>OY720426.1:22680281-23280281 GCA_963082815.1 Melanotus villosus
CCACCTTGTTTGTTGTCTCATTCAGGTGACTGAGGTGATCTCGTGGATTTGCTGGATATTTGATTACCTCAACTGACTGGCTAGATTTTCCTTGGACATACACGGGAATCTTCATTCTGTTGTTCAGTGTGCGGTGAAGGCTTTCATCTTGAAAAGGACCTTACTATACATATGTCTCTTCACGATAAAGCAACGCCATTTAACACGACAGGAAAGCCATTACCGTGTTCATATTGTAATTATTCTTACCTCTTACAAAGACACCTTTAAAGATTTCTGTTGGCAAATTATGAAGCCTGAATAGATAGAATTTGATATTGTGTGTCCTTAGTTTGGACGTTTAAGTGTATTTGATGGTTGGAATATGTCTAAGCTCGTATTATGGTGCACCTTTATGGATGGATATTGTTAGTAACAAACACTTATAAGCACATAAAAATGTTCGGACGAATTATAAGTGTAAAAAAATAGTGTCCAACAAACTCCCAAGGCTCTAACTGTAAAATAATACCTGTCAAGAAAAGTTACTGCGCTTATACGGAGAAGAAATAACCCATGTTGTACAAGCGCAAAGGGTTGGTTAGGGCACGTGGAAAGAATGGACTCTATTATCAAAGATGATATTACACTCAAAACAAACATGGAAGGAATCACAAGCAGACGGTTGAAGGCGGTGAAGAGGAACTAAGGGAGAAATGTGGTTGAACTAGAAAGGGAAAGCCAAATACCAAAAGGAACAGAAAAGTATCATCCAGCGATACGCCTAGACGCCTGCAGAAGCTGCTAATATACATAATAGATTAGGATACCCTTCAAAGAATTGCAGTCTTACAAGCAAAGTGGTACACGAAACTGAAGCGAATAGGATGTTGTTCAAGCAATTTGGTCTATCATACTAAAATTTACAATTATTTTGGTATTCAAATCCCTCAAGTTCCAAGGTAATTTAAATGATATTCATCAAAAGCTAATATTCGAAAATTTCCGAAGTTGCTATGGTTTGCTTCACAAATAAATAATACTCTCCATGAAACGAAGGTAAACCAAAAGATAACTAAACATCAAATACTAATTAATGGTGGTATATCCTTCGATCTGCCGAAAAATTTTCAGCGCATACGAATTTAAAGAAACCGATTAGAAACTTCTTCGATCAATGAAAGCCGCACCCAAAAATTACAAGAACGTCTGCAAGAAACGTTGTTGGTCCGTTCAACCCCTCGGTTTTATAAGATGATATTGTTGGTTGATGTAGAACTTTATTTGCAAAAATTATGAGAAGTCTCCTGCAAAGAGCATACTCGTTTGGTGCTTTTATATTGGGGCATTGGTGGGCGGCCCTTGAGTATTCAATGAAACGGATAAGGAAATCTTCAGAAATACAGAATGTATTTCTAAACAAGTAAAAATACTGAATCTTCTACTGAAACTCAAAAACCACCAATCTTTTATATACAGTGTGTCTCACTTTAGACGGCACCACCCCAGTATTTTTTTATATATTATCGATTTAGAAAATTTCTTTTTTCTGACTATACCCCTCACTAAATTGTACTTTTAGGGTTTTGTTACTTTCCCATCACGGTAAAATGCTAGTCTACTACGATTTAAAATAAACAGCTAAATTGAAGAAGTCGTATTAGGGATTTTTTTTATCAAAAAATCTTGTTAATAAAAGTTGTTCAGAATCGTTCAAATAAGCTAAATCCGAAATTTCACTAAAAACAAAAAAATTTGAAAATCCAGAAAATTCGAATAATAATCTCACAAGTTTGCCATGATTTTTTATTTTATTCTTATAATTCAATACAATAACAAAAACCGATGCTTAATTACTTGAATAACAGTATTTTCAACTAAATCGCCATTAGCACATATACATTTTTCTATTCGTTTTCTAAAATAAAGAGATTTTCAAAATTTTTTGTTTTTAATGAAATTTCGGATTTGCTTATTTGAACGATTCAGAACAACTTTTATTAACAAGATTTTTTGATAAAAAAATCCCTAATACGACTTCTTCAATTTTGCTGTTTATTTTAAATCGTAGTAGACTAGCATTTTACCGCGAAGGGAAAGTAACATACCCTAAAAGTACAATTTAGTGAGGGGTATAATCAGAAAGAAGAAATTTTTTAAATCGATAATACCTATATAAAAAAATACTGGGGTGGTGCCGTCGAAAGTGAGACACACTGTAAACCTAGTGTAATGGAAACGAAGTACGAATAACTGGATCTAACTAAATTCCATGAACTGAAAAAAATTCAACTGGAGAAATTACAAAAAACATGTTAAGAGAGGAAATGTAAGTTAATGTAAAGTTATTAAAGGCAAAGAAAGTATAAGATGTACCTACAGATAGAAAAAGTTAGCTACAGAGAACCACTTTAGCTAAACATAAACCGAAACACGAACAACTTTTGGGTTACTCATTTAAGTACGCGCACTCCCCAGGCGCCTTGGTGAAAGTGTTTGGCTTGTTTTAGACACCAACACACCACGAACCCTGGTACAACAGGGACTGAAGTAAATTGGAGCGAAATGTTTGCGGAACTGGTATAAAATTATAAGCGGTGTAATGCATTAAAGCTGGTTGGAATGGTTGAAATGTAACATTAAAGTTAACAAAAGTAAAGTTAAGGTTAGTAGAAAATCTAATATTTGATTTAAATTAAAAACAAAGGTGGTGGGTTTATTTAACCGACTACGCCACGTGGGGATTGCTGTGAGAGGTATTATAATAAACTGTTTCCATTAAAGTCGCATATAAAATAGAGAAGATTGTTAATTATTACATTAGGAAGCAAACAAAATTGCCGATTTGATACCAAACCCATTTCCATTTTCAGCATTACGTGAAGTTTAAGGGGTTTCCAAAACTTAAGAAAAAGTGGCATGCAATTCGTGGATTTTCAAAACCTTATGAAAACGTACCCGTGGTTCGTTTTTCAAATACTTTCAAATGCTGAGCAAATAAAGTTTAAAAATTTTAGTTATTGGATGGGGCAATTTATTTTTTAATTATTTACGCCCTGCAACGTCTCCTAAAGCATGATCATTCAAAATTCGCATGAAAATCAGTTTACATCGTAAAACGTTCATCTATCGTGAGAAATAGCTGAATGAAGCCTGAATACATTCACATCCATGGATTCCCAAAGCTGGGGTTCGTAGTTTCCTTCCTAACTCAACCCTTCTTCAAAATTTTGAGGGCGTAGAAAAAAGGGCTTAAATACAACAACAATCTCCGCTTATGCATTATCGAATCCTTCTCTTCTGCTTTCATGTTATCCATAGTGATTAAGTGGACGTTTAAATTTTACTGAATATTTAGAAAATCACTGCAAGCAATATTGAAACAGTGAATTGTAAAAATATCCAGGTATCTAAAAATTTCAACGATTCCGATGGATTCCCTTCCCGTCCCTAAGTAAGTAACGAATCTGCTTCATCTATGGTAGAAGCTAAACATGACGACAATATACAAAATCCAGATATAATTTAGAGTATTCAAACTGCAGCTTGCCTTCTTAGCTCAGTGCATGTCCAAAAGGAAGAAAATCTTAAAAGGTTTTGAGCCAACAGAGGAATCGAAATATTCGCACATTTAAAAATCCAGAATCTGCTAACGGAAAGCACACGTATAAAGAGGTATAACCACACAATGCAAAAATAGTTTGAAGTAATTTGCAGTTATTTATAAATACATTTTAATTCCTCCATAATCTTCAGTCCAAGGACTGGTTGAACGGTAGCAGTCGATTCTTACTGCTTATAGTTCTCCTCTTCATTTGTTCATAGCAAAATACTTCAACTCACGCGAAGTAAACAAAAATATGATGAAGGTGGAAGCCAACATCCTGGAGTCAAAATAAACTTGGTTCGACGAGAAATTTAGGGAGAAAAGCGGTGCCTTGCTACAGAACTGGCAGGCTATAGATTTAGTACAATTATTTCGCCGTAGCTCTAATAATTTTCCGGAATCAGTGTCGTGGAGAAGAATAATATAAAAAATGCAGAAGAAAGTTGTTGGATTATTCGTTAATTTTTTGCGTTTGCTATTATTTTTTCCTTTGTCATTATGGTATTGGTAATTAAACCACTGGTTGGCCCAGCAACGCTTCTATATGTATTAATTACGCATGGGTTGCCTTCAACTCTGTATTTTTTTATTTTGGAATTTGGTTTCGGTTACCGGGGAAAAATTATTGTTAATATGTGGAATTAAAAAACGCGTTGTTTGGGTGTGTGTGTGCTAATAAAAATAAACTTAAAAACGCAAGAGGACGCTGGTTCAATATTAATTTGGGCAAACCCAAGTGCACGATCCTGAGAACATTCGCAGAATCTAGCTGGTTCAACATTTAAGGGTAAGTCAAGGCAACCTAAGTTTTTTAATTCATTTGGTACGCGTACATATAAAAGTTGGAAAAAAATTGAAGAACAACGCCAAGAGAAAAATAACCAGTGTGGCCATCCAGCTGAACGAATTTCAATGTAACTTAGATGCCTAACAGCAATGCTGTGTCCTAAAACAAGCAAACTATTACCGTTCATTTGTTAACAGTAATGTCGAAGAAAGGCGTCAATGACCTACTGGCAATTGATTGCTGTAATTAAGTATTAAATTAGCATAAATTAGGGTGGCTAAGCGATAGTGACCAGAAATACATTTTTCAGCGCCTCCGTCTGCCACGGTGTTTTACACCAGAAAAGCCAAACAAAACCTTTTGGTACGTCGCCAAAACCTCTAACGATTTTGCAAACAAACACCAAACGGAGTCTCTTATATAAATTTTACAAACCTATACTGGGATAAATTTCGGCTGCAGACTCCGACCGATAAACGATTCTTAGAAATGCCTAGGCTAGGCCAACTTAATGTTATTAGGCATCATCTAAATCAGGAGTCGGCAACCTGCGGCCCGCGGGCCGCATGCGGACCGCCATGTCTTTTGATGCGGCCCGCCAAGTAAAATCTAGATATACAGGCTGATCTAAATTAACGCCCGAGTAAAAGTGCGTCCAAAGGGGTGCGTATAAGAGGCCCCATAGGCGGGACTATATGGAAATAAAAAATCCCATATAAAATGCGGGTAAAATTTTGTATACTTAAAAAAGATTTTAAAATCGAAACAAATTTAACTAATTTCAATTATATTAACAAGAACGGTATGAATCATCGAAACTTTCAAGAATTCTTGGACGAAATTAATGCAGAACATGAAGATATTCTGTACTTTTCTGAGGTAGGTACGATGGCCGGATGGCTCAGTCGAGGAAAAGTTTTGAAAAGATTTTTTGATTTGAAAGATGAAATTGAAATATTCTTGACGGACAAAGAAAAAAACATATCAGAATTATCAGATTTTAAATGGATATGCAAATTGGTTTTTCTTGTTGACATTACAGCTTACTTAAATAAATTAAATGTAACTCTACTAGGAAAAGGAAAGCTAAAAGTTTTCAGCTAAAAATGAAATTATTTATATCTCAAATTGAAAAGAATAATTATTGCCATTTTCCTACTTTGCAATCGTTATTAACAAACAATGAGAGACAATGTCTTCCAAAAGATGTTTATATTGATTTATTGAAGTTGAAGTTGTTGGATGAAAATTTTCGGAATCGCTTTCAAGACTTTTATGCGAAAGAAACTGACTTACAAATATTTGAGAATCCCAGTAAATTTGATATATCGAAGGCACCGGAATATTTACAGTTGGAACTAATTGATTTGCAAGCAAACAATAATTACAAAAATAATTTTGATGAAAATCGTACGACACTAATTAACGACCAATAGAAACGGAATATTGAGCATAGTTACCACTGCAACGTTCAAATTTCTCGGAAATTTTTTGTTGATCGCTAGACCAACCTAGCTGAAATTAAGAAGTGGAAATTTTTATGTCAAATGTGACAGCTGACGTACAAGTTGCTGTGGTTACGTTTTTAAAATTTAAATATGTACTGAATTATTATTGCTTTTAGTGTTACGATTTTCTTACCGATTCTACACCCGAGCATTAATTCATGCCCGGGAAATTTTTGACCTAAAAATTTCCGGAAAGAATTAATGCTCTTGTGAAATTATAAGTGAGTATAATTTGATATTATTTTATTCAAGTCTACCCGAAAATAAATTTCGTCAAATGGAAACATTTGCAAAATCAATGATTGGCATTTTTGCAAGCACATATTTATGTGAACAAACCTTTTCACGAATGAATATTATCAAATCAAAATACAGAAAACGGTTAACAGATCAAAATTTGCATAATATTCTGAGTATCACAAACATAGCTAAACTACCAAAAATTATTCAAGAACAAAAATCTCATTACAATTTAGTATTGGTATTATTTTTATTATAATAACATTAATAATTATTATTTTTATTATTATACTTTCAATGTTAACAATTATTACTCTTAAGACCAGACATTTTTGTAATTATCATTATTTCTATAATATTATATTTTGTTATTTTATGATACTATAAAATTTTTAAACAAATACTCGTATAAATGAAAATTGTTTTATTAGTTGCTCCTTTTTTTAGTTTTTTGTTTCTGCCTCTTAAGTATAGTCACTTTTATGTTTCAATAAAAATTTATTAAAACTATTATATTACCCTATAATATTGGTATGTGCGGCCCGCTTGAAAATATTATTGTCTAATTTGGCCCGCTATCTAGAAAAGGTTGCCGACCCCTGATCTAAATCAACGGAATACATGGTGGTTCAGCAATGGTAAAAAAAAATTGAAGTACAAATCCATTTCCGTCGTCACCGAAAAGGTTGGAAACTAACGAATGCGGATTAAGCAATTCGAATGGTCCTACACCAAGTCTAAAATAACATCACGCACAAGAAAAATATAGCTTCCACAGATTTAGTTGCAAGAAAATTATGGATTGGCGATATCAATGTCCTCTACAAAAAGCTCAATCAGTATATTTACTGGACAACTCGGTTAATGACCAAGTAAACCAGACGACTTTGTTCAAATTTGGCAATTCCCTTGTAACAGAGAAATTCGTTTTGAATTAGAAAAAATCCAAATCGTTAGCAATCAACATTTATATGAAAGATAAATCCCAAAAAGCTACATAAAAATTACAGTGGCTTCTTATTCACTACCTGAATTAAATTTAAAGGAGGCAAACCAAAGAGAAGACAACATAGAAGATAAATACCAGCCAAAAATTACTTCGGTACGAAACTGTGAACTAAGTTAATGCGAATTTCCTCGCTGTTAAAACTGTTAAAAGGAAAACTAAAACAGTGGCTTCATCTCTGAGAATTTAAATTGTCTACAATGTAGTTAGGATCTGTCAAGGCATCAACATAGCAGTATTGTCGCCGCATTAATGGCCCCATTTGAAAAAAGTAAAAATGCTAGACGGTTTGCAATTTTATTAAAAGCCTTTTGTTTTTACCCTGAAATGGATAGATTTAAGAGCCTTGTATTACAGATCTAACGAACTAAATAGAAAAATAAGGAGGTGCAATACAATCCGAATATCATTGGATCCGTAATTTACTAAAAGCCATTGAAACCCTTAACGATCTCATTTGTGATGGGGTTGACGTGAATGAGATACTTATAGTCAATAATGCATTGAACGGAAGTTCAGTTCGCATCCGTCATGTCGAACGTGGTAACGATAATTACAATCCTAGTATTAATTTCTGATTGCTTTTAGAATTTCCTTAAATTACTCAGCTCTACAATAACACTAAAATTTTATGTTGGACTTGACCTAATTACCTGCAGAAACAACGATCAACTTGGAACCAAAAACAACTTTTGTCTTGACAAATATTTTGTTTATTTATGTATACAGGGTGATTCAAATTCGCGTGTATGCATGGGGATCTTGGAAACGGTAAGGGATAGAGAGTCGGTTAAATGGGGGCAAAGTTGCGTAATCAAAGGACCAACAATGTCCCTTTCAAAAATCAAGGCTAACTTTTTCAATATCTCCTCAAATAAGGTTAAAATTAAATAAAAACGATTCTCCAAAATGTTAGTTTTTTTCAAATATTTCAAAAACTGATTAAGTTAGCCTTGATTTTTGAAATGGACTTTGTTGGTTCTTTGCTTACGCAACTTTGCCCCCATTTAACTGACTCTCTATCTTTTACCGTTTCCAATATCCCCATGCATACCCGCGAATTTGAATCACCCTGTATACATACGACAAAACCTTAGTAAAATAAAAAACTAATGCTTAAAAACGAATGCTTAAAAAAAGATAGGTTTTGATCACCGAAACGAGAGTTTCGCAACATTAAAGAAAGCTACTGAAGTTTGCTGAAATTATAACCAAATATCAAAAGGACCGAAGACCAATCATTACAGCAACAAAAGTAATACATAAAATTCTTGTATTTAGTCATTTCTCTATTTGCTACACCCATGGCTTTAATCACCGGGGCCGTTCTTCTAATTTTATATTGACTTGACTGAAACAAAAAACACGGTAGCTGAGTAAAAAACGACCCAAACAAGTAACAGAGTAAAAAAAAAAAAAAAACGGTCTAATCCAACATCATCATCAACCAATATTTAATGAAACTTCTGCAAAAGTCCTGTTTTTCCAATAATATTGTAACGAAGTGGTTCTGTTCATTTATTGCTTATGATGGTAGAGTCTTAGACCCCTTCAGTTACGAATGTTAAGGCTTGGCTTTTTGCGAGAAGTTTCATTTAATAATACACGATCAAAACTAACATCAAATATATTGTCATAAGTTTACATTCAAACATTATTTATACTGGTCTACAAATATGAAATCCCAAACACTTAATAAGTTCTAAGTCTGATAGACTTAATGCAAGACACAAAATATTAATATTACTTATCTACTTACATGAATAACACATCTCTACAAACCAATCTAGCAAAGGGTCTCTCGTCTGAATACAATTCAGTCATCGTTGTAAGACCTCTTATTCAAGACTGTCTTTCTATGAGTAGGGATCATGTATTTATACGATTTTGTTCGTAACATGTGTTCAAACTATTTATATAATTCATTAGTAATTATTGTTTCATATAAACATTAATCATCGCCTTTCTCGTTATCTAAATGCAGGTGTTGGCATAGATGTGTATTATTCATATTATTATCTAAAGACATTGGGCCATATTCATAAACAGTATTTAAAGTTAGTAGGGGTTTAGTAGCTGCTAAACCTATATAATTAATATACGAGGTAGCGACCAAATATTCCTGGCCTAACCGGCTTGCAGTTGTTTGAGAAATAAAAAAATCTGTTCATTTTTCAACATAATCACCCTTTTCTTCAACACACTTCTTACATCTTTTAATAAGCAGCTCTATACCCTTATAAAAATACTTTGGAGTTTTGTCTTCAAAATGCTGAAAAACCGCCGCCATCACTTCGTTATCATTGGTAAATTTCTTTCCCCGTAAATCCTGCTTAAGTTTATTTTGACCAAGTTTTTACAGTTGATAACGATGGTCCACTATCATCGTAAACTGCATCCATCCTTCGTTTAATTTGATCTGGCATCAAACTTCTTTAGTGGGAAACTTAATCACTGCGCGGTACTCTAGTTTTTCCATTTTTGAAAAACATTCCACTTGTTGTCGGTCTACTGACAGTTATTTGTAAACAACGCAATGGAAACAAATGAAAATTTATGTGGAGCCTGAGGAACATTGTAGCCTACTATTACTTATATTATTTTGCATTTCACGCTTCTAGAAGTAGGTCGGGCCAGGAACATTTGGTCGCTACCTCGTATGTTGCTATAGCAATTAGTAACATCTAACTTTAAACACTGTTTATGAATATGGCTCATTAAGATTAAAATAACAAGTTGTTTACATGACACATCTTTAGCAGGTGCACGTCTAGTTGATAAATATTTCAATAACATCCTATTCTAAACAAACGTTGCGTCACCTTTTTATATCAGTCATTCTAAATATTAACGTATTGAATGTTAATAATTTACTTTCTTAAGGAAATGCTGTTAAATGATATTTAAATAATTCTGCTTCATTACAATATCCCAATCGGAAAAATATTTTACGAGTAGAATAAAACCTTCATGATCCATGAAACAATCCAAATATTGGATTACTTTTAATGTCTGTATCGTTTCTAGGGCATTTATGAAAGCGAACAAACAAAAATAATTTTTATTAAGAAGATAGGCAATTGTTTCCAGTTGTTCGCTAAAGCCGTTCGAATTCCCGTTAGGCAGATTATAAAGTCACAATTACTTAAAAAATTACTTGTGATTATGGTTTCTATTTAAACGATGTCTGTACAGGGTGGGCATAATTGGATGTTTTAATAGGGCATCTCGGTAACCATAAGAGATAGAGGAAAACGAGTTGCCAGGTCTCGATCTCTTTTTTCGAGATATGTTTAATGGTGAAAACAGAAATTGGCTATCTTCTTTTGTTTTTGAGTTAGAGCCCAAAATTGACTTTTCGACTTTTTTTGATATCCTCATAACTCCCTTGTTTTTAACAATAGCAAATTACCATTTTGACATTATTAAGGCACTTTTTTAAGGAGAATCTACCGGTTTAATCAAATTTTAAATTTATTCATTTGTTTCTCATTTATAGCATAAAGTTGTATTTTTTTATATGGAAGTCATAGTAGGCAATGAAGTGGCTAAAAAGAGTATTTTTTTTCTTTTCAAAAATATATAGTTTGTTCGAAATATTTCCATTATTTACATAAGAAATGTCAAAAAGCGTCTTATATTATTCTTTTTTTAACGTTTAAGCACTATCTAGTTGTCCTTGACAAACAAAAAGCTGCAAAAAAGAATTTGCATGTTCTGTCATCTAGTAGGCTAGAAAAAACAAAACTACCAAATAGTTTGACAACTTCCAGAAAATAGCAATGAGTGTGAATGTTTTATTTTAAGTAACAATAGTGCTGATATAGCATCTCAAACATATTTAAATCGTTATCCTGAACGAAGACAACCTCATAAATATATTTTTCAACGATTAAAAGAAAATCTAATCGATTATGGGTCATTTACCAAACCAAGACCCAAAAATTACAATATTGAAGATGCCGACAATGCAACCATTAATGTTATAGGAGCTGTTATTGTAGACCCTTCAACTTCAAGTCGCCAAATTGAAGCTGAGACTGGAGTTTCACGGCGTCGTGCTTTAAACATTTTGAAGAAAAACAAATTCATGCCCTATGCTATAAGAAAACAGCAGCAGCTTCTAGCAGGAGACTCGCAAAGACGACTGGAATTTTGCAACTGGTATCAACAACAATGTCTTGAAGATCCTATATTTTCTAGAAAAATCATTTGGACAGATGAGGCCTACATCAGCAGTGCGGGAGTTTTTAATCGGCACAATCACCATTACTGGTCTGATGTCAATCCACACATAACGGTAGACATTCAGAACCACGGGCGGTTCGGTTTTAGTGTTTGGTGTGCCATACTTGAAAATCGGATTTTGGGCCTACAAATTTATGAAGAACATTTAAATGGTCAGAGGTATCACCAAATACTGAGCCAAAATATTATCGACAACTTTCTGGACGAACTCCCAGTTGTCGAAAGAAGAAATTATTTCTTTCAACAGGATGGAGCTCCACCTCATAACACCAGAATAGTGTCTGAGTTGCTAAATGTTAACTTTGGTGACAACTGGATTGGGACCAATGGACCAGTAAGATGGCCAGCGCGCTCTCCGGACTTAACTCCTCTTGATTTCTTTTTTTGGGGATACATCAAAGATCATCTCTACCAAATGGACAATAATAACATCAACCAATTAAGGCAAAATTTCCAAGATTGCATAGAGTCAATATCGAATATCCATATTCAGAATGCAGTGAATAGTGTGCTACGGAGGTGCAATTTGTGTGTGGCCATTAACGGTGAACAATTTGAAAAGTTTTTTTAGTTCTTAAATAATTTGACGTTAAAAACAGATTTATTTATTATTAGATTATTCTTGTCAAACTATTAATGGTTGCATTGTCGGCATCTTCAATATTGTAATTTTTGGGTCTTGGTTTGGTAAATGACCCATAATCGTTTAGAATTTCTTTTAATCGTTGAAAAACATATTTATGCGGATGTCTTCGTTCAGGATAACGATTTAAATATGTTTGAGATGCTATATCAGCACTATTGTTACTTAAAATAAAACATTCCAACATATCGTCTTTCTCGTTGTTTTCGTATGCCATTTTAACACTTTTCCATTATTACAAACAGATTATGTCATCAGCACTGTAAACAATTTTCAACTGACACTTATTGTTATTTTCTGGAAGTTGTCAAACTATTTGGTAGTTTTGTTTTTTCTTGCCTACTAGATGACAGAACATGCAAATTCTTTTTTGCAGCTTTTTGTTTGTCAAGGACAACTAGATAGGGCTTAAACGTTAAAAAAAGAATAATAAAATACGCTTTTTGACATTTCTTATGTAGATAATGGAAATATCTCGAACAAACTATATATTTTTGAAAAGAAAAAAAATACTCTTTTTAACCACTTCATTGCCTACTATGACTTCCATATAAAAAAATACAACTTTATGCTATAAATGAGAAACAAATGAATAAATTTAAAATCTGATTAAACCAGTAGATTCTCCTTAAAAAGGTGCCTTAATAATATCAAAACGGTAATTTGCTATTGTTAAAAACAAGGGAGTTATGAGGATATCAAAAAAAGTCGAAAAAGCCAATTTTGGGCTCTAACTCAAAAACAAAAGAAGATAGCCAATTTCTGTTTTCACCATTAAACATATCTCGAAAAAAGAGATCGAGACTTGGCCACTCGTTTTCCTCTATCTCTTTTGGTTACCGAGATGCCCTATTAAAACATCCAATTATGCCCACCCTGTACATTGTACAACAAGAAGCGTTCTTAATATTGTAATGAAACACTTACTTTGAGAGCGGGTTCTCGAGCAAATTCAAAAGCAAGCGGGCGAATTCGAGAACATTCAAGATGCAGACGTTACGAGAACACTCTAGAAATGGACGTTGGAGAGGTACATGGATACGCGCTAAAGTAGCAGATTGTTACAACTGCAGCAACAAAGCGAACAAGCGTGGCTGGGTAGAAATGTGAAATAAATAAACTCTGTATATAAATTATTGTAATTTTAGTGCCTATTTGTTGATTGTTGCTGCGAATCCTCTCTAAAAGCGTTACAATAACCTGAAATATATTTTACGGAAATACTTTCGAAACGTTTTGTTGACGCCGTTGAGAGAAAAAACTTTCAATTAAATGTAAAATCTACACATTAAAGAACCATCATTTTCAACCTTAAATTTCTAACAAATGTTCAAAATGATAAAAACGCCGAAGTTGTTTAGAATAAGAAGATGAGCCGCATTCGCCCCAAATAATGAATATTTAGAGCTTTTCACGTAATGCAAATAATAGATTCAAATAGATTTGATCCATCTAATGGCTGCAACTGCTCGCTGGTCGCGTCTGCCTTCTGCGCCCTAATTATGTGGTTTCAATCGCAGAAAAGCCACAGATACAGAATTCCCCTTTACTGACCTTGATTTTCCAATTTCAACGATAGTTCTATTGATTCTGAGCTTCCAAATTCAATGGGAACTCAACAGGGATTTTCCAAATACACCAAATGCAATTGAAGCCCAACGAGTATTTTCCACAATACAGCACCAAGATACAGTAAAACCTGAAAACTTTCTTCGACGCCACCTTTGAGAATGAAGCTCGGTTTTCATTTGGCAACAAAGCTAAACCAATAAATCACTAAAGGTAGGAAAGGTAAAAAAGATTTGATCTGTGTTAAGAAACTTGCCGAGATGGTTTTACCATAGTTGCCAGGGGTGCAAACAAAAGATGTCTCTTTATAATTTTTTTTCATTACAAGGGCTGTCACGAAACTGGTTGTAAAAAGTTTGGCGAAGAACCTAGTAAGGTAGTAGCTTAAAGAACAAGAACTGTAAAGAAATCTGCAAATCTGTAATGCGGTGACTTAGGAGTTATAAAAAAATCAGATAAGAATCAGTTGAACGCAGTGAAATTAAATACATGCCCACCATGCTGGTTCATAAACCATGAAATCTGTAAGGATAGGTTTGTAAACTTTGAAAGCAAAGTCGAGGTGCAATAATTTTTTCCTTGGGTTTGTGTGTCATTGCCAAGTGTAACAAATGACGGCGTTTCTTTGGTTAATGAGAGGAGTATATTACATAGGATCCATTTAGAATGGAGCTCATGTTTAGATAAACCCACGACAACTAAAAAGCGCTTTAAGGAATTCGTCTCCACCTAAAGGAAATTCCTAACTACTTCTCATTTCATTCAGTTGTCATTGTTTGCTTAAGTGAGTTTCGTAGACCATGCCATTAAGTTGAATTTAAACAAATGGGAAAAGTATCCAGAGCCACCTGCTGCTTCTTACAGGCTATATGAAGACTAAACTAAGTTTACAAATAGGCAGACAAAAAGATTTCTTAAGATGTGAACTGACGGATTTCGTGCACACCTTCAAGATAATTCTGGCAGTCTTTTCGCCGAAGAACTTAAAATGGTTAAAACTTTCCATATTTGATCTTCTTTTCAAAATTTCTTGTTTTATGCATGCTTATCAGAAAACCATGAATTTTGGCCTCTAACTACATGTACATACGACCACGGGGATTGACAATCAAAGCAGTCATGGCTTTAATCTACCTTCTCCTTATGGTTTGCCTTTGCCTTTCAGACCAAGAAGGAACAATTGCTGCATATGTTTAGCTGACAAAACACCGGAAAATGAGCCCTGGTAATTCTTCATTTAAGAAAAGGCGGTAGATCAAAGTTTACAGAAAATAGTTTATAGCTTTTAGAATGTAGTAGTTTTCGAATGACTGAAAATGTTCCTTCACTTTCACCTTCACAAAAACATATTTACAATATACCAATCCAGGCAGCATTTCTTCATGTTGTTATTACTTCACTTTATAATGAACGTAGTTTCTAGGTTCCTCCAATATTATTCTTGTTAGTTTCGAAATATGTATCCGCCAAAGAAGGGGCGTGTACGATATCATACACAGTGTTGCCAACTTGGTGGAATTTCCACTAGATCTGGTGGATTGAGGACCCCATCTAGTGACTGAATATGGTAGTTAGTGGGATAGTAGAAATTCTGGTGGAATGAGGTTTTTAATAACAGGAATAAATAAATGCATGACGAATTTAAAAGTAGGAGTATTTTGATCATAAGTAAATTCACTATAAAAATTGAAAAATCATTAGTAGGCCCTCTATTAACGAGAGACAGAACTATATTTTGTTAGTATGATTGCCGCTAGGCGGTTCAATGCAAAGGGATTTTTTCAAATTGTTCAAGAAGAAATCGGGAAAGCCCGATAAATGAGTAAAATTAATCAGTTTTTATTTAAACTTTTCGAAGTTTAATTAAAAAATATATGATGTAAATATAAGACATAGGTATAAAAAAAAACGCGTGACCTTAGTTTGTTTGGAACAAAGTTAGTGGAATCTGGTGGATTTTGTTCTCCCATTTCGTGGAATTGAATTTCCCAGCGTTGGAAACACTGATCATACATACAACGCATCACTAACTTGAAGAAAAAATGGGCAAACAGAACTCAGTGGCGAAAGATGGACGAAGATAACCATAAAGTGGGGCTCCTAGTCAGAATAAATCAAGTAGAGGCAGACATTGACCGAGCGCTATAAAAGCAGCCCGATATTGGATAAGAATCCCATATTGGTTAAGATTATTGGAGAATGGGGAGACTGGAGACTGACTGAATTTGAATAAAAAAAATAAAACGTCCTTTGCTGCCCGTAATCTAAAAGAAATTGGAAAAGGTTGCTCAGAAGATGAATCATGGAAAAACTGGAAATAGACTCAGGGGCAACTATGCAAACTAAAATCTTTAGTGCGTGTAGAAACAAATAGAGAAAAAGAAGAGAACATGCTGGTTGAGACTAATCGAGGATAGTCAGATTACACGAGAAAACTAGTCGACTATAAAACTAGTCGACTATGACACTAGTGATACAAAAATCTTCGGGTCTGGTTAGTAAAGAACGAAATGCAGATTGTCAGCATGGCCCGATGATGTTGCAGAGAAAGCAGAAAAATTGAGCACCTGAAAAGAGGCATGGTGGTCCATCAGTAAAATACATGAACCTAATCCAAAAATTCGCCAACAAAATTACCGAACTTCACTTAAAACTAATTTTGAACAGCTAACCAAGAATTTCATAAGGTTTGCATGTGTATGTATGTAGTCGCGCACATGCGAATTCGCTATTAAGATGACGTGTAAATTCAGTGTAATCTTCTCATACTTGTCAGAAACCAATTAGGAAGGAAAAAGGATAAGTTAATCCAGAAAGGCGTATGTGTTTTAATACAAATTTTGAGCGAATTGCATAGTACCATAGCAAATTTGGTATTGAGAAGTAATAAAATAGCTGCCACTATAATTTTCCCAATTGATAAACAGTTCAGTTATTGAAGGACAAATTTGTGAAATCATCAAGTCCTCCCTGAAGAATGTCTGATTCAGTTTCTGCAAGAAGCAAGGAGAAAACGGTTTACGATGTTAGCAAAAAACGCGAAGTCCATGCTTTACGAACAAGACGTGAGTAAAAAATCGGGAAAGCCCATGCTTTGCGAAGAGCGTATGAGCAAAAAATGTGAAGAAGTCGTTGCTTCACGAATAGGATGCGAGCAAAACTTGGGAAAAGACCCTGCTTTAAGAACGGGATGTGAGCAAAAACTGCGGAAACCCCACGCTTTACGAAAAGGATGTTCGCAGAAAATGGGGAAAACCCATGGTTTACGAATATGCTCTAAGCAAAGAAGCTGGAAAACCTATTCTTTAGGAACATGATCTAAGCAAAGAATCTGGAACACCTATTCTTTAAAAGAATGTGGAGGAACCGAGCAAAAAACGTAGAACAGTCGTTCTTTGCAAAATAGGATGCGAGATAAAGCAGGAAGACCCATGCTTTTCGAACAAGATGTGGGCAGAAATTTTTGGAAATCCATACTTTTCGAACAAGATGTGAGCAGAAATTTTGGGAAACACATGCTTTTCGAACAGGATGTGAGCAAAAAACTGTGGGATCAACCTTACTTTATGAATAGGATGTGAGCAAAGAATGTGGAAGAACCGATTCTTTACGAACAGGATGTGAGCAAAAAATGTGAAAACATCAATGCTAAAGTGTGTCCCAAATTGAACGCCGCATTTAATTTTGAAATAAAACAACACTTTTTGCATTTATAAATGAGCAACGGAACTATCTCGCACAACAAAGCGATTGACCCCTAAAAACTTTCATGAATGGTGAGCAGGCGACATTAATAAAAACACAATCCTGATTTGCCGGCAAGGCATTCCTGCATGCTCTAAAATTTATTTTTCATATAAGTGGTAGAAAATTTTACGTCCAAAACATCCTAAGCAAGGCTTTTAAAGTGTTTAAAAACTAATGGGCAGAATTAAAAGATTACAGGGCTAACTCACCCGAAAACCAATTTTGCCTAAGGAGCGCCGAACAGCAATGCTCCATACGATTAAACATCAATATTGAAAAATGTACACAATTCAACATTGAAAGCAAATTTACAACTGGAGCCAATCAGCTCGTCATACTTGCATAGTCAACTTTGGTTATCCAGTCGAAATTTCATGATTACTTAAAAATAAATATTTCGGAAAACTTCCACTGAAGGATCGTATTATAAAAAATAAAATTACATAATCATTATTTAATCTACGAACTTCCTAAAAGTACGGAACAATAAGCGTTCTTTCCAGGAACCGTTACACGTTCCTTTAAAATGAACCGGCCCCCTGACGTACGCTACATATTCGAATACAATGAAAATTAATTTATTAAAAATTACGAAATCATCAATCACAGAAGTGGATGTAAAAAATTAAGTTCCTTGTACCCAGGATTTGTGGGAAAAGCTCGAATAGCATGTAATTTCCGACTTTCCCGAATCTAACGTGAAAAATAACGTTCTGCTTACTGGAAATCGTTTTACGTTTGTATTTTTAATAAATTTATCCCGCGGTTCTAGTAGTTTTATGCATCGTTTTTAGACTGGGTTGATGGATGTTTTAGTTTAGCAGAATGTAGGGTTTCATACAAAGGGTTTAATTTGTGGAGCGTGGGCACAGGGAATGTATACACCGCCCGTTGGCGTTAAACAGTTTAAAAAGTCATTAATTTTTGTCAAGAATTAGGTATGTCTGGTAGAACTATGCAAAGGGAAAAAATATCCAAAATTTTAGTGCAAAATAAGCCAGCAATAAGAAAGAAAAGTAGAAGTTCAAAATAACCTTATTAACGTATTATTAAACCTTCTCATGGAGACCATCTTCGAGTGCTAATGTCAAACCCCTAACTTACAATTAGGTAGCGATAATGCACGGCGCATTAAAACTTGGAGAACGCAAACTTCAGACTTAGCGTATTCCAATCCAGGGCTTTCACATATGCGAAGAGCATCGTTGTGAATTTTCGTAGGTTTACCACATACAAATACATGGTTGGGACACCGAAAAAGTTTTTTTAAGAATATCCATGATAACAAAACAGTTGTAGCTTAGCTGAAGATAAGCCAAATATTTTTCCGTGTTCTGTTATGAAAATATCTTTCAATATTGACGCAGTAACCCTGAGACTGTATGTATTCGAATATCCTAGAATTTTCTACTGATTGCATTTGGTTCCCTCTCCAGCAGGCAAATTGAAGACTTAAAATGCTTTATTTACATCTCCATAGGTTTATTGTGGCAATAATTGCGATAGAAATATGTAAAAAGGGTACGGTATTGGCTGAAAGGAGAAAGCAAAATGTATTCAGGTGGGCCGTAATCATTGAACAAAGTTGAAACAAGCGTTTACAAACCTTATGCCCTATCTTCGTTGTCCTTCATAAATTCCCTCATCAATCCCGTTGTATCACTTTCCTTAAACTATCGAGACTTCCTGAACTTAACAAGTTAATGAATTTCTCACGCAGTTCATACCACGTTTTTCAGCGCATTTGTATAATCATTTTATTCGTGATGAGATATGAGGATGCCATGAATCACGATCTCTAAAGCTGTGATTTGTGTTCAAAAAAGGTTATCCTGCTCATCCTGCGGTTAATCGCGGTGTTAGCAAAATATTCTGTTGCATTGAAGATGTCGCGCTATAGCTTAGTTGATTCAACGTGCGTCTGACCACTGAGACTAAGACTGGCCCGGGTTCGATTCCCAGGGCATTTCTGCTAACAGGTCGTCTTCTTTGGAGTAGAAGTCTACTTGTCGCGCACACAGACATATGGAGAGTAGACGACAACGCCCTATAAAGGGCACGCTCTACTTCAAGAAGACGAAGCATTACAGCAAATCTCTTCGTATGATTTGTCTACCCTCTTTCCCAGAATTATTTATTACTGCAGATCATCTACAGCAAGGCAAATACTTTCGAATTTCCTTGTTTTAGATATCTTATTCATGAAAACGCAACTTAGGTGGCCTTAACCCTCCATGTTGCCGGCCATACTCCCTCGCGGAGTGTAAGTGCCGATACCTTTACCTTTGAGACATCTTATTTTACACTATTATTATTATTACCGAAAAATTTCGTGTAATGAATTAGGACAGTAATGTGTAACGTATGGTGCTCAGCATAAGCAGAGAACGAAAACCTTCTGCAAACTGAAACCGTAGTTTCAGATGCAGTAGATAGTATTTGTTTAGTTAAATATTACTTTATCAACTCCTACCATCTAAACGGCAAAAATGACCTGCAGTTAATCTCAAAATGTTTAAGCATGCTGACTAGAAACTCATCACTTTCGGTACCTTCAGTGGAATAAGATTGATTTATTTCGAGTTCCACAGGGGAAAACACACAGGGCTGTAATGAAATTTGTATAAAAATATGAACAAGCCACTTTATTAATTCAGGAAATGAAGATGGCAGAGCAAAGCTACACAACAAAGACGTAAATGCACTGAGGAGAGGGTTCATATCATGATACTATAACTCTTTTAGATATGCTCACGCGCAGGTCTCTGTCTGTCTCGTTGTAGCCGATGACGTAGTTGAGTGACAACGAACGATTATTAGCACGGAAAACGGAGAGTTTGTCTGCAGTTGCAATTATTGCAAATTAACATGGTTTTTTGTGCAGTGGTTAACTGCAACAATAATAACAACAAAAAATGTAAGACGTCAAATAACAAGTGTCGTTTTTTTTCTTTTCCTAGAGAAAAAGTTATTTGCAACGTATGGGTGCAGAAATGTTTCCAAAAACATAAATTTAATCCTAAAACAGCTAGGATTTGTTCGGCACACTTTGTGGAAGAGGATTATTGTTTGAAGAACAGGTTATTAAAAGAATCACCCAGTAAATGGAGATTACTTCCTAATGCGATACCTTCCATAAATATACCGGACACAAATGAGAAAGGCTTAATAAGCGAATTAAAAGTGCAACCATGCGATCGAGACAAACGTGTACAAAGACGTCGTTTGCTAAAAGACATTGACGAGTAAGGATTTCTTTTAAGTAGTTCTGTTTACATGTATTCTATTAAAGTAAATCGACAGATACTAAATATTTTAAAACTAGTTTTCTTATTATTTTGGAGTGGTAATATAATTATTTAACGCTAATTTCACGTATTTTTAGGCATCAAAAATCAGAAGTTAACAAAAATATTGTTGACAGTTTGGAAAATAATATAGTGAAAAATACTGTACTAGATCAAGGAGTAGATGTAACTGTAAAGAATCATGCAACAACTCAAACTGAAAGGTATGTAATCTATTTTAAATTTTATAATTTCGATACTTTGCAAATGTTATAAATAATATAAGTACCTACACATATTCCTTTTAGTGCTCACTAGGACAACCTTTTCAAATTGAAATTGCTTGAAGCTGAAAATAAAAAGTTAATTAAAGAAAACAAATTGCTTCAAGAAACAACCGAAAAACAACGTCAAACAATGACTGGAATTTTGACTAACGGCCAAATTCGTCGACTTCAATCTAATGCACAGGTGAAGTGGTCCGTAGAAGATATTGCAAGTGCAATATCTCTATATGCCGCAGGTCCTCGCGCTTATAGATTGCTGAGGAAACGAAAATATCCATTACCAGGTGTCTCTACACTGAGGAGATGGGCAGGAAAGTTAGACGTCCGACCAGGTATAAAAAATCATAATGAATAATACTGCAAAATGTAGAAATCATACTATTTTAGGGGTACTACGTGTGGTACTAAAACTTATGAAAAATTCAGATTTCCCCAAAATGCAGAGAGCCTGTGTACTTTTATTCGATGAAACGAAGATACAAAAAGTATATGACTATGATAGACAAACACATTCAACTTTAAAACCATCAAACTATGTTCAAGTAATCATGGCTCGTGGTATTTCTGGAAATTGGAAACAGCCTATATTTTATAATTATGACTGTAAGGTGACCAAAGATCTTTTGTTTCAAGTAATTGAAGAACTAGAAAATATTGGCTATCCTGTATATGCCATAAACAGTGACTTAGGAGGTGCTAATAGAGGTCTTTGGAAGGAATTAGGCATCTCAGAAAACAAAACTTGGTTTACCAATGTAGTGACTGATAAACGAATACATGTTTTTGCTGATTTACCTCATCTAATTAAACTGTTAAGAAACCATTTTATCGACTCTGGATTTGTAATAGACGGAAAAAATATTAGAAAAAAACCAATTATAGAACTTCTAGAGCATACAAAAGCATCAGATTTAGATATTACTTTTAAGATTAATCCGGATTATTTAACAGTGAAAGGTGCACAGCGGCAAAAAGTAAAATTAGCCACAAAGTTATTTTCCCACACGATTTCAAGCGCGATTTCACGAATGGGTGTTCTGGGTTTATACAAAGAGGATAATAACTGGTCAGCGTGCTCAAAATTCTTTAAAATTGTAAATGATTGGTTCGATATATTTAATTCCAAAGTCCCTGAAACTGATTCACGAAAACGAATGAAAGCCTATGGACTGGCTTTACACGAACAGAATAAAATTTTAGATGAAATGGAAACAATGGTGAATAATTGAGGAGCGTTATTACAAAACTCAACAAGTGCAAAATTGACAAAAATGAGTTGCGCATGTTAATATATATTTTTTTGTGTCCCCGATCGACTGGTGAATTCGGTTTATAGCAAAACTCAATAATGTCCATGCTGTAAGCATTCTAAATTACCGAGGTTCTAAAAAACTCAATAATATAGTAAAAACTTTTCAAAACTCAACAAGTTGAAACTTGCATGATGAGGGGTTTGGTCATATTCAGTATGCATTGTATAGCGATGGAAGGCAGTAGTGTTGATCAAGAAAATACTGAATATGGCTCTAATGTTAAAACTGTGGCAGGTGGCCGTAAATCTCGTAAGAAACAACCACGAAAAAAATCCGAGACTAGGTAAGTATACGAAATTGCTGCAGCAAGAACCAAACTTTGAATGTCCCCACCTAGGATCTACAAAATCAAGCAAAAAGGAATGCCATGGATCAAAACTGACGTTTGCAGATATTGAGAGTATGATTACAAAATGTGGACATTGGCCACAACATCAACAAAGGTTTTTACGCGCATTTTGTTTATAGGTTTCCGCCATCATTGTGTTTCACGTCCCAGTAAAATTGAACAAGATAGGTATATGTTAAAATTTATTCATGTGTCTATTCCACCACCTCGAAAAAGGAAAGAGTGTGATATTTCAAAACCAAAGAGCGTTAGTGTAAAATATACAATCAGGAAACATAGTAATGGAGAAACAGTTCCCGTGTGTGCAAAATTATTTCAGAATATAACAGGTAAGATACTGTCCAAGCTATTTTGCTAGGATTTTTACATCAGAATTTTTAGGAGCATCAGCTAATCGGCTTGCACTTCTGGCCCGTTATTTTTTACATACTGGGCAGAATCCAGAAGAGAGACGGGGAGGAAACCGTTCAACTCTGCAGGATAAGAAAGTTACTGAAGCAGTTGTTAATCATATTAAATCCTATAAATGTCGAGAGAGTCATTACTCAAGGTTGAAAACATGCAGGTCGTATTTACCACCAGAATTAAATATTAAGCTAATGTGGGAGCAGTTTTGCAATAAAAATCGCGAAGGCACAAAGTCTTGTTCTCTTTCCAAATTCAAAACTTTGTATCTGGGTGGCATCAGTTCAACCATCCCATACGCTAAGGCATAATCTAAGCTGCTTCGAACTGCTTCTTCTAAATCATAATTGGCGCCCAATATAGTTCAAGTCTAGCTCGATGATTTGTGCTTCTAATCTTGCTGACTATGTAATCCAGACTCGACCCATGGTGACTCCTCGAGCGGCGCACCACGCTAAGGACGCGTTGGAGAAGCGGTGGTGGCTGAACCGGCTCTTCCATTATTATATTCTAAAATTGTAAACGGGATATACGGTGTGTCCCAGGATTGATGTGACAATAGGTGCGATGGACTAAACATTTTTGAATTTTATTTTAAGATTGTGGAATTAAGCCCTGCTTGGTTTGTTTAAGAATATTTTCAGTTTTTAAAAAACAAGTCGACCTTCACATTGAAGCGAAAACTATTTTCTTTTCAGGTAAAGTACCCTTTAGGATATTATTTGCGGCAGAAGTGAACTTTGTATCTGGGTGGCATCAGTTCAACCATCCCATGCGCTAAGGCATAATCTAAGCTGCTTCGAACTGCTTCTTCTAAATCATAATTGGCGCCCAATATACGTTCAAGTCTAGCTCGATGATTGGTGCTTCTAATCTTGCTGACTATGTAGTCCGGACTCGACCCATGGTGACTCCTCGAGCGGCGCACCACGCTAAGGACGCGTTGGAGAAGCGGTGTTGGCTGAACCGGCTCTTCCATTATTATATTCTAAAATTGTAAACGGGATATACGGTGTGTCCCAGGATTGATGTGACAATAGGTGCGATGGACTAAAAATTTTTGAATTTTATTTTAAGATTGTGGAATTAAGCCCTGCTTGGTTTGAAGAGAATTTTAAGAATATTTTCAGTTTTTAAAAGACAAGTCGGCCTTGACATTGAAGCGAAACCTAAACAGTAACATCTCCCGTCATCAAAAAAGGTTACTCACTCAATCGCCATTTTGACAAAATTGACAGATTGTTCAAATACAGAAAAGGTAAAAAAGAAATTCAAGAAATCTTAACCAAATTTAAAGCTTTAACAGCCTTGGTTGGAATTACTGAAAACTTCAACAAAAATGAGAATAATGTGAATTGAATTCGTGGGCAAAAGCAGGATGGTTTGCATGGGATCATTCGAGAATCCAAAATTCTTCCTGTTAATAACAATAACAACATTGTTAATGGATACACAATTTCAAATAATTTTTTAGAACAAAATGCTCATGTCGCTGTGTTTTTTCTAACGGGGAAGAACAGTACGAGAAACAGAAATCTCTTCAAAAAGGCAGTTTCTGCCAAGGATAAAATTGGGAGAACTTTAAAAAATCCGTACTTTCGGTAAAATTAAACTTTGTCTAAAATCCACGACGCCCACTTTTCTAAACAAAATTCTTGATAAATTTAATATAAATACAGCTGCTATTTTATGACAAAAAGCTACCAAGCATTTTGGAAATGATATTAAAATGAGAAGATCCTTCTTCACAAGTAAAACGGCACAGTCACATACTGCGGGCGCCAGAAGTACAGAAAAAGATTCGTGGTCTTCGAGCTCTCATTCCAGGAACTTACCAAAGGCATAGAAAATTAATTTAAATACAACGACTGTACAAATAAAATATTGTTTAAAATATATTAGCAACGGCAACTAATTAAAGATTATTATGAATTATTTATAAAATGGAATTTGAATAAAATATAAAGTACATCTAACAATACATTAGGAAATCCTTCCAAGAGCTAACTTAAACAAGAAGCTTTTACAACTGAAACTAAATCTGCCGCAGGCCACAATTAAACAACCAATTAATCAAAAATTCGCCAAACCAGCTCAACTAAGCCCCAAATATATTTAGATTTTCCGTCCATTTGAAGAAACTTAGCCCTTCGACATTCATATCAAATACACAAACTTAAATGGTTGGGTTTACGATATTAATATTAACCAAATTAACTCAAATGGTCGAGGCGATGACATACGCTGTGAACCACCGAGGGAGAGGGCATTATATTGAGGCAGACATAAAATTATTTAGAATTAAGAATTGACCAGAAGTATCAATGGGTAGGTATTGGGCCTAACAGGAAAAAAACCTGATCCGGATCAAATTTAAAAAGGGATACTACAACTGTTACTGCAGATCATTTTAAAGTTGACTTAATGAACAACCAGCGTGATGTGAGGCAAGTTATACGAATCACTAATGCCTCATATAATTCGGTGTTTATATTTTAAATAAAGCAGCCCCTCACAGCCCCTGAAATAACTAAAAACTTCTGTTAGGAAAACCATTACAGACATCAACAAAAGCTGAAGATGAAAACGTGCTATGCTAATGAACAAAATTTTTTGAACATGAATATTTTGGACAATTTGCTTAGCCGAAATACTTGTGGAAAAGGACAAGACCCTGAAGAGGGCATACCAGGCTGATCCGTTCTACTCTTGACAATCTGTTCAAAATCTTAACCAAATCGATAGTAAACCGAAATCTTGCTAGAGCACGACCAAATTAGTGGCAATTCAAAAGTTCGTTGGAAAAGGCAACCAAGAAAACAGAACGCCAACTATCCCAGAGGAAGAACCAAGAGGAATCAAGACCTTCACAAGTTTTGAAAGAAAATGTGCTCTAAAATAATGTATGTCCTTAAATAAAGGCATTAAAATTAGTTCCAAAAACATGTACTGAAATTCGTTAAGAATAAAGACAGGGAACTAATACTTTGTGTGATATCCAAACTTGAGAATTTGCTCCGGATAGAAAGACAAGTACATCCATTTACGCATTCGTCTGTTCGTCTAAAGGAGCAGCCGATTTAAAATTGACGTGATTCCTTCATGGTGATTCAATATTTGACAGGTGGCTCCTCAAACTTTACACCAACCGTAACTGGAGAGGCAACATTAACTCGTGGACGGTGCCAGACAATACGTTCACCCCCTGCGATTGTCTTCCTCCTCAGATTCTTTCGACACGAACACTTCTTTTAAACAACGGAAGAAATTTTCGTGCTTCAATTATCACCGGAGAAATATTCCAGTTAAAATTAACGCTCAAATATACATATTACTATCTCCAGAACAGTTTTCTCCCCAGCTTTACTTCCCAGCAACTCTTTTCCTTCCTTAGGACATGGAGAAGCAAAGGCTACATTTTACTTTTGCTTATCCTCTTAATTTTTAATCCCCGAGAGGGTAATTTTTAGCTTCCATAATGCAAATATTAGTGAGACAGGAGTAATAGGTATACCATAAAAACACCAAACTCTCCAGCTTTTGCTGACAGTGTTAACTTTAATAACAAGAAGCAAGCAAGAATTAATGAGAACAACAAAAAGTTTAGAAGAAGCTGCTGTTATCGACGGGTCTATAAATAAACGAAATACATGCTTTACTTCCCAGCAGCTCTTTGCCTTCGTTAGCACACGAAGAAGCAGAGGCTTCATCTTATTTTTGCATATCCTCGTAATTGTTAATCCCTGAGGGGCTAAAACACCAGTCTTGGCTACTTTTCTCCTTGCTCCTTATAAAGAGAACGTACGTTAACACGTTGTGTTCTGCTTATCATCTTAATAACACAAGGATGAAATGATACAATTAAAGACTAAGCAAAGATGAATTCACACACCTTGGAAAAAAAAATTTAAATTAGTTTTAGAAATTAAAACCGAAAATTTGAAAATAGAAGCCCTTAAAGAAGCCATAAGATATTTGTGGTAGTGAACTTTTAGCTTCGATAATGCAAATAACGACAAGGTGTCCGTTATCAACGCTATTATTTAATTGTGTACTCGAAAAAATATTAATATTGACTTTAATAACAAGAAGTAAGGAAGAATTAATAATAAAAAGTGTAGAAGCTGCTCGATGGGTCTAGAAATAAACGAAAATAAAGCTAGATACACGGAATGGGACGATTGCCAATTTGCTACAAACAAATGAAGAAATGCGAATGCTCGTCGGTCAGCCAACCACAATCTGAGTAATAAAAGCGCAAAGGTTAAAGATTGTTAAGGCACCTGTATAGGGGCACCACAAACAGCGAAAGAAGAGTGGGCAACAGGAAAGGATAGCAAACATAAATAAAAGGTGTCCCAACAAGAGCGCCGGATTTAAATTTGCCGCCATTTTGTTAATACGAGTTGTACGGTGATTTTGTTTTGACAGTTGTCACGTACACACCACGCGATTTAAGAATATGGAGAAGTATTCAAACGAACAACGTTTAATTATAAAATTACAAAAATGGTGAAAGTTTTGCGAAAACAGTTCGCCAATTACTTCAAGTTTTCGGTCGCAATAATGAATCGACAGTGAGGCGTTTAATTAAAAAATTTGAGACCAAATTTACGCTGATGGATCAGAAGACCATTGTTCGTCGTCGTCCTTGTCGGTCACTCGAAAATATAGCCACAGTAAGGGAATCTGTGGCCGAGAATCCAGGAACTTACATTCGGCATCGTAGTCAGGAATTAAACATTTCCAGAAGTACTATGCAACGAGTTTTGGTAAAAGATCTGCATTTGCACGCGTACAAGGTTCAATTGGTGCAAGAAATCAAGCCAAGGGACCATGAGCAGCGCCGTGGATTTGCTGATTGGGTGTTGGAACATCATCAAATTAATGCGGATTTTTCGAAGAAAATCATTTTTTCAGATGAGGCACATTTTCAACTCGACGGATACGTAAATAAGCAAAACTGTCGGATTTGGGGTGCTGACAATCCTCGTGTGATACTCGAAAAACCAATGCATCCACCGCGAGTAACTGTTTGGTGCGCATTTTGGGCTGGCGGAGTGATTGGGCCGTATTTCTTTGAAAATGCGGCTGGAAATGCGCTAACTGTTAATGGTGCGCGGTATCGCGAAATGTTAATGGAGTTTTTGTGGCCCGAATTGGATGTAATTGATGTGGAGGACATGTTTTTTCAACAAGACGGTGCGACCTGCCACACTGCACGCGAAACAATGGTGTTACTGCAGACCAAGTTTCCAGGCAGAGTCATTTCTCGATTTGGCGGTCAACATTGGCCACCAAGATCGTCCGATCTAACGCCGATGGACTTTTTTCTTTGGGGCTATGTGAAGGAAAAGGTGTATGCAAATAAGCCTGAAACAGTTGAACATCTTAAAGAGGAAATACGGCGCGTTATTGGTGAAATACAGCCACATTTATGCGAAAACGTTATTCAAAATTTCAACAAAAGAATAACCCTGTGCCAGAGGTTTCATGGTGGCCATTTGCCTGATGTTGTATTTCACGTTTGATCGGAACTATTTTTCTTTATGTTGAAATAAAAATGTTTGCTTAAATAAAAAAATAAATGTGTTTTTCTTTAAAATTAAATCCGGCGCTCTTGTTGGGACACCCTTTATATGCAAATGAAGTGGTTGGTGGTCATACTAAAAATAATATTGTTCCCTAAGCTTCCTAGGCAAAAATAAAACTTAGTAGGTATACTTCTTGCCTTTCCAGACCTTTAATAACCATGATTAAGCAAACAGGAAATTCTACTCGTTCTGCAACATGGAAATTGAAATCTCCAGGGTTATTACAATACGAATGAGGGCCGGTTTTCAGTCGTGGCTTTGGGTGACACTTTCTGGCCACTAAGCTTCCATAGAACTTAATGAGTTTATAACGTGGCAACACTGGTAGAATTGAATAGCGATTACAGATTGCGCTATAGGCTAGTATTTAGTGACAAATTATTTGCTTTGTAACCAAACTAGTGACTTTCAAAAACGCCTTGAAATAAAAATAAATAGGAAACTTGTTCTACAAAGAATAGCTTATGGCTGTAGGGTTAATGATGTTTACTGAGAACTTAGGGATTATAGTAGATAAAGATCTTGTACTCATTTGCATTTAAAATTTAGAGAAAGGTAGTAAGAATTTTTAGTTGAAACGTTTACTTTGTGGTAGCTTTGCACACGCAAAATTTGGGAACTTCAAGTGCCATTTTAGTGCAAGTTAAAAAGTAAAAGTGAAAAAGTTTAAAATGGGTCGCAAAAGTGGTAAACCTATATCTGTACGTCGTATAAGTATAAAAAAGCGAACAAAACTTGCCAGGGAAGCGAAAATCATGAGGTGAGTTACTAATACATTTTTTAAATTTATATAATATATAGGGTGTTTGATTGAACATGACCCAGCTAATATTTTGATTATTTTTACTTTAAAAACAAAATTTCATAAAATTTTATCGCGGTTTTAACCAAATAAATTAAAAAACAATTGAAAATCAAATTAAAATGTTACAGGCATAGGTCTTAATTTTTTTAACGGATGTGATACATAATGAAATTCTCTTTACAGTTATACCACACAAGTGCACTTTCTGTAGCAAAATTACCTAGATATTAGAACAATAAAAACGGATCACGTATTAGTTTCTTATCCGGAACAATTGTTTCTACGAAAATTTGATGTGCCTGTCAAATTGCAATTCTTGCCTTGTTTATTCAGTTGAAACTTGAAAACAATAAAAATTAAAAGTAGTAGAAAAATGGAGCGGCACGAATTTTCGTTCTGAACCTTGTTAATACAGTTAATTATTAACATTTTTTTAAAATCGGAACTATTAATAAATTCTAAAATTTTAGTGTACCTAATTAGTTTTAATTGCATTTATCCTAGTTATGTAATAAAGTTTCTGTTTTTCGAGTGAGCGTATTTCACTACCTGAGGAGTGCAACAAAATACAATCATAACAAAACATAAAGGCAAATACTAAGAACGTGCCTAGTAGATTAATTTAAATTATTTTAATATTTAGGTAATTTTGCTAAAAAAAAGTGTAGTACTTATGTGGTATCACTGTCAAGAGAATTTTAGTATTATCACATCCGCACGGGTGTTTCATTAAAAAAATTAAGATCTATGCATCTAACATTTTTATTTGATTTTCAAAAGTTTTTTAATTTATTTGGTTAAAACCGCGAGCTGGTAAATCACTCTGTATAGTGAAGGTTTCAAACTTTAGCACTTTAACGAATTTTTTCCCTTTGCTTTAGAAAACCTGCATTGTACAATACTGAACATCTTCAGGAACAAATGCTACAGGAACCGTCGCATTTTGTCATGGAATATGACAGAGACGATACATTTGTTGAAACTTTGTCTATCCAAAACGCTCTGGATGATGAAAAACACACATCTGTAGAAGTTATGCCTACGATCTTTTGAAAACAGCGAAGAACATCTCTGTTCTTCCTGCCTGGAAGAAAAAGAAATGGGCTGTGGTGTACCTATTGAAGATAGTGCTGCGGACTCTCAAAACAATATATTGACTGAATCTTTGGAAGAAATTGAAAGGCCTGTAAACCTGGAAGAAAATGTCGTAGATTGTGAAAACCGAAATTCTGTAGCTGAGGCTGATTTTTCATCTGATTCGTTATCAGATGTTGAAATAGAATATGAAAGTAATTGTGAAAATGTCAACAGTATTAGTGGACGGCGAATTATTGATATAGGGTACTTTCTCACTGCTCTAAAATCTCTAAAGCACGAAGGGTTTCAGTGTTCTTTTTTTGATCTAGATTTAGTATCCGAAAAACGTTACGGTTATGTATCTAAACTCAAATGTAAGTGTAAAATGTGTAATTATGAAGACAGTGTTTTGTCACGGTCTTTTGATTTGTTCATGAATTATTCCGTTACGGCCCTGTTTTTCGTAGATTCGAGCCGGCCCTGTAGTTATAAAAATCTGTAACTATAATGCTTGTTCGACATATTTTCGTTGCTACGCAGTGTATTTCGTGGAGTTTTCAAGCGAAAGACCAAATACGATGATGCAATTTGTTGATTCAGCATATCCCGTGCTAAGATTTCGAAGAATTCACCAAACGCATGCCCAAATAAGGCAATGTTTCCTTTGTTGGTTCGACTTCGCCTCTATTGTTTCGGGGAATCACCGATGATGCAATCTGGCGAGCAACGCGCTCGAGGCTTTCGTACACCCCCCCCCCCCCGCGAAAAAGGGACGCGCTGAGTCTATCCTTCTTTACCTTGGTTTCGCCTCACGAATTTTAGAAAGAGCGAACAGTTCCTGGTTGGCTTTGCTGAGAAACGGTTGTGCTTTGGTTAACATACCAAAACGTGGGTTCATACAAATACCGGATTGGTTTTCTACTTTCGATATCTTTCATGGAAAGATATATTTAATCGACTTTGTCGGATCCATTAAAAGAAACCAATAAAAAGTCCGGAAAGAAATAGACTTGCGTTAGAAGTTTTAAGTGATAGTGTTTGAGTCAGTTCTACGCAGTACCTCTCAGAGGGATTCCGCAAACCCGTTTGTTAAGGATTATTCTTCGTCGTCTTGCAACCGTTCTCCAGATCACCCCAAAAAGAAGGACATCATCTTCCATCACCTTCTCGTCGATCGCTACCAGTTCTCGTTAGGATATAAAGCCTCCATGCTTTATAGGGGGCCCTGCTAACCAAGCCCTCCAAGGTAAAACACTTTAGACTGCCCCGTTACTGTTGGCTGAGTACCAAATGTAACCCTCGATTCAATACTACCATCCAGATCTTCTGCACGTGGAAAGGCACCTGTAATCGCCGTTTGTAATACATATAATCACGCATTTTCCCCCTTTATTTGATTTATTCAGTGATTCAAAACATAGTGACTTGTGCGTGTCACCTTTTGTTTTATTGTGAACATTTACAGAAACAGTACGACTTATCGCAATATTTATCTATTTTCTTGTTTTATGTGTTGCATGTGTACAACCATCTATATTTATGTTTTTAGTTTAACTCTTGTTTTCACCATCCGTTACTTGCAATCAAGGGAACCTAGCTAAGTGTTTAATTACACTATTTTATTACAAGTAAATGTGGTCCCTCTTGGTCGCCTATTTCACATAATTTAAGATATTGATTATAAACCCCCTTTTATTTCAAATGTTTGCATAATATTTTACTTTTCATTAAATACCTTTTTGCCATTACATATCGCCTCTTTATTTGTGTTCTGTTAAGCATTTACGTACAAAGTGTGAGCCTAACCACCAGCAGCTGCAGCCTGTGTTTTTTCAGTTGTAAGGGTAAGTACCTCCACCAGCAAGGGTGCAGTCACCCCTAAACCTCTCTAGCCTCGAAGAGCTATCCACGGCGTGCTCTTCGGTACCATCTTCGGCCAACCCCGTGGTGGCGCCCTATTTTAACCCTATTAAGACCACCCCTATTATCTTGAAAGAATTTTAGCTACCCGAACTCGCCCATCTCCACTGTTTTAGCTAGTCGCGCGCATAAGGGATTACCATCCCCCATTTAATGTCTTAGTGCAGTTTTGGCACGTGACATATTTTGGCGCCGCAACTTTTGGGGCTTTAAATTCTTTCCCAATTTTTTCAATTGAGCTGGCTGGGACACCTTCATAGAATGAAAGAAGAAAGAATAACCAAACAAGTGTACGAAGCGAGAACCCAAGGAAGAAACAAAGTAGGACGCCCAAGAATTCGTTGGGAAGAACAAGTTAGACAAGTGGCCGAAAACCGAGGAATAAGCTGGGGAGAAGTAAGAATAATGTCAAAAGACAGAAAATTATGGAAAAGAAAAATTAAGGAGGCATAAAGGTGAAATGTAATGTGTAACTATTATCAAATAAATATACTTATTGTAAATGTAAATAATAAGATGTAAATGTTTAACTATACAGTCCAACACCTAACGGTACAAATGGACTTTAGATTAAATAAATAAATAAATAAAATTCTTTCCCAGCTGATTAATTTGACCCCAATGTGAGGACCATTCATTCGTTTTTTTTTTAACCTATTTCAGTAACGCTCAGTTTTGAAATTTTAATTCATATTTCTAGCTCACTTCTAGCATTTTCAACTTGTTGATTGTCAAATGCGAGCATAAATTCATTTTCCGATTTAGGTTGTTTCTCGTTGAGGTTTTCTTTTAATTTATATATTTGGCAGAGCCAAATTCACGTCAAGTTTGAAGCGCGCCCTTGAATTCACCGGCGTCTTAACATTCAGTTTAGCGGGAAGCTTGCGTTCGCCCGACTCAGCGTAGTCCCTGCTTCGTACATCCAATTTGGTTTATAAGCATCTATACTCCGTAGCAACGTTTGATTTTAAAGAAATTTTCTCGATTCTTTTTTCGTTGGTTTGACTTTGCGTCCGGTATAATTTTGTTTTATTGTGCACTTTAGTCAACATTCATTTTGCGATAAAATTATTTTTTTTATTGTTGGTTTAAATCAATTCTTAATCGTGATTAACGTTTTTTTATTTTAACGTCGCTTTGGATTCGGTTTTTTTGCGGTCATTCCGTAGCGTAGAAAATTTTCAATTCCTTTTTTTTTGAATAATAATTTTAAATTTTTAACTTCGGTTGTTACCCGATTTAATTTATTTTTTTTGTTGCACTGCCAGTGCACTTCGTTTTAAAAATGGTTTGTAAACTTCATGTTGATCGTTTGACTAAAGAACAACTGCAATACGAATTAAGAATAAGAGGTAATGACGCACTTGGTACCGTGGTAACGTTAAAAGCTAATTTACGTGAACTTTTGGCTAAAGAAGCAACAAGTCCAGCAACACGCCCTATACATCCATTTACGTTTACCGAAGACTCTCAGGCTGTATTATCATTAATTGAAGAAATAGAAAAGTTATTAAAAAGTCATGACAGTAAGCCAGATTCAAATTCATTCCTGCGAATTGAAACACAATTAACGCACGCGTTAGGACGTATAGATAGAAGCGTACCGGTCGAAGATCCCGAAAAGGAAGAAAAGCATAAACTTTTAGTAAACCTTTCGATTCTAATGTCACAATTTACGTTAATTTGTCAACGAACAACAACGTCTGCCTCTACAAGTGCCGTCGATGCGCAAACATCAAATCCGCCTGACCCAAATTCAATCGCCGGCCCTTCTGATCAAAGTTCAAGCAGTGCGACTACATCAACACCAACAAATATTACGTCCTCAACTACTAATAATTATAAAGCAGTACCGGTGGCTAAATGGAATCTTACGTATTCCGGTGAAAAGGGTAAATCCTTAAATGCCTTTTTAGAACGAGTAAAAGAATTACGAATAGCGCGTAACATCAATGAACACCAACTTTTCGTCGAAGCATGCGATCTTTTTGCGGGAAAAGCTTTAGTTTGGTTTCGTGCAACAAAACCAGTGGTCAATAACTGGAATGAATTAGAGGATGCGCTCCGAAAAGAATTTTTACCACCAGATTACGATGACAAATTGATAGACGAAATTAAGCGACGAACGCAAGGAAGCGAAGAAAGTATCGGAATGTACGTTGCAATTATGCGCAATATGTTTACACGACTTAGTGACCCCCTTCCAGAAGAAAGACAACTTAAGATCTTGGGCAAGAATATTCTACCGTTTTATCAAACCCAATTAGGGCTAGTGGATGTGACATCTATTCAAGAATTAATACAGTACGGACGAAAGATTGAAGAACGTCGTGCCGCCGTTGAAAGTTACGTACCACCGTCACGAAAGAAGATTGATTTAGAACCTGACTTAGCTTACGCACATGTAGAAACCTCCGAAAGAAGTATCCGTGTAGCTGCCGTAGAACCTACACGTATTGATAATGGCCGTTCGCAATCTCGTTCCGGCGAACAAAAGTGTTGGAATTGTAATATTCCTGGCCATCTTGCAAGGAATTGTCAACAACCAAAGAAGAGGTACTATTGTTATCGGTGCGGTATAGCAAACGTTACCACCAAGACGTGCCCAAAGTGTTCCAAGTCACCTACCAGTTCGGGAAACGGCAGAGTGAGGCGCTGAATGGTCAGCAGTGGCCCTCACGTGTTTTTAGAAATTCGACCAAACATTACGAAAACTTAATTTTAAACCGTAACGCAACTTATAGTAAGACCAAAGCGATTCTTGACTACGTTTTAGACCAAGCCGAAGATGATAATCGTCCCTACGTAACTGTTGAAATTCTCGGTTACAAAATTTTAGCTTTATTAGATTCCGGTGCCAACCGTACCATTTTAGGTAAGGACGGTTGGGAAATTTTATCTTCTTTAGGATTAATTCCTGATAAGAAACGCAACCCTACTTGCACCATCGCCAACGGCAAGACAGTTTCAAGTATCGGCACTCTAACGTTACCTATTCGGTTGCGAAACAAAATATCTGCAGTCAACGTGTTAGTTGTACCTGACGTATCGCATACTTTGATCCTTGGGATCGACTTTTGGAAAACCATAGGCATTGTACCCGATGTCTTTCGTGGAGAATTTACGTTTGCACAACCCAATATTTTAACAGTAACAGCCGACCAACCGACCTTACGATCTCAGTCAGACCTTACCTCCGAACAACAAAAGAAATTAACCGCTCTTACAGATGAATGTTTATCCGGCACGCAAACTCTTGGCACAACCACTCTGGTTGAACATAAAATTACGGTAACCGACCCTGAACCAATTAAACAACGGTATTACCCAGTTTCTCCGGTCGTCCAACAACAGATTAACAAAGAATTGGATGAGATGATGAAGCTTGGAGTTGTGGAAAAGTCAACTAGCGCATATTCCAGCCCGATATTATTAGTCAAAAAGAAAGACGGAAGTCACCGTTTTTGTGTCGATTTTCGAAAAATTAACAAAGTTACTAAACGCGACGCGTACCCAATACCTTACGTGTCTGCTATTCTTGATCGATTGCGTAACGCACGCTTTATTACAAGCCTTGATATTAAATCCGCTTATTGGCAGATCCCGGTCGAAGCCGAATCCAAGCAATACACCGCCTTTATGATTCCCGGCCGCGGATTATTTCAGTTCACTCGAATGCCTTTCGGTTTGCATAACGCTCCTGCCACCTGGCAGCGTCTTATTGATACTGTTTTAGGCCCCGAATTAGAACCTTATGTTTTCGTATATTTAGATGATGTGATTATTTGTGCCGACACTTTTGAGAAACATTTGGAGATTTTAGGAGAGGTCTTAGGACGACTTAAAGAAGCAGGCCTTACGTTAGGAAAAGACAAGTGTCACTTTTGCAAGTCCGAAATGAAATATCTTGGTTATGTAATAGATGCCAAAGGCATCTTGGTAGATCCAGCTAAAGTTCAGGCCATCTTACAAATCCCGACACCTAAGACGGTGACCGAAGTCCGAAGAGTTTTAGGAATGGCATCTTGGTATCGGAAGTTTATACCCAACTTTTCAGAAGTTGTAACCCCATTAACTAATTTATTGAGGAAAAGTCAGAAGTTTATTTGGAGTGAACCTTGCGAAATTGCCTTTTCAACCATCAAAGACCATCTAGTCTCTGCACCAGTATTATCGTGTCCCGATTTTAATAAGCCATTCACCGTACAAACGGACGCCTCAGGTTTTGGCATAGGTGGCGTGCTCTCCCAAAACATCGATGGGGAAGAACGAGTTATCTGTTACATCAGCCGATCCCTAACCAGATGTGAAAGAAATTTCTCAGTAACTGAGCGAGAATGCTTAGCAGTGTTGTGGAGCATAGAAAAGCTGCGACCATACCTAGAAGGCAGCCATTTTGAAGTTATAACCGATCACCATTCTCTTGTCTGGCTTAACAATCTCCAACAACCATCAGGAAGACTTGCTCGATGGGCTGTTAGACTACAGCAGTATGACTTTACCATCATTCATCGAAAAGGAAAAGAACACGTAGTACCGGACACCCTTTCTCGTTCCGTCCCGGTAATAGACGAAATTACGACCCCTACTACCAACGAAACAGATCCACCTGTGACAACCAGTATCACCAATGACCGATGGTATGATGCGATGATCATTCGGGTTCAGAAAAGACCCCTGAACTATCCTACTTGGAGAATACAGGATGGAAAACTCTTCAAGCAACTGAAGTGTAGGTATCCAACTTTGGGCGAGGAAACCGATAACTGGAGAAAAGTAGTTCCGAGATCGGAAAGGCAAGAAATCTTAAAGCAACATCATGATAAACCTACCGCTGGTCACTTAGGTATTTACAAAACTTTTGGGCGTATAGCGCCACTATATTATTGGCCAAAGCTTAAGTCGGATGTGATCCACTACATTAACAAATGCACCGTCTGCGCAGCACATAAACCAGAACAGCAAAGACCCGCTGGCCACATGACGCGGCACCCTATTGTCACAAGACCTTGGCATTTACGTTATAGCTGCTGTTAAACAAATGGAAGCTGCTGCGACAGAAGAATCCAAACTGGCATTAGAAAGTGGCGAAGTAGATAAAGATGGGCATCCTGTAATTGCTGTGATAGCAGACGGTGCTTGGTGTAAAAGGTCATACCGAACAAATTATAATGCTTTGTCGGGTGTGGCATGTATACTAGGCCTGAGAACCAAAAAAGTTATATACATGGCAGTTAAAAATAAGTTTTGCATTATATGTGCCAGAAAAGATAGATATGTAGAAGGAAAATGTCCTGATCATATTTGTTACAAAAATTGGAGTGGTACATCAACGGGAATGGAAGCTGCTATCATTGTTGAAGGTTTCAAACATTCCCTTGATATGTATGGAATGAAATACGTTAAATTAGTCGGCGACGGTGATAGCAGTGTGTACAGGAAGTTACGAGAGGTCATGCCGTATGGTCCCGGGGTTATGATACAAAAAATTGAATGCAAGAACCACCTTTTGCGAAATTATATAAATAAATTAAGAGAATTAACAAAAAGGCCTAAAACGGCATTAAATCTAAAAAGTACATTAGCCAAAAATTTATTGAGATTCAGAACTGCAATTACGAAAGCTATCGAATATAGAAAATCGCAAGCGGTTCCATCACAAGTAAAAATTACAGAACTTGAAGCCGACATCTTGAATGGACCAAAACACATTTTGGGTGATCATTCCGGATGCAATGCAAGAGGTTACTTTTGCAAAGGGCCCAAAGACAACGAGCAAAATCTTTTACCTGAATTCACAAGCAGTGGATTATATGCCGATATAATGGGAGCTGTACAACGTATAGTTACTCATGCACACAGTTTAATTCACGATGTAACCAATAATTCCGCAGAACTGTATAACTCGCATGTTGCAAAATTCGTGGGAGGAAAACGAATATGTTTTTCATTTAGAAGATCGTATGAAGCTCGTTGCTCGGCAGCTGTAATATCGCACAATCAAGTTGGTAGTTTTCACGATATTATACGGAAGCATATTACCGAAACGCCTGCAAAATATACGTCCGAATATTGTGAAAACAAAAGGAAAAGGAACGAACAATGTAGGAATGCTAAAGGTTACCAAAGAAGAAGGTGTATAGCTGAAGAGGACTCCGACTATGGTCCACAAGCTGGAGATGTAATACCAGATATGAATCCTGAACGCCTCAAAATCGCCGAAGAAACTTTTTTACTACATTTGAGTAGAAATGTTGAACATGTATCTCAACAAACTCTAGGACAACATCGCAATAATAAATGGCATGAAGAGAGAATGAAAAGATTAACGGCTTCAAGATTTGGCAAAATATGCAAAATGAAATCCTCTACTTCTTGTGCCAATACGGTAAAGGACATTCTTTACAAAGATTTTTTTGGTAATACTGCTACCCGTTATGGCATAGAAAATGAACATCTTGCTATACAACATTTCGAAACTGAAACGAATAAAATTGTATCGCCCAGTGGACTATGTATTAGTGACGATCTTCCTTTTCTAGCAGCGTCTCCAGATGGGTTAGTCGATGAAGATGCTCTAGTAGAAATCAAGTGCCCCTATGTTGCAAGAGAATCTATTCCATTTCAAGCAACACTAGAGAAAAAAATAAAATTTTGCGAAATTAAAAATGATCTGTTAAAACTAAAGAAAAATCATGACTATTATTTCCAAATACAGGGTCAGTTAAATATATGTAATAAAAATAAGTGCTATTTTGTCGTGTGGTCCCCAATGGGAATGTGTATTCAAGTTATTTATAAAGATTCAATGTTTTGGGTAGCTAAAATGGTACCTAAATTACAGAAATTTTATATGGCGGCATTATTATCAGAACTTGTGGATCCAAGAAGAAGACGGAACCTAGAGAGACGTTTTAAAATGCAGATTAAATAAAAACGATAGCATAAAAAATAGTTTTGCGTGTCTTTGGTTTGTATATTTTGTATAATAAATTTGTTAATAAAGTACTTGTATATCTAATTTTATATTGACGGACTCATTCACTAACTTGTAAAATTCCATTTTAATTCGTGGATAAAACAATTCGTTTCCAATTTCACAAACTTTTATTTATATGTACAATTATATTTGAATCTTGGTGTATTTATAAGGTTAGGATTTTGTATTTGAAATATTTCCTATAAATAAATTAGAATTAAATTTCGGAATGGGTTTTATCCGACACTCAATTATTGTATAAATTTTGTTCAAAACATTCTGTATAACTTTTGTCCGAAACTAAAATCCTGTATAAATTTTGACCGATATTAAAATGTTGTGTGATTTTTGTCCGTTAGATCAAATGAACCTTAATTGACGTTTAATAATGGTAGGTACGTACTTTGCAGTCACCATACTAACTTAGCATTTTTTGGACACAAGGAGCACGCAGATTTGGAAGTTGGAATTTAGTGTACAAATTACACAACTGGTGACAATAACAATAATTGTCTTGAAGCGCATTTGAAGTAGGATTTCTAACTTTTTTTTAAAAGTAGTATTCAGTGGAAACATGGGTACTTGTGGGATCCTAAATTAATCAATGTGGAGCGTAGCTCAGAGGTTTTAGTATTGGGCTGTGAAACCAAAGGTTGTGGGTTCAATTCTCACCACCTGCTATATTAAAAAAATTCGTTTTTGCACCTCAAGGTCCACTCAGCCTTTGGAATTGAGTATATGGGGTTACATAAGCGGTGTTAAATAATTAAATAACTTTTTAAAAAACAGGATTTAACACGGTAAAGGTAGGAACTTGCATCTTTGTCTTTCTCAATTCATATAGGACGATGCGAGCTGTGAAGGAAAATAGAATTCAAGTTGGAAACTACCGAGTAACAATTTTGTAGGGGCAATCCATATAGGACAATGCGAGCTGTGAAGGAAAATAGAATTCAAGTTGGAAACTATTCAGATTGTTGCATTGCATTAACAATCCAATTTTGTAGGGTTTGCCTCAGAATGTCTTTACCGGCGAAACCGGTTGTAGTTGCTAGACAAACAATGCAAATAATACAATCACAGGTAAACAAAGAAAAGAAAAGAGCGACCACTTTTCAAAGATGTCACAAATAATCTCCTTAGCTCAACACTGGCATAGCATTCCACACATTTCTTGTGGAAAGTTGGGTTGCCTATTTTTGGAAATTTTTCTTGAATAAATATGTGGCTGGTTATCAATTTTTTGAAAATTGTAGTCTACTGTTAATAATCTTCAAATTTCGTGATAGTGGATGTGGTGCTAAACAAACGCGCGAAGTTCTGGGCATGATCAAAATTACAACATTTTTATTGGTAAGCCTTATTTTTTAAAGAATAATTTCATACAAAACTAATAACTTTTCAAATTCTATTGACTTTTTTAAAATTTTGAGTATGTAGAAAACCTCATATGTACTACATCTACAAGTCAAGTAATCAATATTTCCTCCATTTCTAATACAAAATTTTAAAAGTGTTAACAAAATTTTCTTCATTATTCAACAAAGGCTGCTGTACAATAAGTTACTAAATACTAGCCTTAAATGACGATGGTGGCTATTAGTTGCGAACTTTGCTAAATAAAAATGGCGTAACATATTTTCGTCAACTCAAAACTAAATAAATGCTTTTTAATTATTTGTGGCTAAGTTCTTCAGATTTGGATGAATTTTTTAATTAACAATATTTGCAGTTTGTTACTGATATCAATATAATGCCCATAATTTGCCACCTGTATAAATTATTATGCAGGTTTTAAAACGAATAATTAGCCACACTTTAAACTGTTATTTAGTTTTAGTATGATAAAAAATATAAACTAATTAACTTTTAAGAACTTGTACGTGCCTTAACATTTCTGTTGGTGCCTGTTATAATGCATGGTATGTTGTAATAAGTTCAACAAGCATTTATTAGAACAGCTCTGTATACCCTGTTTTTTTTCTGGCCGTCATGTTGTTGGAAACGCACCCTTAAAAAAGCAGGAAATTCTACTCGTTCTGCAACAATGAAATTGAAATCTCCAGGGTTATTACAATACGACTGAGAGCCGGTTTTCAGTCGTCGCTTTGGGCGACACTTTCTGACCAGCTTGCATAGGCTTGGCTAGTTTTGACCATTGAAATGGTGTAAGTATAGTTTAGCGGGCGTTTGTAAACAGAGAAACCAAAATTTGTAGAAATATTCGAGACAACAATCAGCAACACCAGTATACTGTTGTATCCATTAAGGTATCTGTACCAATTAAGGTCATGTACTATCACGTGCAAAAGTAATGACACGCCTAAGATTTGTTATTGTATGATAAACAGCCTTGCAGCAGTCGATGAGTAACTTTCTTATTCTAACTTGTTAATCCTACCTACAAGGTCTTATGGTTATGCCCAAGTTACTCATAGACTGCTGCATGGCTGTTTATCATACAATAACAAATCTTAGGCGTGTCATTACTGTTGCACGTGATAGTAGCTAATAAGGCCATCGTCGATTTTAGCAAAACTAAAAGTAAAATTCTGCATTCACGCCATCTATTATTTAAATTAGCATAAATGTAAAGCCTATAAACAAATTTACGTGCATCGGAATTCTCCAGAGGGCGCCAGAGCATCAGCGTTTTTGAATGGAAGCGAATTGTAAAAGTTGTGAATTTTGAACTGAGTGAACTTGTGGTTTAAACAAGGATTTTTAGAAGTTTGTTTGTGCTCACATCTGGAGTATACTCACAACAAATATACGGTATGTAGACTTAATAAAATTGTTTACAAAAAAAGTGGTAGGATAGAATCTTCCGGGCTTATGTGTGCCTAATAAGGCCAGGCGGGAATTGTGTTGCATTGTTGGTCTTACTAAAAAAAGACAAAATTGCATTTATCTGCCCAGAATGCAGTGATTGATTATAGGTATACACTCGTGGACAAAAAAACTAATAAGGCTAATAAAGCGAATTGACACATGATCGAAAACAATTAAACAATTGATGCTAATTTCGACAAATTTAAAATATTGTGCTATGATTATATTGGTAATACCCCAAGGTAACAGTGTATGCAAGGAAATAGTTTTCTCATAATGGATAAAGATTTTATGGGGCTCCAAACCCTTAAGGTGGCCTTAATTGGTACAGATACCTTATTTGATATTGTTAGTAAACCAGGCGATGCAATTTAAACAAATAACCATCGCAATAAAAGCATTCTTGTGCGATCAATGGGACGTCACATTTCGATTAGCATAACACCAGTAAGTCCAAAGCCTTAGCCGAATCCTTTAATTTTTAATCGACTACAAAACCATACGAATTCCATCTGGGGCATATAGAAAAAAGTGACACAAGAACAAAATATGCAGATTTATATGCAGTCACTTATCTAAATTACACCAAGAAGTTCGGGTTCTTTTAATACTACGATTGTTTCAGAACAACATGCAGGGAATTTTTCTTTTTAGTATACATATCGCCTATGTATACTTTCAAAATAAACGCAATATGTAGGCAACCAACTATACAGCAGCTACACACTAAATGCCACGTCACGTGGTGCATAAAGGTTATGTTTCATGTTTGTAAATAAAAAATAAATCAAAATTAGTGGAATATCAAAATAATTTTAATTCAACGATTATTCTAAAACATAAAATATCAACAATACAAAACAGAAAGGAAAATAAAAACAGCAACAGTTAAAGACTAATTTTTTGACATTAACTTAATTTGATGATTTTTGCCACAGCATGCTAATTTTTTAAATCATCAAATTAAGTTAATGTCAAAAAATTAGTCTTTAACTGTTGCTGTTTTTATTTTCCTTTCTGTTTTGTATTGTTGATATTTTATGTTTTAGAATAATCGTTGAATTAAAATTATTTTAATATTCCACTAATTTTGATTTAGTTTGTATTTACAAACATGAAACATAACCTTTATGCACCACGTGACGTGACATTTAGTGTATAGCTGCTGTATAGTTGGTTGCCTACATATTGCGTTTATTTTGAAAGTATACATAGGCGATATGTATACTAAAAAGAAAAATTCCCTGTAAGACTATGATATAAAAAAAGTAACCTTCGAATCTACCCTGAAGAGCTATTTTACCGTTTTGGAAGCAGTAAAATGGTTAAATTAATTTATATTAAAAGCTTCCGTAAAAACCTCTACCTGCCAAGATCATGCCGTAAAAACATACGCATTCCACCCGTAGCTAATCAGTCAGTTAAACAGTAGTTCAAAGCCTGAGACCAAATTTTGACCAAACAAGATCTTCTTGAAGCGAATGATGAAATTATGAGTGATTGCTTCAGTCCTTCAATAAGGCAGGACTCAATCACATCAACTACTATTTTTTTCTTGTGAGTTTGATGGAAAAACCATTGTACCCATGACGTTTAATTTAAGAATTTACTTGGTACCTTATAGTTTAATAATAGTAAATGAAAATGGAATTCCATAAAATAGAATAGATTCTTCCAGAAACTACACGAAGTCTTCCAATATCATCTGTTAGTTTGGAAAGGCGGGTTAGTCAAATAAAAGGCTAATTAAAGTCAAGTAAAAGGCGAGTTAAAGGAAGATGTCTACAGAAACTGCAAGTTCACCAAGTCTTCGAACGATACCATGTGTCAGTTTGCAAAGACTAGTTAAGAGGCGAGTTAAATGAAGCTACTAGGAAGGAATAACATTATCTGAAATTAAATTTTCTTCAAACATTAGAGATGAATGAGAAAATTTTAAATAATGATTTTGATAATTAGAACCGTTCTTGGTTAAACTTTTGGCTGACTACCAACTAATGTCAAAAGAAAACTAAGTGCTGTGGCTACGTGTGTGAAAGAGAGCAAAATCAAAAGCTACTGAACGAATACTTAGCTAGGTTTTCAAACTTTGCAGATCGGAATTTTAACGAGTTATGTTTTGTTGAGGGTAACCGAAACTTACCAAACCCCCATACAATAAACCTAGCTTTTTCTTTATATACAAATGTAAACACGGATGGTTAATCTTTTGAGAAAAGATGCCTCGAAAAGTTACACTTTAGGGCACATAATGTTCTAGCAATTTGCCACCACATCAATTTAATTTAAAATCCAATAGCTTGCTTCAGTTATGTGACAATCAACCAACTTCATACATCACAATAGTGTTTAGCAAATCATTAATTGTTTAAACTCAACGGTTAACTACCTCAAATTTGATTCACTTTAACAAACACCTAATACGGTTAAGTAAAGCTACACATGGAACTCCAAGAGCGTATCTAAAAAAAAAGGGAAAACCTCGGAGAAAAGTTTTAATTAGGACGAAAAAGGCGTTAGGGAATTTTGACAAAACTTGTTTCGACGAGTATAACCATATTACTTCATTACTCGTCAAACTGTCGGCGATTAAGAATTAATTTTATGCAGGCGAATAAAAACTGATGTAGATTCTTCAGCAAATGCTTAGAGTACAAAGGACTTCATCTTCATCCGGTGTCTTAAGTACCATAAAACTCGCCTTTTTACGAATCCTGTCCAAAAATTACAGCTTCAGCCAGGCCTGTTCATTTCGGTCCACAATAAATATCTCAAAAATCTATATTTACTTGTGGCTATGACTCTTACTTCCTCTCTTCTAACAAAACCTGCACAAGCTGAGAATACAAAGTTTCAGAAAAATTGACAAGGCATTCTTGAACCTCGACATTTTGGGGCCCTTATCTCTATAGGCAAAGTTTTATGATGGGTCAATATATCCAATTCAAAGATTGTAAAATCTTAAGTAGTTACTTAAAGCAACGCTTGCCGAAACGCTTTTCAAAGTTTGAAGAGGTTAGTCAACTGACTTTGTTTTTTGAAATGGTTTCATGCTCCTGCTTGGACAGATACATATTTTATTCATTTACAAACACCCTTCTTAACTCAGCGTTTCAAGTAAAGTCATAGCAGAGATTTAGATAGAGCAAAAAAGTATTTAAAAAAGTTGTTGCTAATCACAAAAATACTCCAAATACGAAGTTTCGCTGAAACATTTCATTTTTTAATTTTCTACATTTTTGTGGGAACTGATAAAAAAATTCCTTATCTCAAATATCAAGTGTGCGATGAACAATCAAAACAATTAAAAATCGTTTGAAACGTCAGCTCACAAAACAATTTACGTGGAATTTTTGTTGTTTGATTAGTGATGGCTGAACAACGGTTAAGTATTCCTGAAAATGTAGAAAAATTAAAGTTAAAATTTATTTTATTGCTGTTTCTAAAATACTATAGATGAATTTTGTAAATCTGGAGTGCCATGCTTGAACAATAAAACGAAATAAACTTACAGCTGTTATAAAATAAATGTTTAAAAAGGAAAGTAGCAAGAATTTTATATATTTAGAAAAAGAATATGCAAAAATATACAGGGTAGTCCATAAGAAAAAATACAAGTTTATGTCATATCTTCAAAACCATTCTTTTTACAAAAAAACTTGGGACACCATTGGATTCCTTTAAAAAAAGTGCCGTAAGAATGTTTTTACAGAAACAAAAAATATTCATAAATAAATAAGTTACGGGGGTGGGTCAAAAATGCATAAAATTGAAAACCACCCTATATCTTCTAAACAGTTCAAGATATCGATGTGCGGTTTTCGGCATTCAGTTTCTCACAAAAATCGGGCTCGTAACATGTAGGTTAGTTTTTTTCTAGCTCCTCTAGAAATTGGTGTTTCCTATCAAAATTGTCAAATTTGGACCACCCTGTACAGAATACATACATTTCGTTGCAAGAAAAATCTGAGTAGCATCACCACAAACATTTTGTTTTTTAGAAAGGGCAATCACGGTGAGTTGAAAATCTTCTTCAAGCGGCATAAATTTATATTTTCCGACAAAAAAAAGGCGAAATCTTTAACTGAAGCTAATGGCACACTTGGTTTTCTCCCACGCCAACTATTAGCAGAACTAACTTGAGCTAGGTTCCGAGAATCACCTTGCTACCTCGACGAAATAATGGAAAATCCGATAGTAACTTACATTTTTAATGGGAGTAACATGCGATAATTTGTGTAATATTGACAAACAGTTGAATGGTTCCAATGCCAAAGATGATTACTGTTGGAAATATCTTAGAAGGGGAATATTATGTTACATGTCGCGCCGTCTAGTGGTGTTATGTTTAACAATGTTATTGTGTGTTGCCTAGCGAGTACTCTCGCATGTACTGTCATGTCGAAAACAAGTATACAAGCGTTCAACGAAGTTACATGTGTTTTTATATTTCTTTCCAATTATTAACAATTACATCTTATTAACAAGTATATTATTTAAATGATTGGAAAGACCAGTATTCAGCGGAGGATTATCCAATATAAAGGCAAGGGCTAATGCCCAAAGGCTGTCGAGGCACATTCAAACTACAAGCTTAACAAGTCGGCAAGAGAACAATTCAGAGGCAATACTACCTTCATGTCGCACCTGATTGGCTGCGAAGTACCTTTATACTTGACGTATTTGGCGTTGAATTGCTTTCTTTTGTTCATACAAAGCTTCAAACCGCCATATTATAACGGAATTCTGAAGGGAAACTGGTCTTCTCCGGGAAGAAAGTCCAAAATTATAACAGAAAAAAAGTCTGCCTTAACAAAAAGTAATGCCAAACGATCCTTATACACCAATGACCACATATTATGTTTTTCATTGTAGGGTTTAAAGCAGAAGAGGTCACACAAAAAGGAAATTTAGACTACTCAGAGTAGTTTTAGATACAACTGGAGAGTATAGGAATGACGGCGGCTTAAGGCTTCCGAAAAGTACCAACAAAGCTAAACATAATTAAGTTAAACTAATTTAATTTGACCACGAGCGATATAACAACGAAACTGAAAGTAAAATGGCAAGCTCAACTTCATCCTCAGACTTTGATGACATCTTCTCTATTGGCATTCCAGAGCCAGTCGAGATTTTAATTGATAAAGACGAAGAGGCAAAGCAATATGCACTATCAGTTTACGAAAGAATTCAGAGAATAGCTATGGATTATTCAATAAAAAATTAAAGATGGAGCGGCCAGGCGGACAGATTAGTGTCGCAACATTCATACATACCACAAGGCTAAGAAGTGGAACGATACCCACCAGGATACCTGATAACAGGCCACTGATCCGCAAGAGGAAACTGAAGCGCAATAGCTAACCACAATAAAAAAAAAAGTTAGCTATCACGGGCTGTAACTGTTATGTACTTCCAGCGGGATACGAAGGACACGTTAAACCGGCCTTCTGAAACTGTTAACGCTGTAATACTAGGACCAAATCATCTTCACTCCCTCCGATGGGTAAATGTTAGTCTCCTGGTACAACACACATTTCAAGAAGGCGCATTAACACCTACAAGGTCTAGAGGCTACTGATTAGCAGAAGGTGAAACTGGAACACAATGAAGAATAGCCAACCGAAATAAACAAAAAAGGGGCTATTATTGAGCTCGAACTGGCTAAAGAATACAAACATATAATTTTAATATTATTTGGTAGAAGAGTTAGTGTTCGAAGTTATCTCAGGTTCGTATCGTGATATCTAAGAAAACACGAAAGTTAAAGCAGAGTTTATGCACTCGCTCCACGCTTCAGGGGGCGTGTTAAATCGGCCTTTGGAAACAGTTAACCCCGCAATACTAGGGTTACATTTCCTTTACGGCCTGTGATGGTCAAAAATTGGCTTCTTGGTGCAACACACATTTGAATAAGGCGCATTAACACCTGTAGAATATGCAGTAACAGTCATTGAGCAGAAGGTGAAAATGGAGATTAGGTTCGCCTCCCGATACCAGCGAAGACGCAGAAATTAATCAGAGATTATGTATTTCCTTCCGCGCTTGGGAAGGCGTGTTCAGTCGCCCTTTAGAAACTGTTAACACCGTAATATTAGGGCTAAATTTTATTCATTAAAGTTGGATAAAAGCCAATCAGAATGAACATGAGCTGTCAGGGGATGCAAACATCTTTTATGGAATTTAATGTTAAAATTTTAACTTTTGTTCGATTACTAATACCGGCGAAGAGAGTATGTACTCCCTCCGCGCTCCAGAGGAGATGTTAGCAAGCCTTTGAAAATTGTTAGCCCCGTGATATTTCGTTCTCGCAGATGGGTAAAGGTTGGTCTCCTATAGAGCAAACATTCCAAGAGGATCGGCTGAAATGTAAGTAATAACAGACCACCGATCAACAGAAAAATGAAGTGCCATGAACAATATATTTAGCACTTTAACCGAAAGTAGTTATGGCTGCTTAATTATTTAAGCTTTCTTAATCCTTTGTTTGGGATGGATTAGTTCCCGTTTTCCAGAGTTTTATCCTTGTAAATTCTTGTTGGTCCTGGCATCTTCTGCAATTTTTGCCCATTCTTTCCTGTTCTTACATTTCTCTTTCCAATTCTTCATTCCTATACTCTTTAAATCATTCACCACATCATTTAGCCATCTCGTCCTGGGGCTACCTCTCCTTCTTACTTCTGTTGGTATCCATTCTGTTATTATTCTTATCACTCTTTTTCTGTCTGCCCTCATTACATGACCCAACCATTTTATCCTTTGCGCTTTAATATGCGTAACAATGTCTTCGCCTTGCATTTGCTCTAGTAATTCGAGGTTCATTCTCGGCCTTAATTCATTTTCTTCTGTCTGTACTGGTCCTAATATCCTTCGTAATATTTTTTTCTCAAATACCTACTCGTAAAGCCTCTTCTTCTTTTTTAGTCATTGTCCATGTTTCTGTTGCAAATAACACTACTGGTCTAATAAGGGATTTATAGATTTGTAGTTTTATTTTGTTGCTTAAGTATTTTGTATTTAGAAACTTTTTATTTGCGTAGTATGTTTTATATCCTACTTGATTTTTTTTTGTTTTGTTGCTTCCACTGTAATTTTTATTGTAAATTGTTGTTCCTAAATACTTAAATTTCTGAACTGTTTCAAAATTATATTCTTTTATCTTCAGAACTTCCTCGTTGATGCTGTTGCTATACTTGAAATATTTAGTCCCTTTTTCACGAATTCTTAGTCCCATTTTTCTAGTTTCTTCTACTAATCTCATAAAAGCTCCTATTAGGCCATCTTTTGTTCTACTTATAATTGTCACGTCATCAGCATACGCAATAGTTTGTATGTTATTCACATTTATTATGCCTTCCAAATCTGCTTCCTTAATTGCACTTTCTAGGGCTACGTTGCATAATGTAGCCGACAACATGTCTCCTTGTCTGACTCCTTCTTGTATTTTAAAGTTGTCTGTTTTTCATTTCCGATTTTCACTACCGCTGTTGTGTCTTTTAGCGTCATTTTAACAAGATTTACAATTTTTTTTTGGAATCCCCATACATATTTATTTTATTATGTTGTCTCTTATCACCTTATTAAATGCCTGACTAAAATCTATAAATAGGATGTGAAGTGTTATGTCATATTCATTTGCTTTTTCCAGTATTTGTTGCATGATAAACAATAGCCAATCACAATAAACAAAAACTGTATCAGACTGTCCAGAGAATATCAAACAAAAAATTAAACATGAAGTATACAAACATCCGACGATGCGGAAATGTTTGAATGGAAAACCATACAAAAAGACAACTTCAAAACCAATAAACAAACACAGCATATGCCGCAAAATTAATAATATCCGATTCTAAAAACGTAGGTCTTTAAGCGGCTGCGAGGGCGAAGGTCTAAAAAAGTATGCATAAATAAAGTACATTTGAAACAACTGTTCATGTTATAATAAAAAATAAAAAATTGAATATACAAAAGATAAAATTCCGACAGCGACTCAAGAGGAGAAAGATCAAGTCAAACCAGCTACATTTGCAGCCTATTAAACAAACCTAACCTGGAAGGAAGAAAATTATCTAAATCTGAGCTAGAAGGAAGAAAATTATACTGTCGAAAGTATGTAAATACAAACTTTCTTAAGAAAAAAAGGCCTGAAACACGGTCATGGAATTTTAGTTAAATAAAGACCCAGGGGCGATAACAAAATGTGCAAACAATAATCACAACTGAATCAATTTATTTTTAAAGACGTTCACACCGCTTAGCTATCGTGTTTCGGTTGTGTGATGGCGACAATATTACCAAAACCATATACAAATACGAAACATCACGGTTAGTCTTTATTTTAATTTTAGACGAGTTTCATGCCACCGCCTCACCGCCACGAGTAGCCACTCAGAGTTATTTATCAAGGGGTTTTTTGCTTGTAATCATCAGGATGTGACTTGCACAACGATGACATACCTTCCTTTAATAAAAATTAAATGAAACTGTCCTGGTTTCAAAGTCAAAATGGACTGTAGCAAATACCGAGCCCGAAGGGAAAGGAGCTACTCCATAAATTTAACAGCCTCGATCTAATTCGGGATAACCTTTACTTCTTAAAAGACGCAAAACCCAATAATATACCTAGCACGGAATTTAAAAAAGCAGCAGAAGGAGCGAAATACAAACATTATGAGAAAGTAGAAGCCTCAATAATTGCGTGAAAAACCAACCTGGCGTTAATGAAATATTTAGATATTTTAGTATTTCCACATTTTTACTAGTCGTTTTGAAAAAATCGTTCATCAGTTACATGATCTAAAAATTAAAGAACGATACTCCCAGTAACAAAATACCTACGACCAACTTACTCACGTCTCTGGATTTTGTCATAATCAAGTTATAATTATCACCACTGAAGGAGATGTCATTTGGCATACAAATAACAAGAAAAATACATCCAAATAAAGTCCTACAGTGATTTCTGAAGCTAAAAGATGTTTAAAATTCATGGAAGACTGAGCGTACTAATTCTTAAATGTTGAGAAGATTGAGAGGGCGCAGGAATAACACATTAAAATTCTGACAAGCTTCTAAAGTTCGACGGAAACGTGACTGATATAACAGGCAAAAAACCAACTCATCTTAATCAACCTTTGAAGTGGAACTTTAGATTAGGTACTCGAACCTATTAATAGACTGTTTCGACACACTTTTATTTAAGGTTAAATGACTTTTTATTCTACAATTCGTGATCATGAAGTTCAAAATTAAATGTTACTAGAACGAAGTCTATTTTATGGTTATAGAATCAAGATATCTTAGATAACTTATAGACAGGATTTGGATTGCGGCACTTGAAAATGTTTCAAAGCGACATGGCTTCCGGCCAAGAATAAGAACTAAATATGATTATTTGGCCACTTTAAGAGAAACACTTGGACTTCCATATATACCGGCCCAATCTGGATGCGTGTTTTACCAAACTCGTAAATATGATAAATAAAAGAATGAAGCAACGTTTTACAATTGAGCTTTGCGAAACTTCTTCGGTACTTCCAATGTGCTTATACTTTAAATTCGGCTTGTAGTCAAAACAGTAACAAATACAGCATCTGAACAATCAGGAAGAAAACATACTTAATAGTAAGCTAAACAAGATGAAGATGGCATTTCTTTAGCTTTAATAAAGCAGTGGAGAGAACTTTCATTAGGATTCAGACATTGGTGGAAGATTCCCAAATACACCTGGGCCATCATCTGAAAATCACTCGCCAAAAACCTACAGGACCTTTTGAAACTCCAAATCTCTGAAGGAGAAAATTTGAAGAGAGAACAATTAGGGAGACAGTCCTTCAAAAGAAGAAGCTCAAGAGCGTCCTCGTTATCTTCTTGAAGTGCAGTTCCAACATATTTACGTCTCCTTCCTCTTCAGCGTCAATTAATGACTAGAAAGAGACCAGAGGAAAAAATACATTATGGCAAGAAAAAGGATAAGCTTGAGTAGTGTTAATCATCACATTGTTATGAAATGAAATATGGATTATGAAAGGAGGAAGAGCTTGGATTATATGCAAAATAGATATCTACAAATGTCTTTACGCACAGCTCAAATTACCTCCAAAATTTTGCTTTTTAACCCATGCTCCTAAAGTTTTAAGAAGCACGCACCCCTTAAAAGAAGTTAGTTATCAGTTGAAGTTGCATTTTAAAACCATGATATACTACATGGAACGTACTTTTTGAATAGTCAAACTAATTAAACGCCATGGAACACGTACTAAGATGGACGAAATTTGTGTATATAAAAGTTCAACTTTAGCAAATTACATCAAAAGAAAATTACACCCTATTTGCAACCCAATCAGTAACAGCTGAATAACAGTAGATTAAAACTCATCCAAAATCTATGTTAGAACATACTCTTAGTTTCTAAGTTGGTTGCTCTCTTCATCCACTTTACAATATGTAACTATGGGTCTGAAAAATGGACAGAAATAACCTTGATTCCGCTACCTGGTATACCTCCTCCCACAATAAGATAAGATTATTTAGGTCCACACGAAAGACTTGTAAAATTAAATTCTGGTCAATGCAGGAAGCAACATCTGAACTGTAGCTTCAGCAAGAATAAAAGACCAACATTAGCCTGAATTTTTAAAAAGTAGTTGATAGATGACGAACGGAAACTTTTGCAAGCCTACATAATTTAATCTTATAAACGACAACTGATCAAACTACCAGTATAGTACAAAATCATAAAGATTGCATGGGAAAAATAGAACAAAAACTTGAAAGTTACGAAACTCTGGAAACCCTAGAGTCGGAAATTCGGAAATTTATTGCTTCCAGAAAAAAGAAGGCCAAAATTAGCACAATTTTTAAATCTGAAGACTAAGATAACGAAAGCTTAAATAAATTTCGATGATTCATTTATTTAAGGACGTTAATATTCACATCAGGAGTTAATGGATTCTGCCCATGCAACAAATTGCCAAAACTGTTGAGGCAACCGCTTTGTGTTGAAAAATATAAAAACGTTTATTGTTCGAAGGCGTAAGAATATTTCCTTGCAATTTGTCACAAATAAAGCAGGTGGCCTTGGAGTGTAAGTGGATATTCCGAAGCAACAGTAACGTAAGCCATGGAGTAACCGGTTAAAAGAGCCGTGGTATACAACATCAAGTTAATAGAGTACTATTATTTCACGGCCAAGCGTTATTTGGCAAAGTCATCGAATCTAATCGTTATTAGATTCTAAAACGCAATTTCTCTCCAGTCACCTGCGTCCTCCTCGTAGAAGTTATGAATCAACTTCACTAAGTCAAGCTTCAAGAACCTCCAAAAAAGGCAAACAAAATAGCATTTTGGTTGGACAATTAAGATAAATCAAACATAACTGAAGCCCTAACAAGATAGAAGGAAAAGAAATTTGATCCGTCAGAAGTGTTGCCAACGAATCAAAAAAACCCAATGCAGAAATAAGTTAAAAACGGAATTGGTACTGAGATCACAACAGCTGCAAATTCGTGTGCCTTACCACGTTGGTTCTTTAATTAAGAAATATTGCATATGGAGAGAGGGCCAGTGGTTACTATGGAGTCAGTTTTCTGTATAAATCCAAGTCCATCGAGTACTTAATTTGTTCCGCCATGTCATCAGGGTAGGAGTTAGTCATTAACTGCACCCTCTCATCAACGGTCCAAGCTTTACAAGAAAATGATATAAAAAAGTCTGTTGGTTTTAAACCCTAATAAGATTGGAGAAGACATTTCATCCGTAATTGATATCGAATGGTATAACAACTATATCTCAAGGAGGAACCGAGGGGTTGAAATTACACTATCTACAAGTCGCTTGCCTCACCATGATTATTCTACTTTACCTAACTAAAAAAGAGTAAATTCATTTACGGCAATGATTTTTCTTCTGCAAGTATGATTTTAAATTGATGCATATGGAGAGAGCGCAGTGGTTCCCATGGAGATAGCTTTCTGTATTTATTATAAAAAATATTGTTATGTAACATACCACAAAATTTGGCGTCTATACCCAGAAAAATGTGCTCTTTTAAATGGTATTATCAAAAGAGGGTGTTGCTATTTAAAAAAACTGATGATGACGTCATAACTCGAAGAGGGATGACGTAATAAAAAATATACGTATACTAAAAAATGCGCATCTAAAAAAGAAAATCGTCGTGTCCGAGCATTATTTTCTTAATTTCCCAAAAAAATTTTATCGAATTTATTCCAACCTTTACGTGCTCACTGTATGTACATACGACCACGGGGATTGACAATCATAGCAGTCATGGCTTTAATCTACCTTCTCCTTATGGTTTGCCTTTGCCTTTCAGACCAAGAAGGAACAATTGCTGCATATGTTTAGCTGACAAAACACCGGAAAATGAGCCCTGGTAATTCTTCATTTAAGAAAAGGCGGTAGATCAAAGTTTACAGAAAATAGTTTATAGCTTTTAGAATGTAGTAGTTTTCGAATGACTGAAAATGTTCCTTCACTTTCACCTTCACAAAAACATATTTACAATATACCAATCCAGGCAGCATTTCTTCATGTTGTTATTACTTCACTTTATAATGAACGTAGTTTCTAGGTTCCTCCAATATTATTCTTGTTAGTTTCGAAATATGTATCCGCCAAAGAAGGGGCGTGTACGATATCATACACAGTGTTGCCAACTTGGTGGAATTTCCACTAGATCTGGTGGATTGAGGACCCCATCTAGTGACTGAATATGGTAGTTAGTGGGATAGTAGAAATTCTGGTGGAATGAGGTTTTTAATAACAGGAATAAATAAATGCATGACGAATTTAAAAGTAGGAGTATTTTGATCATAAGTAAATTCACTATAAAAATTGAAAAATCATTAGTAGGCCCTCTATTAACGAGAGACAGAACTATATTTTGTTAGTATGATTGCCGCTAGGCGGTTCAATGCAAAGGGATTTTTTCAAATTGTTCAAGAAGAAATCGGGAAAGCCCGATAAATGAGTAAAATTAATCAGTTTTTATTTAAACTTTTCGAAGTTTAATTAAAAAATATATGATGTAAATATAAGACATAGGTATAAAAAAAAACGCGTGACCTTAGTTTGTTTGGAACAAAGTTAGTGGAATCTGGTGGATTTTGTTCTCCCATTTCGTGGAATTGAATTTCCCAGCGTTGGAAACACTGATCATACATACAACGCATCACTAACTTGAAGAAAAAATGGGCAAACAGAACTCAGTGGCGAAAGATGGACGAAGATAACCATAAAGTGGGGCTCCTAGTCAGAATAAATCAAGTAGAGGCAGACATTGACCGAGCGCTATAAAAGCAGCCCGATATTGGATAAGAATCCCATATTGGTTAAGATTATTGGAGAATGGGGAGACTGGAGACTGACTGAATTTGAATAAAAAAAATAAAACGTCCTTTGCTGCCCGTAATCTAAAAGAAATTGGAAAAGGTTGCTCAGAAGATGAATCATGGAAAAACTGGAAATAGACTCAGGGGCAACTATGCAAACTAAAATCTTTAGTGCGTGTAGAAACAAATAGAGAAAAAGGAGAGAACATGCTGGTTGAGACTAATCGAGGATAGTCAGATTACACGAGAAAACTAGTCGACTATAAAACTAGTCGACTATGACACTAGTGATACAAAAATCTTCGGGTCTGGTTAGTAAAGAACGAAATGCAGATTGTCAGCATGGCCCGATGATGTTGCAGAGAAAGCAGAAAAATTGAGCACCTGAAAAGAGGCATGGTGGTCCATCAGTAAAATACATGAACCTAATCCAAAAATTCGCCAACAAAATTACCGAACTTCACTTAAAACTAATTTTGAACAGCTAACCAAGAATTTCATAAGGTTTGCATGTGTATGTATGTAGTCGCGCACATGCGAATTCGCTATTAAGATGACGTGTAAATTCAGTGTAATCTTCTCATACTTGTCAGAAACCAATTAGGAAGGAAAAAGGATAAGTTAATCCAGAAAGGCGTATGTGTTTTAATACAAATTTTGAGCGAATTGCATAGTACCATAGCAAATTTGGTATTGAGAAGTAATAAAATAGCTGCCACTATAATTTTCCCAATTGATAAACAGTTCAGTTATTGAAGGACAAATTTGTGAAATCATCAAGTCCTCCCTGAAGAATGTCTGATTCAGTTTCTGCAAGAAGCAAGGAGAAAACGGTTTACGATGTTAGCAAAAAACGCGAAGTCCATGCTTTACGAACAAGACGTGAGTAAAAAATCGGGAAAGCCCATGCTTTGCGAAGAGCGTATGAGCAAAAAATGTGAAGAAGTCGTTGCTTCACGAATAGGATGCGAGCAAAACTTGGGAAAAGACCCTGCTTTAAGAACGGGATGTGAGCAAAAACTGCGGAAACCCCACGCTTTACGAAAAGGATGTTCGCAGAAAATGGGGAAAACCCATGGTTTACGAATATGCTCTAAGCAAAGAAGCTGGAAAACCTATTCTTTAGGAACATGATCTAAGCAAAGAATCTGGAACACCTATTCTTTAAAAGAATGTGGAGGAACCGAGCAAAAAACGTAGAACAGTCGTTCTTTGCAAAATAGGATGCGAGATAAAGCAGGAAGACCCATGCTTTTCGAACAAGATGTGGGCAGAAATTTTTGGAAATCCATACTTTTCGAACAAGATGTGAGCAGAAATTTTGGGAAACACATGCTTTTCGAACAGGATGTGAGCAAAAAACTGTGGGATCAACCTTACTTTATGAATAGGATGTGAGCAAAGAATGTGGAAGAACCGATTCTTTACGAACAGGATGTGAGCAAAAAATGTGAAAACATCAATGCTAAAGTGTGTCCCAAATTGAACGCCGCATTTAATTTTGAAATAAAACAACACTTTTTGCATTTATAAATGAGCAACGGAACTATCTCGCACAACAAAGCGATTGACCCCTAAAAACTTTCATGAATGGTGAGCAGGCGACATTAATAAAAACACAATCCTGATTTGCCGGCAAGGCATTCCTGCATGCTCTAAAATTTATTTTTCATATAAGTGGTAGAAAATTTTACGTCCAAAACATCCTAAGCAAGGCTTTTAAAGTGTTTAAAAACTAATGGGCAGAATTAAAAGATTACAGGGCTAACTCACCCGAAAACCAATTTTGCCTAAGGAGCGCCGAACAGCAATGCTCCATACGATTAAACATCAATATTGAAAAATGTACACAATTCAACATTGAAAGCAAATTTACAACTGGAGCCAATCAGCTCGTCATACTTGCATAGTCAACTTTGGTTATCCAGTCGAAATTTCATGATTACTTAAAAATAAATATTTCGGAAAACTTCCACTGAAGGATCGTATTATAAAAAATAAAATTACATAATCATTATTTAATCTACGAACTTCCTAAAAGTACGGAACAATAAGCGTTCTTTCCAGGAACCGTTACACGTTCCTTTAAAATGAACCGGCCCCCTGACGTACGCTACATATCCGAATACAATGAAAATTAATTTATTAAAAATTACGAAATCATCAATCACAGAAGTGGATGTAAAAAATTAAGTTCCTTGTACCCAGGATTTGTGGGAAAAGCTCGAATAGCATGTAATTTCCGACTTTCCCGAATCTAACGTGAAAAATAACGTTCTGCTTACTGGAAATCGTTTTACGTTTGTATTTTTAATAAATTTATCCCGCGGTTCTAGTAGTTTTATGCATCGTTTTTAGACTGGGTTGATGGATGTTTTAGTTTAGCAGAATGTAGGGTTTCATACAAAGGGTTTAATTTGTGGAGCGTGGGCACAGGGAATGTATACACCGCCCGTTGGCGTTAAACAGTTTAAAAAGTCATTAATTTTTGTCAAGAATTAGGTATGTCTGGTAGAACTATGCAAAGGGAAAAAATATCCAAAATTTTAGTGCAAAATAAGCCAGCAATAAGAAAGAAAAGTAGAAGTTCAAAATAACCTTATTAACGTATTATTAAACCTTCTCATGGAGACCATCTTCGAGTGCTAATGTCAAACCCCTAACTTACAATTAGGTAGCGATAATGCACGGCGCATTAAAACTTGGAGAACGCAAACTTCAGACTTAGCGTATTCCAATCCAGGGCTTTCACATATGCGAAGAGCATCGTTGTGAATTTTCGTAGGTTTACCACATACAAATACATGGTTGGGACACCGAAAAAGTTTTTTTAAGAATATCCATGATAACAAAACAGTTGTAGCTTAGCTGAAGATAAGCCAAATATTTTTCCGTGTTCTGTTATGAAAATATCTTTCAATATTGACGCAGTAACCCTGAGACTGTATGTATTCGAATATCCTAGAATTTTCTACTGATTGCATTTGGTTCCCTCTCCAGCAGGCAAATTGAAGACTTAAAATGCTTTATTTACATCTCCATAGGTTTATTGTGGCAATAATTGCGATAGAAATATGTAAAAAGGGTACGGTATTGGCTGAAAGGAGAAAGCAAAATGTATTCAGGTGGGCCGTAATCATTGAACAAAGTTGAAACAAGCGTTTACAAACCTTATGCCCTATCTTCGTTGTCCTTCATAAATTCCCTCATCAATCCCGTTGTATCACTTTCCTTAAACTATCGAGACTTCCTGAACTTAACAAGTTAATGAATTTCTCACGCAGTTCATACCACGTTTTTCAGCGCATTTGTATAATCATTTTATTCGTGATGAGATATGAGGATGCCATGAATCACGATCTCTAAAGCTGTGATTTGTGTTCAAAAAAGGTTATCCTGCTCATCCTGCGGTTAATCGCGGTGTTAGCAAAATATTCTGTTGCATTGAAGATGTCGCGCTATAGCTTAGTTGATTCAACGTGCGTCTGACCACTGAGACTAAGACTGGCCCGGGTTCGATTCCCAGGGCATTTCTGCTAACAGGTCGTCTTCTTTGGAGTAGAAGTCTACTTGTCGCGCACACAGACATATGGAGAGTAGACGACAACGCCCTATAAAGGGCACGCTCTACTTCAAGAAGACGAAGCATTACAGCAAATCTCTTCGTATGATTTGTCTACCCTCTTTCCCAGAATTATTTATTACTGCAGATCATCTACAGCAAGGCAAATACTTTCGAATTTCCTTGTTTTAGATATCTTATTCATGAAAACGCAACTTAGGTGGCCTTAACCCTCCATGTTGCCGGCCATACTCCCTCGCGGAGTGTAAGTGCCGATACCTTTACCTTTGAGACATCTTATTTTACACTATTATTATTATTACCGAAAAATTTCGTGTAATGAATTAGGACAGTAATGTGTAACGTATGGTGCTCAGCATAAGCAGAGAACGAAAACCTTCTGCAAACTGAAACCGTAGTTTCAGATGCAGTAGATAGTATTTGTTTAGTTAAATATTACTTTATCAACTCCTACCATCTAAACGGCAAAAATGACCTGCAGTTAATCTCAAAATGTTTAAGCATGCTGACTAGAAACTCATCACTTTCGGTACCTTCAGTGGAATAAGATTGATTTATTTCGAGTTCCACAGGGGAAAACACACAGGGCTGTAATGAAATTTGTATAAAAATATGAACAAGCCACTTTATTAATTCAGGAAATGAAGATGGCAGAGCAAAGCTACACAACAAAGACGTAAATGCACTGAGGAGAGGGTTCATATCATGATACTATAACTCTTTTAGATATGCTCACGCGCAGGTCTCTGTCTGTCTCGTTGTAGCCGATGACGTAGTTGAGTGACAACGAACGATTATTAGCACGGAAAACGGAGAGTTTGTCTGCAGTTGCAATTATTGCAAATTAACATGGTTTTTTGTGCAGTGGTTAACTGCAACAATAATAACAACAAAAAATGTAAGACGTCAAATAACAAGTGTCGTTTTTTTTCTTTTCCTAGAGAAAAAGTTATTTGCAACGTATGGGTGCAGAAATGTTTCCAAAAACATAAATTTAATCCTAAAACAGCTAGGATTTGTTCGGCACACTTTGTGGAAGAGGATTATTGTTTGAAGAACAGGTTATTAAAAGAATCACCCAGTAAATGGAGATTACTTCCTAATGCGATACCTTCCATAAATATACCGGACACAAATGAGAAAGGCTTAATAAGCGAATTAAAAGTGCAACCATGCGATCGAGACAAACGTGTACAAAGACGTCGTTTGCTAAAAGACATTGACGAGTAAGGATTTCTTTTAAGTAGTTCTGTTTACATGTATTCTATTAAAGTAAATCGACAGATACTAAATATTTTAAAACTAGTTTTCTTATTATTTTGGAGTGGTAATATAATTATTTAACGCTAATTTCACGTATTTTTAGGCATCAAAAATCAGAAGTTAACAATAGTTATTTGTATCACAAGGCTAGAAACTGTCACTTTGCAAGTGCGAGTACGTTTGTAGGCCGAGGTGCAACCGAGGCCTACAAGTACGAGTACTTGCAAAGCAGTTTCTAGGCGTGTGATACACAATATTTTTTCGGCCGATAAAAATACGTTAATTATAAAAAATCATTTTTTATTCAAATATTTGACGTTAGAGAATTTATTTTTCTAGAGAATTTATTTTTCTGGGCGTAACAATGGGCGTAGCAATGAGAGGGCGGAGTCAGTTCGGTTCAGCGCCACCAATCAAAAATCCTAATTTTACTTTCAGGCCTAGGCCTGAAAATAGCATTTTCCAGACGATTTATACGCCTGAAAATTGAGTGTTTCTAGCCGGAGGGCGAAAAAAATATTGTTGACAGTTTGGAAAATAATATAGTGAAAAATACTGTACTAGATCAAGGAGTAGATGTAACTGTAAAGAATCATGCAACAACTCAAACTGAAAGGTATGTAATCTATTTTAAATTTTATAATTTCGATACTTTGCAAATGTTATAAATAATATAAGTACCTACACATATTCCTTTTAGTGCTCACTAGGACAACCTTTTCAAATTGAAATTGCTTGAAGCTGAAAATAAAAAGTTAATTAAAGAAAACAAATTGCTTCAAGAAACAACCGAAAAACAACGTCAAACAATGACTGGAATTTTGACTAACGGCCAAATTCGTCGACTTCAATCTAATGCACAGGTGAAGTGGTCTGTAGAAGATATTGCAAGTGCAATATCTCTATATGCAGCAGGTCCTCGCGCTTATAGATTGCTGAGGAAACGAAAATATCCATTACCAGGTGTCTCTACACTGAGGAGATGGGCAGGAAAGTTAGACGTCCGACCAGGTATAAAAAATCATAATGAATAATACTGCAAAATGTAGAAATCATACTATTTTAGGGGTACTACGTGTGGTACTAAAACTTATGAAAAATTCAGATTTCCCCAAAATGCAGAGAGCCTGTGTACTTTTATTCGATGAAACGAAGATACAAAAAGTATATGACTATGATAGACAAACACATTCAACTTTAAAACCATCAAACTATGTTCAAGTAATCATGGCTCGTGGTATTTCTGGAAATTGGAAACAGCCTATATTTTATAATTATGACTGTAAGGTGACCAAAGATCTTTTGTTTCAAGTAATTGAAGAACTAGAAAATATTGGCTATCCTGTATATGCCATAAACAGTGACTTAGGAGGTGCTAATAGAGGTCTTTGGAAGGAATTAGGCATCTCAGAAAACAAAACTTGGTTTACCAATGTAGTGACTGATAAACGAATACATGTTTTTGCTGATTTACCTCATCTAATTAAACTGTTAAGAAACCATTTTATCGACTCTGGATTTGTAATAGACGGAAAAAATATTAGAAAAAAACCAATTATAGAACTTCTAGAGCATACAAAAGCATCAGATTTAGATATTACTTTTAAGATTAATCCGGATTATTTAACAGTGAAAGGTGCACAGCGGCAAAAAGTAAAATTAGCCACAAAGTTATTTTCCCACACGATTTCAAGCGCGATTTCACGAATGGGTGTTCTGGGTTTATACAAAGAGGATAATAACTGGTCAGCGTGCTCAAAATTCTTTAAAATTGTAAATGATTGGTTCGATATATTTAATTCCAAAGTCCCTGAAACTGATTCACGAAAACGAATGAAAGCCTATGGACTGGCTTTACACGAACAGAATAAAATTTTAGATGAAATGGAAACAATGGTGAATAATTGAGGAGCGTTATTACAAAACTCAACAAGTGCAAAATTGACAAAAATGAGTTGCGCATGTTAATATATATTTTTTTGTGTCCCCGATCGACTGGTGAATTCGGTTTATAGCAAAACTCAATAATGTCCATGCTGTAAGCATTCTAAATTACCGAGGTTCTAAAAAACTCAATAATATAGTAAAAACTTTTCAAAACTCAACAAGTTGAAACTTGCATGATGAGGGGTTTGGTCATATTCAGTATGCATTGTATAGCGATGGAAGGCAGTAGTGTTGATCAAGAAAATACTGAATATGGCTCTAATGTTAAAACTGTGGCAGGTGGCCGTAAATCTCGTAAGAAACAACCACGAAAAAAATCCGAGACTAGGTAAGTATACGAAATTGCTGCAGCAAGAACCAAACTTTGAATGTCCCCACCTAGGATCTACAAAATCAAGCAAAAAGGAATGCCATGGATCAAAACTGACGTTTGCAGATATTGAGAGTATGATTACAAAATGTGGACATTGGCCACAACATCAACAAAGGTTTTTACGCGCATTTTGTTTATAGGTTTCCGCCATCATTGTGTTTCACGTCCCAGTAAAATTGAACAAGATAGGTATATGTTAAAATTTATTCATGTGTCTATTCCACCACCTCGAAAAAGGAAAGAGTGTGATATTTCAAAACCAAAGAGCGTTAGTGTAAAATATACAATCAGGAAACATAGTAATGGAGAAACAGTTCCCGTGTGTGCAAAATTATTTCAGAATATAACAGGTAAGATACTGTCCAAGCTATTTTGCTAGGATTTTTACATCAGAATTTTTAGGAGCATCAGCTAATCGGCTTGCACTTCTGGCCCGTTATTTTTTACATACTGGGCAGAATCCAGAAGAGAGACGGGGAGGAAACCGTTCAACTCTGCAGGATAAGAAAGTTACTGAAGCAGTTGTTAATCATATTAAATCCTATAAATGTCGAGAGAGTCATTACTCAAGGTTGAAAACATGCAGGTCGTATTTACCACCAGAATTAAATATTAAGCTAATGTGGGAGCAGTTTTGCAATAAAAATCGCGAAGGCACAAAGTCTTGTTCTCTTTCCAAATTCAAAACTTTGTATCTGGGTGGCATCAGTTCAACCATCCCATACGCTAAGGCATAATCTAAGCTGCTTCGAACTGCTTCTTCTAAATCATAATTGGCGCCCAATATAGTTCAAGTCTAGCTCGATGATTTGTGCTTCTAATCTTGCTGACTATGTAATCCAGACTCGACCCATGGTGACTCCTCGAGCGGCGCACCACGCTAAGGACGCGTTGGAGAAGCGGTGGTGGCTGAACCGGCTCTTCCATTATTATATTCTAAAATTGTAAACGGGATATACGGTGTGTCCCAGGATTGATGTGACAATAGGTGCGATGGACTAAAAATTTTTGAATTTTATTTTAAGATTGTGGAATTAAGCCCTGCTTGGTTTGTTTAAGAATATTTTCAGTTTTTAAAAAACAAGTCGACCTTCACATTGAAGCGAAAACTATTTTCTTTTCAGGTAAAGTACCCTTTAGGATATTATTTGCGGCAGAAGTGAACTTTGTATCTGGGTGGCATCAGTTCAACCATCCCATGCGCTAAGGCATAATCTAAGCTGCTTCGAACTGCTTCTTCTAAATCATAATTGGCGCCCAATATACGTTCAAGTCTAGCTCGATGATTGGTGCTTCTAATCTTGCTGACTATGTAGTCCGGACTCGACCCATGGTGACTCCTCGAGCGGCGCACCACGCTAAGGACGCGTTGGAGAAGCGGTGGTGGCTGAACCGGCTCTTCCATTATTATATTCTAAAATTGTAAACGGGATATACGGTGTGTCCCAGGATTGATGTGACAATAGGTGCGATGGACTAAAAATGTTTGAATTTTATTTTATGATTGTGGAATTAAGCCCTGCTTGGTTTGAAGAGAATTTTAAGTATATTTTCAGTTTTTAAAAAACAAGTCGGCCTTGACATTGAAGTGAAAACTATTTCCTTTTCAGGTAAAGTACCCTTTAGGGTATTATTTACGGCAGAAGTGAACATTGTATCTGGGTGGCATCAGTTCAACCATCCCATGCGCTAAGGCATAATCTAAGCTGGTTCGAACTGCTTCTTCTAAATCATAATTGGTGCCTAATATACGTTCAAGTCTAGCTCGATGATTGGTGCTTCTAATCTTGCTGACTATGTAATCCAGACTCGACGCATTGGTGACTCCTCGAGCGGCGCACCACGCTAAGGACGCGTTGGAGAAGCGGTGGTGGCTGAACCGGCTCTTCCATTATTATATTCTAAAATTGTAAAAGGGATATACGGTGTGTCCCAGGATTGATGTGACAATAGGTGCGATGGACTAAAAATGTTTGAATTTTATTTTATGATTGTGGAATTAAGCCCTGCTTGGTTTGAAGAGAATCTTAAGAATATTTTCAGTTTTTAAAAAACAAGTCGGCCTTGACATTGAAGCGAAAACTATTTTCTTTTCAGGTAACGTACCCTTTAGGGTATTATTTGCGGCAGAAGTGAACTTTGTATCTGGGTGGCATCAGTTTAACCATCCCATGCGCTAAGGCATAATCTAAGCTGCTCCGAACTGCTTCTTCTAAATCATAATTGGCGCCCAATATACGTTCAAGTCTAGCTCGATGATTGGTGCTTCTAATCTTGCTGACTATGTAATCCAGACTCGACGCATTGGTGAATCCTCGACCGGCGCACCACGCTAAGGACGCGTAGGAGAAGCGGTGGTGGCTGAACCGGCTCTTCCATTATTATATTCTAAAATTGTAAAAGGGATATACGGTGTGTCCCAGGATTGATGGGACAATAGGTGCGATGGACTAAAAATTTTTGAATTTTTATTTAAGATTGTGGAATTAAGCCCTGCTTGGTTTGAAGTGAATTTTAAGAATATTTTCAGTTTTTAAAAAACAAGTCGGCCTTGACATTAAAGCGAAAACTATTTTCTTTTCAGGTAAAGTACCGTTAAGGGTATTATTTGCGGCAGAAGTGAACTTTGTATCTAGGAGGCATCAGTTCAACCCTCCCATGCGCTAAGGCAAAGTCTAAGCTGCTTCGAACTGCTTTTTCTAAATCATAATTGGCGCCCAATATACTTTCAAGTCTAGCTCGATGATTGGTGCTTCTAATCTTGCTGACAATGTAATCCAGATTAGTCCCATGGTGACCCCTCGAGCGGCGCACCACGCTTAGCACGCGTTGGAGAAGCGGTGGTGGCTGAACCGGCTCTTCCATTATTATATTCTAAAATTGTAAAAGGGATATACGGTGTGTCCCAGGATTGATGTGACAATAGGTGCGATGGACTAAAAATGTTTGAATTTTATTTTATGATTGTGGAATTAAGCCCTGCTTGGTTTGAAGAGAATTTTAAGAATATTTTCAGTTTTTAAAAAACAAGTCGGCCATGACATTGAAGCGAAACCTATTTTCTTTTGAGGTAAAGTACCCTGCTTTAGGGTATTATTTGCGGCAGAAGTGAACTTTCTATCTGGGTGGCATCAGTGCAACCATCCCATGCGCTAAGGCATAATCTAAGCTGCTTCGAACTGCTTCTTCTAAATCATAATTGGCGCCCAATATTCGTTCAAGTCTGGCTCGATGATTGGTGCTTCTAATCTTGCTGACAATGTAATCCAGATTAGACCCATGGTGACTCCTCGAGCGGCGCACCACGCTAAGCACGCGTTGGAGAAGCGGTGGTGGCTGAACCGGCTCTTCCATTATTATATTCTAAAATTGTAAAAGTGACATACGGTGGGTCCCAGGATTGATGTGACAATAGGTGCGATGGACTAAACATTTTTGAATTTTATTTTAAGATTGTGGAATTAAGCCCTGCTTGCTTTGAAGAGAATTTTAAGAATATTTTCAGTTCTTAGAAAACAAGTCGGCATTGACATTTAAGCGAAAACTATTTTCTTTTCAGGTAAAGTACCCTTTAGGGTATTATTTGCGGCAGAAGTGAACTTTGTATCTGGGTGGCATCAGTTCAACCATCCCATGCGCTAAGGCATAATCTAAGCTGCTTCGAACTGCTTCTTCTAAATCATAATTGGCGCCCAATATACGTTCAAGTCTAGCTCGATGATTGGTGCTTCTAATCTTGCTGACTATGTAATCCAGACTCGACCCATGGTGACTCCTCGAGCGGCGCACCACGCCAAGGACGCGTTGGAGAAGCTGTGGTGGCTGAACCGGCTCTTCCATTATTATATCCTAAAATTGTAAAAGGGATATACGGTGTGTCCCAGGATTGATGTGACAATAGGTGCGATGGACTAAACATTTTTGAATTTTATTTTAAGATTGTGGAATTAAGCCCTGGTTGGTTTGAAGAGAATTTTAAGTATATTTTCAGTTTTTAAAAAACAAGTCGGCCTTGACATTGAAGTGAAAACTATTTCCTTTTCAGGTAAAGTACCCTTTAGGGTATTATTTACGGCAGAAGTGAACATTGTATCTGGGTGGCATCAGTTCAACCATCCCATGCGCTAAGGCATAATCTAAGCTGGTTCGAACTGCTTCTTCTAAATCATAATTGGTGCCTAATATACGTTCAAGTCTAGCTCGATGATTGGTGCTTCTAATCTTGCTGCCTATGTAATCCAGACTCGACGCATTGGTGACTCCTCGAGCGGCGCACCACGCTAAGGACGCGTTGGAGAAGCGGTGGTGGCTGAACCGGCTCTTCCATTATTATATTCTAAAATTGTAAAAGGGATATACGGTGTGTCCCAGTATTGATGTGACAATAGGTGCGATGGACTAAAAATTTTTGAATTTTATTTTAAGATTGTGGAATTAAGCCCTGGTTGGTTTGAAGAGAATTTTAAGTATATTTTCAGTTTTTAAAAAACAAGTCGGCCTTGACATTGAAGTGAAAACTATTTCCTTTTCAGGTAAAGTACCCTTTAGGGTATTATTTACGGCAGAAGTGAACATTGTATCTGGGTGGCATCAGTTCAACCATCCCATGCGCTAAGGCATAATCTAAGCTGGTTCTAACTGCTTCTTCTAAATCATAATTGGTGCCTAATATACGTTCAAGTCTAGCTCGATGATTGGTGCTTCTAATCTTGCTGACTATGTAATCCAGACTCGACGCATTGGTGACTCCTCGAGCGGCACACCACGCTAAGGACGCGTTGGAGAAGCGGTGGTGGCTGAACCGGCTCTTCCATTATTATATTCTAAAATTGTAAAAGGGATATACGGTGTGTCCCAGGATTGATGGGACAATAGGTGCGATGGACTAAAAATTTTTGAATTTCATTTCAAGATTGTGGAATTAAGCCCTGCTTGGTTTGAAGAGAATTTTAAGAATATTTTCAGTTTTTAAAAAACAAGTCGGCCTTGACATTGAAGCGAAAACTATTTTCTTTTCAGGTAAAGTACCCTTAAGGTATTATTAGAGGCAGAAGTGAACTTTGTATCTGGGTCCTAACTTCCGGCGTACACTACAGAGAACAACAAATAGTAGCTCAACGAAAGCAATGAACGTGATCAAAATGAAGATTTAAAATTGCCAGTTTAAAGCTGATGAAAAACGCCGAAAATGTACTATAACAAGAATGCAAAATCCGACCTACAATAAAACAATTAGGGTAAAGGTGTCGGCATGTACATAACATGGAGTCTTAAGGCCTCTTCGGTTAACATCACTAAATGTTTGACTACCTATAAGACCTAAGGGCAAAAATTTAGTCAAATATGGAGTATTTAACTCATGAATATTAAATCAGTAGGAAATCCTTTAAAAAGGACAAGTCTTACTTCACCGAATAGACGGCCGCACTTAATAACACAAAATTAAATTAATTACAATGTACGATCACCTTTTAAAAAAAGAAACAATAACCCAGAAAGGAATCGATGATATTCACTTAGAAACAAATCCCTGCCCTTGGCGAGATCTAAAATTACCCCCCAAATTCCAGTCAGCTTAGTAGCCATGGAAGGGAACACTCATTTAAAAGTGACAATCCAGTGTTTGGCTTTTGTAGGGTTTTGGCCCATAGAATTCAACTGCAAACTCATTTCCTTTCTGTATGCACTTTATTATAAAATTACCATATCGATTTTCTCCGTGTTTGTTTTCTCCCAATACATAGAAATCTATATGGTAATCGGGAAGAGTCTGGAGGAGCTGTCCGGTTTGATGGCTATTAATTTTTTGTACACGCTAGGCCTTGTCAAAATATGGGTTATTGGTGGGCCAACTGTAAAAAATCTGATCAAGAAGATCCAAGTTACAGAAAAAAACATGGAAGGCCCAAGCGGAGACATTACAAAGACTTTTATGGAGCACGTTAACAAGAATTATATGGCGAATCGGTTGATGATGTTCCTTGGATTGATGTGCTACGGCATGTTTTGCCTAACTCCGACCTTCACAGAATTAGTGGAACCACCAGATTCCTACATTGATATCATAGAAAACGACACCATAGTGTACAGAGAACGTCCTTTACCTTTAGTGTCCTGGTTCCCATTCGATCGTTACAAATATTACGATATTTCCTTCAGCTGGCACGTCCTTGTCGGCATTTTCTGCACTAGTTACATCGTGGATTGCAATAACACGTTTTTTGGGCTGATGATCTTTGCTTCCGGACAAATAAAAATTCTTCAGTATTACCTCCAAAACCTTGGATCTGGGAAATCTCAAGCGCTCAAAATCGTGGAAGATTTGCTAGCCGATCAAAATCTACGTAAATGTATCGCTTACCACAATTCGATCATCAGGTAAGTCTCTATGATTTTTGTCAAAAGAGAGTATAAAAACGAATTGGTTAGGTTTGTTCAAGAGTTGGACAATAGCATGAGGTTCTTCTTACTTTTGGACTTCGCAGCGTGTGCGTTACAGATTGCTATGATTGGATTCGAAATTGCTGTGGTAAGTGCTGTATGCTAAGCGCCTTGATTGGAAAATTTTAATAAACCTTACCCCGTCGTCTCTTACTTTCAACGACCTTCCGACAACGTGAAGATCTGTAGCATGCATAATAACTATACAACCTACAAGACGAAGACCTACAAATATAAGATAAAACATTTTGAAAACGGGCATATCACCTCTCATCCAACATTTTATCCAACCTTGCTAAGAAACGTCTCAGGACCCCCTATGCTCCACTAAGAGCGAAAAGGAACATACATACATTTCAGTCGACATCATCTCATTATTACCATCATCAACCACACGTTTTAAGCTTTCTGCGATACATAATCAGTTGAAGCAGAATATATTTCAGTAAACAAAAGATGCCGGAAACAAATCAAAATTTAATACGGACAATCAGCCCAGAAAAACGCTCAAATGAAATCGTGAAGAAAACCTTAGAACTAGTCGATATTATTGAACAACGTCCTAAAAAGAAACCCCAAGGGTAGTATAACTTGGAAACGACCATCCAGAGCTGGTATCTTCTTCCGTAGAATAACACAGAATCCGATGGCATAGCAGGCGAAATTATCCATAGCTAATGGTAGAGGAAGCTTTAGGTTAAGAAGATTGATGGATAGTTTGCAGAATAAAATTGGATGGGTAGTTTTAGAAAATTAGTCCTACAAATTTCCAATATTTCAACCACGTCATTTACTATAAAGCACGATCTTAGCTTCTAATTTTCATAGCTAACCTTTCCTCCAGTCAATAAAATATTGAACTGTTCTTCTTTTGTATCAATACTGAACATTACTTATGCCAATTCAAATCTTCTTTTAATAAGATTTACGAAATTATTCTAAAAAACAAAACCGCGTTTAAGACTATCAACCAAGAAAAACTATACAAAAACCATCTCGGTCCAGTTCTTCCTCCTTAAACGGGTGTTTAAGTTGAGACATCCAAGAAGTACTTTAAAATCTTCGCCGACTTATTCTAATGTTCACTAATAATAATAATAATGTTTCAGGCTGATCTATCCTTCCAGTTACTGAAAAACATCATCTATTTAGGATCGATGATTACACAGCTGTTTCTTTTCTACTGGCATGGGAACGAAGTACGCTTAGAGGTAATTACATTAAATTATTGGTTATTAAGAAGGCTTGGCCTGAGTAAAAAAACAATGAGAAAATCATTAGCCGTCAGGCAATTTCGTTCTAAAGGGGGCTTCAGTTCTAGTCTCGTTACGAGTGTCTACTGTTTCTGAATCGTCCAATCAAATACCATACTCCGACTTTCCTTATATGCCGAATATGTTAAACTAGTTTAACTTTTCTCAGGACAGATGGTTGAATGAGACATGAATTGCCTCGCATCAGCTTCGATTGTTAGCAATTTAAATGTTCGAGAACATGCTTAACATTTAACATTAAAGTTACTTTGTTTGATAGATTAAGCAAATATTCTCAGGATCGAGTTGGTTTTACCAAAGTCCTGCTGAATCCCCGTTATTTTAGTAAAACAGAAGCTCAAAATCATGCAATTTTACAAATTTCGAAAATTACTACGACTGTTACTGAACACAAGTTGACCACTCGGCATTTTTCGTTCTTGACAGATCCTAAGAAGTTATTGAAAAGTATTCAAAAAAATTTGTCAACGCATAAATATTATTCTAAAGGGTGGCGGGGGGACAGCAAAGGCTTCTAGTTTTCTTAAGATACTCTTTTGTTAATGCTGGTCCAATCTGTAATTATATGCCAACCTTTCTTCTACACCAATGTAGATACTTCGCAAGTTAAGATCTGACTTCAGCTTCAATTATTAGAAAATAAAATATTTGGGGATGCTGACATTCCGAAAAATGCTATCACTATTGCCAAAGCAAAGAAAAGCTTAAGTTGGCTGCTTCAACATTAATTTATCAAAAATATGTAAAAAAAATTCTCTTCTTCTTCACCGCTTCATGGGTTAGGCTAGGCTTTTTACCTGTTACGGTTCTTAATTGCCATCTCTTTATGAGTCTACCAGGGTTTCTTATCCCATTAGGACCGGTTTGAGAAAGCGGCAGTGTTCTATTTTTAACACATAAAAACAGTGTACAGCATAATTAACAAAATTTTTCAAAGCATAAATATTATCCTTCAGGGAAAAGAGAAAAGCGAAACGCCTAGTTTTAGTCTTTTGTTTTGTTGGTCCAACCTTTCTTCTCCATCAAATATATAAAGGTAGCCCAATATTTCTCAGAATAGGTTAGTCAGGGGTTAAGATCTTAATCATGCTGGATCAGCTTTGATTGTGCATTCGCATTACTTTCTAGGTCTTCCGGGGCCACTTATTCCATTAGGGCGATAGGTATCCTACGCCAGTTTCGGAAAGCGGAAAGCTAGCCCAATATTTCTCAGGATAAATCAAAACTTAAGATCTGAATTATCCCGCAGCAGCTTCTATTATAATCAAGTTAAATGTTGGGTATTCCGAAAAATGCAATTATTCAATAACGATCAATAATACATACATAGGTTAAAGGTCGTTAATTAAAAACGAAATGCATATGTTGGTCAGACCTACACTGAAGTGTAGCAAAGACGTTAGATCAGGTGCTATTAATAATAACTTGCTGACAAATCATCTGCACTGCCAACCATTATACTGACTGAAAAATTCCTAAACATACATGCTGATATCATCAAAATTCCGTAGTTTAGATAAAAGGTTAATTCGTGATCCCAACCAAACTTTACTTCCCTGAAATCGTTTCAAGTTCACACCTCAAAAACTTCCTGCGGCAAGGAAACAAATATCCCATCACATTTTATAATTCCAGAGTACAACGGTAGCTAACGCCATTTGGGAAAGTAAATGGTACGAGTATAGTACAAGCACCCAGAAGACCTTGCTACAGGTTATGATGAGAGCCCAACGCCCACTCAAGTTATCTGTGGGGTCATTTTACCAAATGTCAACGGAAACAATGGTTACTGTAAGTGTTTCATGGTGTTTGAGAAAATTGTAATATTGAAATGCTTTTACAGATACTGAAATCGGGCTATACTTACGCTGCAGTTATGCGGCAATTTTATTCCAGGAGGACCAACATTTAATGTTGCTGTTTAGAAGAAGTAGAAGACGTTTTTGGAGTTGTAGCTAGTGACGTCACGTAATTAGTAGCAAATAAATGCAAATCAATGGTTTTAAAGATTTTTTTTAAATTTTGTTTTGAGAAACAATAAACTTTAAAATACTTGCAGACGTACAAAAATCCTGTAATTTACATTAAAAATGGTCTTAGTCCACCCCCCCAACCCTCGCCATTTCCAGAATACTTTTCCTAGTTTAAATCTCAAGTCACCTGTTCCTATAAAAATACTCTTGAAACAAGAGAAAATGGTCAAAAAATAGCAACACTTCACACAGCACTGGTTGGTGGTCGTGAAAAACTATCAAGTTTGATATCTGCGGGTATACTGGTGCGCGTTTAGTACCAACGAACAATTTTAGATTGTTTATTCGGTCAATCAATTCCAAAGAAGGCCACAGTTTCCTATTTTATAGGTATACCTGTTACATTTACATTTTCAGAAATAATTGAAAAGCTTGTTATTTGTTTCTGACGAAACAACTTAAAAATGAATTTTCCAACTTAATTATCTATTTTCCAATCAATATAAAACGAACAATCGACACGAAAAATCGAACTAGCAGTATTTTTTTTGACACAGTACATTGTTTATTTACGCAAAAACAGACTTGTACCTTACATACATAATATATTACAAAAATTTCTCAGCAGTTGTACCTACACCTGACACGACTCCACACGTTTATGTGCCAAATCTGAATCAAAATTTAAACCGGAAGGTACTGGCTTTACCAAAAGCACGAGAATCCTTGAAAATTTGGTCGATTGCCCTTACTTCCCAGGTGTTACTTTAAAAGCAAATTCTGTTACTCCTGTTGCATCACCTTTACCTCTACATTGTGACACCATGTCCTAATAAATTTCGGGCTGAGGAACGATTTTTTTCCGAAACAAAAGAATCCCAGGAAATTATAGATTTGTATAATTTTTGACAAAACGAACCAATTTGTTTTCACGAACCAACAACTATGCTTACATGGCCTTCAACCCGCGTGAACAGAAAAACCTCGTAGAACAAGAACAGGAATTTGCAACACCTTTAATATTGCATAAGCATCCACCTGAAGTACAAACCTTGAAGACCTATGCCTTAAACCTTACTCGACTCGAGGAAATATAAAAAAAAGGAAGATTCCCATTGTTTACTGTTATTTTGTCCACGCAAGCTTGAGTCATTGTTGTGATGAATTGGAATCTTGATTTACTCTTCTTTATGATGGGTTAACGCCACCCAATTTGCTCCAGTTGTATCCGAAAGTTACTTGCGTCATGGTTGAAAGTTGTAATGCCCACGAACAATTGACGCGCATCTCACCCTCATCGAATCTTTTATACTTCCGAAAATTAACTGACAAAGAAGTACTCGACGAACTCTCTTTAAAATAACTTCCCGTCGTACGAGTAACCAGATTGCAGAAGGATAAAAAACCTATACCAATCTGCGCTATCGAGCTTATAAAAACAGAAAAAGCAAGAGATATTTTCCAACTCACTACATTAAACCATTGTATAATACGAATTAGAAGACGTAATACTGGACTAAGTTCCAAGAAGTATTAAAGGAGACTATAGTATGTCCCGCCACAATTGAATCAACCGAAGACATTGACTTTGAAATAGCAAAATTCAACTCGGCTATATCATCGACTATAAACCAAGCCACAACCATTCAGATCACACGAAAAACAAACTACGGACTTCCGCCTGCTCACATATCAATCCTTATCAGAAACAAAAATCGATTAAGGCGCCTTTGGCTAAGAACAAGAGACCCTTTAATCTAAACACAACTAAATCGTTTAACCCGTGACATTAAGTTTGCACTAGAAAATCACAGAATATATAACTACAAAAAATACATTTCGGAGCTACAACCAAGAGACCCTTCAATGTGGCAAGCCACAAAACGAATATTAAGACAACAACCTCAGATCTCTACAATCAACTTCAATAATCAAGTGTACGCATCAGATCAAGAAAAGTGCGATAGCTTTGCTACACAATTTGAACGCACATTTACCACTCGAATTCCCGACGACAATAAAGACTTCGCACAAGACATCTCTACAGAACTGAACAATAACTTCCCAAAACATCCTGGATTAATTGTTCCAACATCTCCCGCCGAAATACAATCATTTATCAAAAAGCTTCCACTCAAAAAATCACCTGGGCATGACTTCATCCCTAACATAGTCATCAAAAACTTTCCTGCTAAAGCCCTCACTCTTCTAACTATTATTTTCAACGCCTCTCTAAGATTGGGCCACTTTCCAACAACTTGGAAACACGCACACGTGCTGCTATTCCCAAAACCCGGAAAAGACCACTAAAATCCAGCCAGCTACCGGCCAATAAGCCTTCTTCCCACAATCTCCAAGCCGTTCGAAAAAATCATCCTCGAACGCCTTTCGACATTTTTAACAGACAATCATATAATTGCCACCTTTCAATATGGATTTCGCAAGAAACACTCTACAACGCACCAACTATCTCGTATCTCGGAACTCATTGAAAACAACTTCGAAAATAAACAGCATGTCGCAACGCTCTTCCTTGACGTCGCACAAGCGTTTGATAGAGTCTGGACTGACGCTTTACTCGACAAAATGCTGAAAACCAATACTCCTCACTATCTTTTATGTATCATTAAATCGTTCTTGACAAAGCGTTCTTTTGCAGTAAGGATCAATTCTTCGCTCGCGTCAGAAAAATCGATTAGTGCCGGAGTCCCACAAGGCTCTATATTAGGTCCCACACTATTTAATATATTCGTCCACGATCTACCCGAACCAGTCAATTCAACTACAGCGATGTACGCCGACGACACAGTGCTACTGTCATAACTCATAAGATTGGTAGAGCAACGCAACGATTTTTAGACAATGCTAACGCACTAATTTCCTGGCTCAACAAATGGTGCATCAACATCAATATTAGTAAATGTGAGGCTAAGATATTCACCCTTCGCAGACCAACAACACCCCCAAATATCGTCATAAACAACCAAAGCATCGAATGGAACCATGCAGAAAGCGCCATCAAATACCTGGGGGTTTACCTTGATAAAAGACTTACATGGGCATATCACGTTTACAAGAAGCTCAACCAAGGACATGTTAGACTCTCGATGTTGTACCCCGTAATTAATAAAAAATCCCCACTTAAACAAGAATGCGGTACATTGATTTAAAAATCAATTCTTAAGCCAATTATTACCTACGCCTGCCAAGTATGGGGAGCAGCATCAACCACGCAGATCAAGAAACTTCAGCGTTTTCTAAATAAAGTATTACGCATGGCCTTCAATGCTCCTGGTTCATACGTAACTCACAACTACATCGAGAAGCAGGTATACCTACCATTGAAACTTTTATAAAAAACACAGCTAAAAAGTATTTTAGTAACATATCAGAATGCTCAAGCGCAAGAATCTACACAACTGGAGGCAGGCATATTCACACAAGACTTAAGCGCAAACTACCACGGGACATTTATTTGCCATCAAGTGAAAGCGAATAACTTAAAGTACTAGTGAAACAGTGAAATAAACTAAGTGAAGTAAAAACAAAATGAAAGTGTTAGTGAGGCCTCAGCTATTAGTTAACACTTGATAAACATTAAGTTACATGTTGTTCTACTTGGCCTGAATATTGGAATGGGCTGACGGAATAGTATTTTCAGAAGGTTTCAGCATGGATAACTAACTTAGGACGATTGCGTCAACCACTTCACGTAGCTGCTGGCTCTTAAAAATGCAAGGCGAAATAGTCATTTTGATCGGCTTCGTGGTTTGTTTCATGGTACAGAAATGAAAGCTGCGAGAAAATTACTGGCGCAAATAGTTCTGCAACTTTTTAAATATGGCCAGGATGCTCTTCGACTACTTGATGTTTCTTTGAAAATAAGCCTTCCTTAAAGGATTATTAAATTAAAACAAAAGAACTGCTCAAATTTTACTTTGGAAGAATAGGTGCTTCATTTTTAGATTATATTAAACCCCTAAGATTTCTTGTTTTTCGGTTTATAATAATGTAAATGAAATAATTTGTTAGTAATGTCCAGTCTTTTGCACGTTCACATTCGCACATCTGACAGGTATCATTTTAGAAAATATCGTTTCAACTCGGTTACTACGCTGCTCCCTACCAACAAATAGAACAATTTCATCTAACATATTTGCAAAAGAGCACTTTATTTAGGTTTCATCATTAGACATTCATGGAAATAGAACAACTTCCAATGTTAAGCACATTCTGCAGTTTTACCGTGGTTATTATAGTTCAACAATTAATGAAATACAACTGGAAAAACGAAGCTCGCCACAGTACTGCCAACATTTGACGTTGGGCTTTTTCGAACCTTGAAAAATGGTATGGGTAAATGATCCAAGGTTTGCATAGGGTTACCATAATTCAGCAATAAATGGAACGTAATAGGCAGTACGAAGCTGGACACTTTTTACAAACTAAAGTACTCGATACTGGGCTACTGAGAACCTTAAAAAACTGGCAATTGATTCAAAAATAATGTCTCCATTCGCCTAACGGTTTCACGTCCTTTCTTGCCTATTTCTTCTATTGTTTCCGTCTAAATCTCCTTTAGACGTTCCCAGTTTGTTTCCCTTATCCCCCCCGCCCTCTTTTGACAAAAGGATCTTAATAAAAAGCAATTTGTCCAGCAGAGCTGGTAGCTTTAAAACTTGCACAATCATTTTTTTTTTTAATTACTCAAGCATGATTAACAAACCCGTGAGAGTTATTACATACGTTAGTATCGAAGCTACTACGAAAAACCTAATGGACACAAACAACCTTCGCAGAAATTCAAATAAAATAGAATTAAAAAAGAAAGACAAGGCAAAACGAGAATCGAATTGTTTTACGTTGCCATGTAAAATAGAAACATTACAAATCCAAATATACGGGAATCTTCTTTAATCTCTCCATGGTAACTGCAGCACCAAGGTAATTGAGCACAAGCGATTGCTCTGAAATGGGTTTAAAATATCTTAGACAGACATTACAACTGATCCAAAAAAAAAATTTGTGCCATAATGGAAGCCTTATTAACCCTAAACAATCAAAAAGGTTTGACGGTATTTGAAATCGGCGGATACATAGATCGTCAGATAATAGTAGCAGTTTACTATGGTAAGAGAAACTGCAAGAATTTCCATTGACCTGTTACAATTCCAACTTGTTGGAATTACAACAAATTTCTACCACCACTGTATGTATATTATCCCTCATTCGATTTTCCTTTGCAGGACATTATATAACAACGAGAGAAGACGGTAACGCCCTATAAAGGACACGCCATTCAAAGAAAATATAACAACCAAACAAGAAGTCGAAGATCCTGGATGAACTCCAAAGCTTTTTGGCATCTTCTTCTTCTTCTGGTGCTTATCCGGTCCGGATGTTAGCGATCATTCTGGCGATTGTAATTTTGTTCACCGCAGCTCAGAAGAGTGCGGTTGTTGTTAAAGAGTACCACGTTCTGAGGTTTTTTAACCAAGAAATTCTTCTGCGTCCTGGACCGCGTTTTCCTGGGATTTTTCCTTGCAGTATTTCTTGTAATAAGCCATATCTTTTTTCATTACGCATTATGTGGCCTAGGTATTCTAGTTTCCGTGTTTTTATTGTTGTTATTACTTCCGTACTTTTTTCCATTCTGCGAAGAACTTCTTCGTTGGTCACATGGTCTATCCAGGAAATTCTTAATATTCTGCGATATAACCATATTTCGAATGCTGCTAGTTTTTTGGTGGTGGCGTCAGTTAAGGTCCATGACTCTGCTCCATAGAGTAAAACGGAAAAAACGTAACAGCGAAGGAGCCTTATTTTAGTCGTTAGAGTGAGGGATCGGCTTTTAAAAACTGATGCCATTTTAATGTATATAGCTCTCGCCTTTTCGATGCGACATCGAATTTCTTTTGAATGATCCCATTGATCATTTAGTACCGCTCCCAAGTATGTATATTTGGTAATTCGCTCAATGTGTTGTTCGCTTATTGTCAGGTGTTCATGTGGGATGTGATTTTTACTAATCACCATATATTTGGTTTTGTTTATATTTATGTCAAGTCCATATTCGTGACTGACTTCGATCACGTTTGTCATACTTTGTTCTAGACCTTCCAAGCTGTCTGCGATAATAACAGTATCGTCTGCGTATCTTATGTTATTGAGGCGTTTTCCATTTACGAGTATTCCTGCGGTATTATTCTCTAGGGCTTTTTTAAATATGTGTTCGGAGTAGATGTTAAACAGCAACGGTGACAACACACATCCTTGCCTTACTCCTCGTAAAATATTTATTGGTTCAGATTGGTCTCCATCTATGCTTATGTAGGCTGTTTGATTCCAATATAGAAATGCAATTATACGTAAGTCCCTGTCGTCAATTCCAATATCGTTTAAAATTTGCATGAGTTTGCCATGGTGGACTCTGTCAAAGGCTTTACGGTAGTCTACGAAGCAAGCATATACATCGCAATTGACATCCCTACATCTTTGAAATAGTACTTGTATAGGTACTGAAAAGATGGCATAGAACTTCCTTATCTACCAAAGCTTTTCAAACATCAGTGACAGCAAGATTGCCCTTGGCAATATGTAGCAGAATAACGGCGTTTTAAACGGTCTTTACTAGCCACTAATCGAATTATAATGCGAGTCTTGATCATCACACAAATGCTTACCAAAGCACCCATTGAGAAAAAAAAGATCGAGATGTTGGTGTCCCTTTGTTTCCAGAAAATCAACACCCTCTAAAGGGCACTCCGTTCAAATAAGGTATAACAACCAAACAAGAAGTCGAAGGATCATGGATGAACTCCAAAGTTTTTTTGGCATAGATCTTCCTTATCTACCAAAACATTAATGAGAGCGAGATTGCCCTTGGCAACACGTAGCGTATAGTAACGGCGTTTTAAACGGTATTTACTAGCCACTAATCGAATTATAATGAGAGTTTTGATTATCACATTTTAACAAACTGGTTCGATCTAATGCACCCATTATAAAAAAGAAATTTTAATCTGTGCATTCCGAACCATATTAAGCACACTGGAAAAGGTTGTTTTAACTGCAAAGTTTTCCAAAATCAAATTAAATGAATTTAATGCATAGTACTTGTGGGAGAGCTTCCAACATTGCAGGTACCTTAAAAAAAAGAAAATGGAAGAATGTAAGCGATGTACAGGAAAGTCCAAGAATGGGGTTTCCCTTCGGAGTGCAGGGAAAAACTAGTTTTCTAATTTCTAACCAAAGAAACATAGGATAATTACCATACACCTCTCGAAAAATTATTTTCAGAGAACCAGATTTCTCAGGTTAAAAAAGGACGGTGTCTGATTACTCTTAAAAACTCCTAAAAAACAAAGAAAGAACCCTTCTACACTTTTCTCATGTAGTGTTCAAGTAAACAATACGGAAAGGAACAATTTAAAATTAATGATTAGAAATACCCACTCCAAAGTGGAGTAGACACCTCAATGTACTGCACGAGGAATGTTTCGACTTTAGCTGCCTTTTCAGCGACCAAAACAAACGCAGGCCATTTCAATGAACATTGTTAACAAAGGCTTTAGAAAAGTAAAACGTCGCCAGTATTCTCCATTATTTCTTAAGAAAGTCATTCCTACAGCTTGGTTGCAATGAACGTCTATAAAAGGACCCTTGGCGTACGATCCTCGTCCATTCTCATTTTTATATAATCAGGCCCTAGATTTGGTAATTTAAATGAAAACGAACGGTACTTTAAACTACTAAAAACAAAGAACTAACCAAGGCATTCCACTGAAGACAACTATTTGTTTACATCAGTTTTTTTTTTTCGGGGATTAACTTTAAGTTTTCAAGATTGGAAAAAGAAATGGAAGCTGTGATTCGTGTGCTTGTGTGGGACGGTGTTTCGCTCCAGTTTTTTTTTTAATTCAAGCCATATTCCTTACGTCCTCAATTGATTATAAGATATACGTCTTACTTCGAACACCCTTTAAGAGCCCCCAAAGCTTTAGCACACTTGTTTCGGCATACTTATGGTTTATTCTTTCCGTTGGCTTGGCGTGATGGCCATTTCCCCTGATTATATTAGCAGTTCGTACATTTGCACGTATGAACCATTCAATAAATTCTATATCTTGTAAGGAAGATCTTCTGTATGGGGTCCAAAACTGAGGATCTATCCGTTGCTTTAGCTTCGAAGATCGTCCATCAAGATTAACTTAATGGGTTGTATGTGAACCTTCATTTTTTGTACCGTCATTCGGTAGGTTAGTAAATTTCTTAGCAAATTTAAAAAAAGTAATACCTCGACCTGGATTTTGTAACATCAGCTGATGTTGTCAGTCAATCCATGGATAAATAAAAAACGAGCCTAAAATTTTAAACACCTGAAATCATCTAAGACAAAAACTTCCACAACAGCTTTAGCAAAGAACGTCGCATGTTCTTTCTTCTTCTTAGAAACATCTTAAGAGATTCTTTTATCAAAGAAGGATAAGGATTTTGTATATTATATTATTGAAAACATGGAACATTCTCTATCTTAATGTTTCTTAACATGCCTTAACTTAACTGACCTTTAAAGCAATGTCAGCGAACGACCTAGAAAAGTCCATGAGGCCAGTAAAAAAAACTCTTGAAGTAAAGTTATACTGGATACGTTTCCGCCCTTAGTTTATAAAATAAACTAAAATATAACATTATCCAAAGGATTACGGATTTTTTTGTTTCGCTCCATCAAAGAATTTGTGTTACTCAGTTTGAAATTTACAGGCGGGACCAACCAATTTTCCACTATCACAATCGATGTAAATTATATCCTTACATTTCTCGTTAACGAATAATAAAATAGCCAAACAAACCAACTTATTTTAAATTAATCTCAATTTCAAGCTTGAAGTGCAGAGAAATCGCAAATACAAGGCGAAAATAAACAATACTGTTCGATGATAACAAAAAACGTAAGTTTTAAGCTTATGGTTATGTAAAGGGCGTAAAGTAAAGAAGAATTTAGGAAATAACAGCATTTATTTTTGTTCTCCAATCTTGAACTTAAAAGTAAACCGAAGTTAAACCAGTCTCTGAAAGAAACTTAGCAAATTCCAAAAATTAGTATTAAAATCTGCAAAGGTAATAAAAAACCAACGGCAAACAATATCAGAAATTTTCCATCATACTGTAACGAAATACGTCATTGATGGGCGGGGTCTCGAAGAAACTCGAAGGAACGAGCTAATTCTGTAACTCTCGAGAAGTTTCTGGAGATGCCTTAGAGAGCCAAGTAGAAACGTGCGATAGAATATAAACTCGTTTAAGGAGCGTCATAACTACAGCTATGAACTACAAACGAATTGATTGAGCAGTATCACGCACGGTTGAATATAAATACCTACCAGTGAAATAAATAGACGTTATTCTTTTTTTAAGTAAGTGTTTAACAATAAGTACATATCATTAGAAAGCTGCAACGAAACGAGAAGTACAACCAATGATATTGTTACAATCGCATTTTTACCGAAAACGGTTTGTTTTGTACCAAATTTCACAAGATTTGCGTTCTACTTCATTATTTTCAATGTCTCCTCCAGTTGCATCTTTGCAAAGGACTGTGAATTTTTCTTACAGGAATCAAATAATGAAGAAAGCGAAAATGAAGAAATGGAAACATCGGATGCTGTGAGTAATAGCTTTTCTTATAAATCGATTTTTCTGTCAGCCTTAAAAAATATTGTACATAATAATATGATAGCATTGCATTGAAACATGTCAGTAGGTAGGTAGGTACCAACATAATTACAGGGAACGTTGTGCATTCTGCATACTTACCTAAACCAAACTCAATTAAATTTTCAGGATTTTAAAAATCTGTTTACTGAATAATCTTGATTAATTTATACTGTTTCAAAGTACTCTTTTTTATTCTCCCTACAAAGCAGTGCAAGTGCTAAAACTAATTTAAAAGTACCGTTGACAAAACAATGACAATGTCATATCACTAAAGTGCAAGAAAAATCTTATACCTCACCAATCAACACTTGTTTTTGTTAACCACCACTTTAGTTTTGGATTAAAAGGCAAAGAGGAGTATGTCCCACCGACAGGAGCAGAAACATATTTAGTGGGGCTGCGATTTTCTGTGGATTCAAAATATGCTAAATCCCTTGCATTTGTAAAATCACCATAAGTTACGCCAACTTGATAATAGACTACAATGGTTATAGCCTTGGGTTTAGGCAAGCCCTAGATTGTCGACTCGTGGATCAATACCGTGCAAAAGATGAGCAATTTTTCCATTAAGCACTTGAAGCAAGACTAACACACCGCATGGCATAAAATTCGCATAATTTTAATTTTACTAAGATCCCACGGGTTGAATGTCGAATGGCAACTCTAAAATGTTAATGGCCGCGTGTGTTGGGACCAATGTCATAAAAACAAGCAGATAGCAAACACAAAAGCTCAAGCAAAACAATTCGTTGGTTCATATCCAACGGTTCGACAAATCCTTTTAGATTTTGCCCCTCCACCATCACACCGACATTAAGAGATACTTATTAAAACCAGTGCCGAAATTTGAAAAAAGGAAATTAGAATATCTTCGATCTTAACAGTAGAGAAAAACATCATGATTGATAATGCACCAACATCTTATTAAGGCTATGCTGGTGGCCTGGAATCGAGCGTTCAAGATTGAATATTTATCAGATAGTGCGGGAATCCAGCGTGATTCCATTGAACACCGAAACAAACCCTTGAAATAACCTTTCAGAAATAAATATAAACCCAGATATTGATTTCCCTCCAATCGATAATCAATATGACTATTCGTTAAATATTCCAAATGACAGATTATTAACAGTGTAAATTGGCAACACCCCTTTTTATAAACTGGTGTAGCTATTTACCTAAGTCTACTTTGTTCTCTCACCGCATCAGCAGATTGTGCTGGTAAATTTGCCGCCGACTACCACCACCACACTTTATAGTTTATTAACTAATAAAGGTTAGACTATACCCTCAGAAAACACGGTTTATTAAAAACAATTATCGAAGAGAAAGTAAACGGTATAAATCTAAAGGGATGCCCCCTCTGCAATTTATGAAGCAAATAACACAAGACTCGGGAAGCAACAGCTACGAGGAAATAAAAAGAAAGGCCTTAGATAGGTTAAAATGGAAATCTGGAACCAACCATTCTCAGGGCTAACGACCGGGGAGGAGGAAGGTTGGAAAAAGTCGTTTTGAGATTTTAGGTCTTTGGAGTTTGGCACTAGTTAATGAAGGCTTCAGTGTTAAAAAGTAACAACAGCAGTTTTTTGAAATTTGCTTTCCTAGTGTGAAATAAGCATTAAAACAATTGGTTTGTATTTCGTACCCATATACTGGTAATGGGTGAAATTCTTGCTTACATCACAGTTAATTTTGGGAGATATTTCTAAAAATTGTCTGGGGTTTTCGTAATATGCCTTGTCAATCTGTTGCAGCTTGTCCTTAAACGAAAACAATTGCACTATAACGCTTTTAGCCAAAGACATACAAACAACACCATCTAGCCAAAAAGTTTTTTTTCTAAATTTATGTTTATAACTAAGAAGGGCTCCTATCATTTCCAAAAGCTTACGCGCACATTCGTATTATATTCGCATCATAGCTTTTTGGCATGCATTTAGGCGACTGGAACTGTATTGTGTGAGTGGCACAGTCTGTAGGTCGTAAGCTGGAAGCACCCACTTACATCTTCCGTTTGGGGTTGATGTGCATTTCTGAATCTCAGAGGATGAACGCCAGCTTTCCAAAATCAGCCACAACCAACAACCAAACAGACTATTTTCCAGCTTGAGGTTAGGTCCAAGATAGATGTACTGATCCACGACTTCTAGAGCCAGGTTGCCAACGATGGTATATGTGGATGAGATCTTTATCTCCTAAAGGTGCAACTGCTTTAGCATGGTGTTTAGTTCTTATGGGTCGCTACGTATAAGAACGATGCTGTCTGAGAACCACAGGTGGTTTAGCGTTGATGCGCATCTGACCCCAAGACATATTCTTAAAGATGTCCCTCCAGCACCGTGGTAAAAAGCTTGGAAAGGATAGTCTCCTGGATAAAGAAAATTTTCACGATCCGTCGAGTTTGAAACATGTTAGTTAGGATGGCTGTAATAAAATCGCATTGCAGAAAAGATTTAAAAAAAACTTGATTATGTGGAAACGAACGACCGCCGTTGAATTTTGCTTATGGCTAATGGTTAAAAAAAACAACAAAATGTGTTGCTTACATATGTACGTATCAAATGACATATAACAACATTTTAATTGCTCATGCATTTACCCTCTCAGACTACATGTTTAAGATACATTATACGTCGGAAGCTGCGATTTCTCTCTTAAAAATTCTAAGGAAGAAACTACTGATAATCTAGCTAGAGTATTTATTCGACAAGAAGTGAAGAATCCTTTAAAGTGAAAATACATTTACCAACAATATAAGAGCGGTATTAGCCCGGTAAGGGAGAAATAAAACAGACTAATGGTACTTAGGTGATGTAGTAAAAATCTGCTTGGTGGTCAGCCCGTATAAAATCAAGACTACAACGTTAAGAATTTTCTGGCGCGTTAGAGTTCGAGCCATGGCTGTTATAACCACAGGTACGAAATACAAATCATAATTTTGTTCAACGAGCTTTTTCTTTGAACTAGTTTTAAATTTGTCTCTAATCAAGAATCTAAGGTGTTATTTCTCGTACAGTATTAGCAGTCCATTTTAAATATAAATTCCTGATTATGAGGCACTTCAGAGATCACAACTTGTTAATTGTAATTTTTAATACTGAACAGAAACAAAAAATTATAATTTTTAAACCAGTTTTTTAGTTGTAAAAAAGTAAAAAAGAACACTTAACAAAGCTAAAATTCGAGATTACAAATAATACAAACGCTCACTTAATGCAGTAGAAGGAGCTTTTCGTACATGTTAAACTACTAAAAATGCCAGTTTATGAGCATACTGGCATGGTGCAGGAACTCGAATTGTTCCCGGCCAGTTATAAAGTAAATGGCACAACTTTTAAGCAAGTTTTTGTACGTGGTCTAGTTTTAATTTGGCCAAATCATACACAACAACGTAATGAGCTAGAGTATTTATTCGACAAGAAGTGAAGAATCCTTTAATGTGAAAATACATTTACCAACAATATAAGAGAGGTATTAGAACCCTGCAACGAAGAAATAAAACAGACGAATGGGACTTACGTAATGTAGTAAAAATCTGCTTGGTGGTCAATCCATATAAAATCAAAAGACTACAACGTTAAGAATTTTCAGGAGCGTTAAGGGTTTGAGTCATGGCTGTTATAACCACAGGTACGGAATATAAATCATAATTTTGTTCAACGGCCTTTTTCTTTAACTAGTTTTAGATTTGTCTCTAATCAAGAAGCACTCCCGCCGCCATTTGCTATTACATGACGAACTGCTAAAACTAAAATGCATTTTCCACATAAAGCTCGAGAATTTCCGAATACTTATATTTAGGAAAAGTCATTTAACACTGCAGAATAAGAAATAAAAACAACAGGAAACAATAGGGAAAAGTCAAAAATCTATTTGCCAATCAACGCTCTCGCAGAATTAAATAAAGACCGCAACATGCACCATCCAAAAAGATTTACTAACAGGTTTAGGTGACGTGCCAAATAAAAAATCTGCTTGGTGATTAACCCGCACAGAATCAAAGACCGAGTCGAGTTTCAACCATGTTGGTTAGGATGGTGAGACCGCACACTCAACACATTTTGAAACTATTTTGGGGAGTATTAATTTCCCATTTTATATCTAAGAAATTCCAAGGAAAACTATTGGTAATCGGAACACTTGGATCAATAAAAACCAGCACGGGTTGAAGTCATACAAAGCAATTTAGAAATGAGCCTTTATGTCAAGGACTCAAGCCTGGGCATTGCTTCAGTCTTATTTTGCAAATTCAGAAGCAACAAGTCCATAAGAAATCTATGTAAAAGTTGTCAACTTGGCTTTAAAGCAAGATTGTCTTAATATACCATTAAGAGATAGTGAAACTACAGGCCATTTCTAAGAAGAGGTTACGAAGAAATAAACCCTATTTCAAAAGCACTATAACTGCACTTGCCTGTTCCAACGACAAAATCCTTTCCCGCAATTGGAAAGTTATTTCCTTCGGTTTCATCCGGTTAGGTCTTCGGTCTCTATCTAGACGTACACAGCAGCATATTAATATTTTATCCCCAACAGATGACGTACGACGAAACGCTTTGAAATACATAAAATGATAATAAAGGCATCCATCATTAAACTACAACCATTTCAACTGAAAGCGTAGCTAATATTGCAATGGATGAATAAAATTGAATCCCGACTCCAAACGAAACAAGTCTCCTCAAAAAACAAAAATGCAACATGGCTACATCACTTGGAAAAGAAAAATATGGAGATTATCATAACAACCAGCTTCAGATTAGACTACACTTGTCGAAGTTTTCTGGGAATATTTCCCAAATGATGTTTGGTTAGTGGCGATCGTCTTGGCTACTTCTAGCCATGCATCAGTATTTCTGGTACTGTAGTGTATTGAGCGCCACCTTAGTAACTATCATGTGGATCAAACAGTATGTACGTTAGACACATCCATTTTGTCCTTGTCATATATATGTAACGTAGCATAGTCAAGTAGTACTCAGTAACGTAAGCATGTAATGGCGATGTACTGTGTGTGTGTACTATCATGTAATAACAGTAATAAATTAATATAACCATAAGCGGGCTAGTTATTATTATTATACAACATAACAGGTACCAAAAGCATTTTAAGGGCGTTGGTGAGGGGAGGTCAAAGCCACATTTTTAAACAACTTAGCGTCGTCAACTTTGTTATACACCATCTTATTCCGTGGAAATGTGTAGTGTCCAGTTGCAGTCTCTTTTTCTCCACGAACATACGGATTGGAAAATGCTGGCACGTTAACTTTTTAATGCAAAAATATTTTATTATTTCTTGCTAAAGTTGAGGGTAAAGAACATGATCAGGGAAATTAATTAATACACTCAACGATAACTTTGATGCAGTTTTAATCGCTTCGGTGGTCATTCGATGAAAGATTGTTAATACCTATACACATTTTTAGGAGGTTGCCAAAGGAACCTAAATAAAAATTCGTGGTCAAACTATTATACATCTAAAATCCGGATTTTCCGTCAGGCCAATGACTAAAGCGTGGGCAATGTTTTAGTCTTAATTTCCAAATCCAGGACGGACAAGCCCATAAGCTATCTAGGTAAAAGTTCCTAACTTGCCTTCAATACAAGATTGCCTTAATATACCTTGATGAAATACCGAAACTATGGGTCATTTCTAAGAAGAGACGCGTATAAGCCATGGCTAACAGGAAACAACCGTAGGGATTTGTCTATCTAAAAGATAAAATTCTTTACACCTGTTAAATATCCTGTGAGCGTTTAACATGTCCTTCGGTTTCTTCAGTGCAGTTAGGTCTTTGTTTCTATCTTGATGTACACAACAAGATGTTAATACGTTAGAAGAGGACGTAGGACGGAACATTCAGAAATATATGCAACGAACAGACGTATCAGAATGTCGCGGTACTTTAAAAGTTTTTAATGAAAAAGTCGAAATAAATATTTTATGGTTTCTGCTAAAGTTGAGGATAAAAAACAAATGATGTGGGTAACTAATCCACTCAACGATAACTCATTCGAAGAAAAATAATAATTAGGAAAATTTTAAGTCACCCTAAGGGACCACGGTACAAGATTGCCAAAGAAAATAAAATGAAAATTCGTGGCCAAACCACAAAAATCATTTGCCTCCTTGTCACGCAAGAAATTGTGTAAAAAAGCAGCTAAGATAGTTAATAATAATAAACGACTGAATTCAGCTTTAATAAAATACATCAAAAAATGTTTTATGGGATTAAAGGGTACCTTTAAAGTTTAAATAATTTTGATAATAAACAAGCGAGTTACAAAGAAATATAAACAAATAGTAAAACACATTACATAATACAGTAAACTCCATGTTATTAGTATGTTCTGTAATCAGTGGCGGCTCATCTATAGGGGCCGGGCCCCACCTATATTTGTATAATTAACACAATAATTGTAGTTTAAAAAAATATGTTTCTTGTAATTATTATTTTTGATCTATTTCCAACACGTTTTATTGTTTATTAAAAAAATGTCTGTAGTATTTTGTGGCAATATTGTATAATGCGACTTAGTACGATCTTTGAGGCCAGCCGTGTATTTTGTATGTGCAGAGGCGCGTGCACTACCAATGGTGTTTGCTTACCGGGCACAAAGCTTATCTTGGGGCCGGTTTAGTTTGGCGCGTCATTGCGTTTGTATGTAAATACCACGTGATTCCTTCATTGCCTTATTATTTTTTCCTCGTTGATCTGTTTTATTGGTTTTGATTGTTTAATTGTTGTTGTCGTTATTTGTTATAATTTATTTTAACTGACTGAAAAGTACGGAAACAGAAACTATTTTATCACCTATACTTGTGTTTGTTCCAGGCCTGAACATCCCCATTTCAGAAGCATCCCAGCTGGAGACATTTGACAGCTGGGAATTATTCCCTATCGCAAAATGTTTCCTCGAAGATTAAGTCTTAAAAAACAAACAGAAGCGACTTTACGACTATATTTCTTTATATGAAATAGAATCTAAATTCGAGTATATGCTTGAGGCATTTGTCGAGAGGAAATAAAACTAGAAGGAATAAGTTAAAAATCTTCTTGGTGATCAACCCACACAGAATAAATGACCACAACAATGGTCGATGTTCAACCATATTACCTAATTGGTTAAAACTAGATATTTGCCATTTCAAAAAATATCCAAGGAAAGGTAATCAGAATACGGTTGGACTAGTCAGGACCAGTGTAAGTTTAAGGAATACAGTCCGTCGAGTAAATAGAAAAAGTAATCCTTTGTGCTTGGCGATGAGCCTGCACAGAACTAAAAGGCCACAACATGGAAAATATTTAGGAGTCGTCGAGAGGCTCTGCTTTACCATGGTCGAAACTAATGGTAAAATAACAATTTTTTAAGACGTTTTTTCGAAGTAGTTAACGAATTTAAAGGAAAGGTCGATATCAGAAATGCTTGTGTAGAAGGTACTTTAGTCAGCTAATAGATTTAATCAAAAACAGATAATTGATCTAGAATTATAAAACCCTGTTAAAATAATTATGCAGCTTTGCTCCGTTATTTTTAGATCAAATTTATAAATTTATACAACTTTAAACCTACAGACGCAGATTTGTATTTTCTAGTCCGCTCGTACAATGAAATTTTTTAATTGGATCTGATTCAATTTTTAAATCATAAAAATTAAATCAAAACTAGGCAACCGATTTATTTCCGGTTTGTTCATTTTGCCAGTTTTACCTGGAAGTTGCTGTAAGGAGATTGTTGTGTAGGTATACCTATATGAGTTGTTTGGACACTAATCCTAAGCTAATACTTGGAAACTTATCATGGCATCATAGTACTGTAAATGCAGATTAGTGTCTTTGACTAATGATGACATTTAAAAACTTAAGTGGAAAACTTTTTGATTTGACTGGGGTGGGTTAATGAATATTATTTTTGTTTATGTAAATGATCTAAGAACAGAATATAAGCCATGGTAACTGAAATTCGAATATTCTGTTCATCATGTATTTCATAAGATGAAAAACCGTGTGCTAGCTTTTAAATTAGATTTTTTTTCCAGCAGCATTCCAGATCCAACAAGTTGCCGATTAGAGTCGTCCAAAACTCCATCGAGAATATTTGTAGTCAAGAAACTTGGGGATACCTTGGTTCATCGTCCGTTTATCAAGCTCGTCAAATGAGGCCAATTTAAGATTTGTAGGACTTGAAGAACCGTCTGAAGCCAGTGATACGGACGGTTAATCAGTCCTACTACGTATCCCGTACGTTATTTTTAACATATACCTGTTATGTTATAATAACATCTTAAATAACATACATCTTAACATAGTGTTTTAAATACGCTACCATGTATCCCTTAATAACATTCACTGTTCAGTAACAGAAATCATTCGTGATATTTCGTATATCATGAAATGGCATTATACGCATAACAAATGCAAGACAAAGAGCGTTATATGAGTGGGCGTGTTTTATGAATAGATAGATAGGCGGCATTTGTTTAAAATAATTTTACTTGTTTGTTTGTTTATTTTATTAAATTTGACGTTTTGACATTTCGCGTAAAAGGTTTGGTTATTTATAACAGCATGTTAAAGTTGCCTTTTATATTTTGTATGTTATGTTACATATAAAAGCAACATCATAACATACTACGTTAGCTAGTAAACATAACATGGGATACATAGTAAGAAATCTGCTTCATAACATAACAGAGTTTGGTAACATGTATGTTATCTTAGGGGTTGAAGGGGGAAGGTGGTAACTGGGATAGGTGTTAATTCACTCGAAAGGGATCCACCTGTCCCCAGAGGCAGCTGGAGGGCCTTACACCACCGCCCTCCACTACCTAAGACTGCTGGGTATTGCCTTCCGCGTGCTTGGCAATATGTGAACCTAGTGTTTGCATCCTTCTCGTGGTGACCCTGTTGAAACTAAACTCAGCGGATCTAGACCGGAAGGTCGATAAATATCCCCCAAGCCAAGATGGAAGCTATCGTGTCGAGGGCTGGATGGTACCAGGGTTATGGTGCCTTTTACGATGCCTTTGGGATACCAGGCGATCTCCCATTGTATTTAGCCTTACTCCCATAACAGGCTCTGTGGGAGTGGACTTTTATTTCCTGTTTACTCGTGGGACTAATATGGAACCAAACACAATAAATATTTTAAAAACCTCAGAGGAGAGTTCCTTAGCGGGGACCTCCTTCACACCCTCTCAAGGGGCGGACTCCGGTAGCGGAGTCTCCCCACTCCTGAGACTAGGAGGCTCCAGTAGTGGGGCCTCCACCATCCCTCTTCCATCTACCGACTCCTTTCCTCTTGTTTCTGGGGACCCTGTTTCCGGGGCACCCACCAAGAGAAGAAACCGTTGTGGTGCGGCCCGTAAACGGGCAAAAAAGGCAGCGACGGTGGCTCATGGGACCTCCTCTCGAGGAACCGGAGCCCCACGGCCTACTACTGGGGAGGCTACGCCTCAGGAAGCTGGCTCCAAACGGGGTCGCCCTGAAGGTGAGACTCCACCCAGTACCAGCAAGCCGGCCAAGAAACCTAGACCGGAGCAAACTTACAGTAACGTTGCCAAGGGTATCAAGGTAGCGGTGGCCGCATCGGGTTATCCGATTGAACGGCTACCTGTGGCCTTGACAGGCAAAATCCAAGCGGCTCTCGACGAAAGGCTGGACAGGCTCCCCGTAGGGCCTCTCCCTGAATTCGAGGGCTTTAAGCACACAGAGCAAGGGGTTTTACAACTGCTCTGTGGTAACGAAGCGTCCGTTAACTGGCTGAAAGCGGCCATTACGGACATTTCGCCAGTCGTGGGGGCCTCTCTTCGTCTTTTGGAGGATGAGGCTCTCCCCAAATTGAAGAAGATGGTGGTCATGGTCCCCGGCCTACCGGTGGATAAGACCGTCGGCACCTTCCTCAAACGTCTGCAAAGGCACAATCCCACTCTCCATACGGAGCAGTGGAAAATTAGAGACGCCCAGGTGGTCGAGTCTAAAGGAACTCGAATCATTCTAGGAGTCGATGAAGCATCCGCTGCCCTTCTCGCGCGGAAGGACTTCAGAGCACAAGCGGGTATGGTGACGGCTACCTTTTGGGATCCGAAACTAGCCCGCTCAAGCCAATCTCCGACTATACAGGAGGCAGTAACCCCTAGCACAAAAGCGGGAACCGCTGAGGACCCGTCGCAAAGTGCTGAAGACAAGACAGTCGCAGCGGAGACTCTGGATCCAGACTCTGGATCCAGACTCTGGATCCAGCCTATCCGAAGACGACCTTGAGGCCATGGAGGTGGCCGACCCAGAAGTAAGCAAGTAAAGTTAAAAAAAAAAAAAGAAAGAAAGAAAAAAAAAAAAAAACAAACAAACAAACAAAAAAAAGAAAGAAAGAAAATGAATATACTTCAAATTAATCTGCAACATGGTGCCTCGCCATCGGCTATTGTTAGCCGGCAGGTTGCCCTGGGGCAGACAGATATAGCTCTGATTCAAGAACCATGGGTTCGCCATGGCTCGATCAGAGGATTAGATTGCTCTAACGGCCTGATCTACCATGACCGTAGGGCAGTAATACCAAGAACGTGTGTATACGTTACCAATAATTTAAATACGAATGCGCTACCGATCCTTCTGTATAGGGATCTGGTAGCCATCAAAATCCGTCTGTCTTGCGGTAACAACAATCTCGACGTAGTAGTCGGCTCTGTTTACTTGCCCTATGACTCACCAACTCCGCCACCCTCACCTGAACTTGAGGAGCTAATAAACTACTGTAACAGGGAGAAACTTCCCCTTATAGTAGGCTGCGATGCTAACGCGCACCACACTTGCTGGGGCAGTTCGGACATCAACTTCAGAGGCACATGCATTTTGCAGTACCTGTACACCACTGATTTGGAGATTCTAAATCAGGGAACTCGGCCGACTTTCATTACTCAAAGAAGGCAGGAAGTCATTGACATCACTTTGGCCTCAGTTTCTGTGTCCTCTTATGTCAAAGACTGGCATGTTGCGGCGGAGCCCTCCTTATCGGACCACCGCCACATCAAATTTGTTCTAGATCTGGCTCCCTCTACGGTGGTCCAGCTCTACAGGAACCCCAAGGCCACCAACTGGGCAGCCTATCGTACGTCCCTCAGTGAGGGGCTACCACAAGTCAAAATCCCTAGAACCACTGGGGATATCGAGACTTCTACTGCTGTCCTACTCGGGGCAATCACTTCCTCTTTTGAGAAATGTTGCCCCTTGAAGAAGAAAAACAGAAGTAAAAGAGTTCCGTGGTGGAACTCTGAACTTCAAACACTTCGTAAGGAGACGCGCAGGCTTCTTAACAGAGCCCTGCGCTCTCACCAACCGGAGGACTGGGAGCTCTACAAAAGTTCCCAGCGACTCTATAAAGACCGCATCCGCAGTCACAAGAAGGATGCGTGGAGAGACTTCTGCTCCGGTATTGAGTCTCTGCCCGAAGCAACTCGCCTTATTAAAATTCTGGGTAAGGACAAACGATCGCGTCTGGAGTCTTTGAAACTTCCAGATGGCACTACAGCTTCCAGCCACAAAGAGTGCTTGAAGCATCTCATAGAAGTACACTTTCCTGGGGGTACTAGTACTCTAGTTACCCAGCAACGGCCACCTACAGTTGCTCTTTCCACCTCTGACTGGAAAACGGCCTCTAAAGTGATTACTTTTGATCGCCTCAAATGGGCCATAGCCTCGTTTGACCCATTTAAAAGCCCAGGGGCCGACGGTGTTTTCCCTGCCCTCCTTCAGGAGGGGCTGGAGACCCTTCAGCGCCCCCTATACCATCTACTTCGGGCCTGCCTGGCGACGGGGTACATTCCTGTACCCCTGAGAAAGGTTAAGGTCATTTTCATTCCTAAGACGGGACGTGCTATGCACGACACCGCCAAAGATTTCAGGCCAATCAGTCTGACATCCTTCCTTCTCAAAACGTTAGAACGTTTAGTTGAGAGGTACATTAAAGATAACGCACTTATCACCAATCCGGTGCATCCGCATCAACACGCCTACCAAGCAGGAAAATCTGTGGAGACAGCGCTTCGCCCGATCGTTTTTAAGATCGAAAAAGCGCTAGAACACAAGGAATTGGCAGCAGGTGCCTTCCTTGACATTGAAGGAGCCTTCGACAACACATCCTTCGACTCCATCAGTCAAGCCGCCATTGACCATGGCATCAACACTACCGTCGTCAGATGGGTTAGAGCCCTGCTGACTAATCGGGAAATTCTAGCATCGCTTGGCGGTGCCACAGTGAGGACCTCGGTGAGACGAGGCTGCCCCCAGGGTGGTGTGCTATCACCTCTGTTGTGGTGTCTCGTCCTCGATGGACTTCTTGTGGAACTGGAAGCGGCAGGCTATTATACGCAGGGTTATGCTGATGACCTTGTAATCTTGGTCTCAGGTAAATTTCCTGATACAGTTAGCAGATTAATGCAAGGGGCGCTTTCTATAGTGCAGAGGTGGTGTTCAGCTCATGGCCTGACAGTTAATCCTGCCAAGGCCGAGCTTATAATATTCACCCGAAAAAGAAGACTAGAAGCCTTCAGGGAACCCATTTTATTTGGGACAGCTTTGAGACCCTCAAGCACAGTTAAGTACCTGGGCATAACCCTAGATACTAAACTGGTCTGGAATAATCACTTGACCAGACAAATAAAGAAGGCCACGACCACCTTCTGGGCATGTCGTCGGACCTTTGGAACTACATGGGGCTTGTCCCCTCAAGTGTTGATGTGGATCTACACCACGGTGATCAGACCAGTCATCACTTATGGATCATTGGTGTGGTGGCCCTCAACTGCAGGGAAACACACTCAAATGGCGCTAACCCAATTTCAGAGGTTAGCAAGTTCTGCCATCACGGGGGCTGGTCGTACCACGCCCTCGGCGGCTCTGGAAGCTCTTCTCAACCTAACGCCCCTTCACATTGTGATTGAGGCGGAAGCGCGAAAGTCGGCCTACAGACTGCTTACGAGCGGCCATTGGAAGGGTGATGGGAGGCTGAAGGGACACGTTCGAATTCTGTCTCGTTTGATAGAGTCCGAGCCGTTGCTGAGTGCTCGCAGTGATGTAGTGTCCCCTTGATACTCCTTCACCAGGAACTACGAGATAACCATCCCTGCAAGGGATGAATGCTCTGCTTTGCTCAGGAATCGCGTCAGATCTTCTGATCTACTGTGGTTTACAGATGGATCAAAGACAGATGAAGGATCCGGTGCCGGCATCTACGGCGACCAACCTAGAATGAGATTGTCTCTCGCACTAGGAAAGTTTTCCACAGTCTTCCAAACTGAGCTTTTCGCAATCTTAGTCTGTGTCCAGGAAAACCTCGCCAGAGGCTACCAGAACAGGCACATCTATATATGTTCCGACAGTCAGGCAGCACTCAAAGCTTTGAGTTCTGTTAAAACCAAATCCAACCTAGTCAAGGATTGTCGTGTGGCCCTGGAAAGGCTCGGCTCAACCAATTGGGTTCGACTAATCTGGGTGCCCGGTCACAGCAACATTCCTGGCAACGAGGAGGCCGACCGCCTGGCTAGGGAGGGCTCTTCGGAACCCTTCTTAGGCCCTGAACCGGCCCTCGGTCTACCTAAAGCAAGCATTTACTTAGCAATTAGAGATTGGACCCACTCTCAGTTCATCTCATATTGGGCTTCGCGGTCTGAGCTAAGACAAGCGAAGCTACTCATCCACAGACCTTCAAAAACTAGGTCCGAACAGCTTCTTAGGTTTAGCAGGAAGCACATCAGAATGGTCACAGGCCTCCTTACGGGCCATGGACTCTTTAAAAGGCACCTGCATTTGATGGGCCTCTCCGAGGACCCAACTTGCAGATTCTGTAACGATGAAGATGAGACTTCCCTTCGTCTACTTCTACGGTGCCCCAGATTCCTCCTTCTGAGACATCGAATACTTGGAGCCGGACTCCTAGAGCCCGACGACACACGGAGCGCCTCAATGGACAAGATCCTAGCCTTTGGGCTAGGTGTCGGTCTGTATGAAGGCATCCTTTAATTTGCGGCGGATGCACAATGGGCCTAGGGCCTGAGTGCTGCTACTTTGCACCGCCGATGAATGAATGAATGAATGAATGAATGTTATCTTAACATTTGGGATACATAGTAGGGCTGATTGTATAGTTATGTTATAATTAGTTAATATAATATGTCTTTACAAATAGATAAGGTGAACGTTGTACAAACTTTAGCTACTGGGGAGCCCTTATAGGGCCGTCCTCATTAAGAATTTATTTTAGTTATCCATTCTTATAACCAAGTTATGCATAGCGTAAAACACGCTGATCTAACTACAAATTAATAATAAAAAAAAAAAATTCCAAAATTCCAATATTCTGTTCATCATGTATTTCATAATATGAAAAACCGTGTGCTAGCTTTTAAATTAGATTTTTTTTTCCAGCAGCATTCCAGATCCAACAAGTTGCCGATTAGAGTGGTCCATAACTCCATCGAGAATATTTGTAGTCAAGAAACTTGGGGATGCCTTGGTTCATCGTCCGTTTATCAAGCTCGTCAAATGAGGCCAATTTAAGATTTGTAGGACTTGAAGAACCGTCTGAAGCCAGTGATACGGACGGTTAATGTATAGTTATGTTATAATTAGTTAATATAATATGTCTTTACAAATAGATAAGGTGAACGTTGTACAAACTTTAGCTACTGGGGAGCCCTTATAGGGCCCGTCCTCATTAAGAATTTATTTTAGTTATCCATTCTTATAACCAAGTTATGCATAGCGTAAAACACGCTGATCTAACTACAAATTAATAATAAAAAAAAAAAAAATTCCAAAATTCGAATATTCTGTTCATCATGTATTTCATAAGATGAAAAACCGTGTGCTAGCTTTTAAATTAGATTTTTTTTCCAGCAGCATTCCAGATCCAACAAGTTGCCGATTAGAGTGGTCCAAAACTCCATCGAGAATATTTGTAGTCAAGAAACTTGGGGATGCCTTGGTTCATCGTCCGTTTATCAAGCTTGTCAAATGAGGCCAATTTAAGATTTGTAGGACTTGAAGAACCGTCTGAAGCCAGTGATACGGACGGTTAATGTATAGTTACGTTATAATTAGTTAATATAATATGTCTTTACAAATAGATAAGGTGAACGTTGTACAAACTTTAGCGACTGGGGAGCCCTTATAGGGCCGTCCTCATTAAGAATTTATTTTAGTTATCCATTCTTATAACCAAGTTATGCATAGCGTAAAACACGCTGATCTAACTACATATTAATAATAATAAAAAAAAAATTCCAAAATTCGAATATTCTGTTCATCATGTATTTCATAAGATGAAAAACCGTGTGCTAGCTTTTAAACTAGATTTTTTTTTTCAGCAGCATTCCAGATCCAACACGTTGCCGATTAGAGTGGTCCAAAACTCCATCGAGAATATTTGTAGTCAAGAAACTTGGGGATGCCTCGGTTCATCGTGAGCAGCTTCGAATATTTCCTACAGTTTCTGCAGTGCAGTCAGGTCTTAATTTCTAGCTTGATGAACACAACACGGTGTTAATTCGTTAACTCTTACAGAGGACGCATGATAAAACACTCTGTGAAATACATACAACGATAATAAAGACATCAATCGATGATAATAATAATAATACAAGTATTTCACCAGAAAGCATTGCTAATGCTAAATAGATACTCACAGATAACAAAGGCGGATTTACTCGTCGACATTTCAAAAACAAACAATATTATTACCGGTCAGCCAAGAAAGCTCTACCAATTAGGCCAAATACACCTGAAAACAGAAAAGTGTCAAGTAACAATCAGCAAGGATAATTTTCAACGAAGATTTCCAATTCTGAAAGCATTATTAATGTTTTTAAATTTCATTTGACTCAAGCGATAAATCAACTTACTTGGGGTAAGCGAAATTCTTAAAACAAACACGAAACCTAACAGAATGGGTTAAATATTAGTTTCTGCGTCCTTCTCTCGGTCGGCACGTTCACCTTGCCTCGATTTAAATAAAACTATAAAAAACAAACGCAACAAATGCTCCCCAGGTAGTTAACAACTCTTGAAATGACAAAACGCAGCCTTCCAAGTTCGTATTAGGTCTTCTCTTGTCGCTATTTTCAATTTAAGAATCCCGATTACACTTCTCCATTTAAAACAAGGAACGTAACAAACAAACCAGATCCGGAACTACAGAGAACTAATTACATTTTAATTTAGAAGTTCCTGGAAAACGATGTTTAAGTTTCTACGTCTAGCGAAACTAAAAATTTTACAAGTTTTATTTACGTCCCTTTGCGTTGCAGTCAGTTTTGGAACGTAATTTTTTTGCTTTTAGAATGTAGTTACCTTGCCTGTTCCTTTTTTAAAACGCATTTCCCAGGAGTTAGCTGGCATTGTACTAAAATCCCAAACCATTTAAAATGATAATTTAAACTTCCCCGAATCAGATCAATAAGAGTTTATACGTGTTTTGTAAAACGAGTAGGCAGAAATGCCTAAAATAGCTAAAAACCAAGCCCCGGAGGTTAAATGTGATCAACAAACAAAAGTTAATGGATTCAAAGCGAATTGTTGCCTTTATTCCAGTAAGTTTCCGGCTCAAATTGAAAAGAAACCTAAATTGCAAACTTATCTATCAACAAGTTGTAAGTAACATTAAAAGAAACTTCAAACGCCTTTTCGGGTGTTGTATTTGCATCGGTATTGAAAAACTTGTCACAGTTTATATTAATAATAATAATCTTTATTGCCAATATGGACAAAGGCGAGGTTCAGCCAAAGGCTGTTCTTCCACCTAACCAATTCGATTTCGTTTTCAATCTCTAACATCCCCGAGGATACTTCCGACTTTACATACGATTTTCTGCTGCTCTGATAAATATACTTCTGCCTTGTGATAGTTTTAAATGGCGTTATGGATTTTCATTCGGACCCATACGCGGTCGCAAATCCATTTTTTGAAGTTGCGTCACAGTTCTTCCTTCGTTATTTCGTTTCGTTCCTACCTTTTTATTGCCAAACAGGTTGCGATTTTACAATCATTCCAATGTTACAAAGAAGGCACAAAGTAATCTGAACCAAAAATTTAACTCAAGAAATATAAAATTTCACCAAATGAAGGAGATTTCGGTCTGAAAGGTTTAACCTTTTCAGTAAGAATAAACCTGATATAAGGTTACTAAAACATTTCCAAAAACGCGCTGTTTTTTTAATGCTTCTCTTATACATATATTCTGTTTTTGGTGGGTATAAAACAGGTCAAGCCTTTTTAGACAGTCAGAGTCGACACGCTTTCGGGGTTCGTTACGAAACAAGCCTTTGGCAAAATGTCTTAATTTATCAAAACTATCCTTTTCACTTGATTTTTCATAGACAGTTACGTCTTTTTACCGGTAAAACGAATTTGGATTTATGTCATAAACAAAAACAGGATAGGTCTGATTCACTAAATGCACGTACTGGTAGAAAATCGCCATTTCAACTCGTTACAAAAGGTAAATTCTGAATGAAAGCCTCCAAAAATTATTCGACAAAAATCTCCAATCTAAACATTCGAGACACGCGACTTCAGTGTGTATTAGAATTTCTGGTTCAACATGTACGGCTACAAAGCTCATTAACAAAAACAAGTACTTTCCAGCATAACCTCAATGGGCATCAACTATTTTGTTTAAAATAACGGATCTTCCATACTTTTCCTATACCGGTTTCCCTTTGGTGATATAATGAAACAGATGAATAATAGAAATTGTTCTACAAATAAATTGTTTAATACTACTAGTGGTGGGAGGGACGACATCTTGTTACTTGAATTGCATCGATTAAAGGCTTTGCAATGAGCAAGCCACCACAATAGGCATCCTTGTTGGGAATAAACAATCTTCCAAGTGTAGAAGAAGACAATAAATCCAAAGAAAGCCGTCTCAGCAAATCACACCGTTTCAGATCCAAAAGGTTTGACAGACTCCACTTAAACAGCAATGCAAGGTCTAGAACTCGAACCGTTCTTGGCTAGCCAATGATATGTTATTTGGTGGTGCATCGTTGCTTTAAATAAACAAGTTTCAAAGCATTTTACGTAAAGTGTCGTGAGAAGAAAAACAATTTGATTTGGTAATATCATTTTTTCCGACGAAATATTGATAAAAATGGCACATACCAACAGGCAATAAAAAACAATGGTAAAGTAAAACCAATCAAAGACAAACTACTTAACTATCTTCAGCATGAAGATCATGTTAATAAGTATGGCAAATATTAACAGTGAAGAAAGATCCAACAACTGCTTATAATGATGGATTCAGTCTTTACCTGGCAATTCTGAACGAATTCTAACGCCAAGTCAAATTCTACGATTGAACCCTCCACTTACATTAAGCAGCTGATGATGAAGCTGAGATTAGGCAATGGGATGGACGCCAACTCCTAACGAAAGTAGTTCCTCCCAGAAACAAAAGACCAACACGGCTACAACACTTGGAAAAAAGAATTTGTATTCCTCTAAGAACGTACTGTAATGAAACGCGTCATCTACCGGCACAAGCTCGCGAAAGTTGGAAACGCGTCATCTATTGGAGCTTTCTGGAAAGATCCCATTCGCCGTAAAATACCTCAGTGCCTTCCAGAATGAGATAGAAGTTTGCGGTGATATAATGCGTGTTTGGTGAAAGCGTTGGGGGCAGTCTTCTGTGGTGACCAAGTGCATACGTTTATTGAACACTCGGTTAACACAAAGAGTGGTAAAATAACCAGATGGTGTAAATAAATTAGGTTAACATTTTGTATGTAATTGGCACCGCGAACCAACTCGAATGAATTTTTATAAACGCTACGGTATACATCGGAATGACCTGACACCTGAAGAATTTTTAACCCAAAAGTTGAAATATTTGATGGCTTGCTAAGGCGAAGGATACAGAACAAATGATTGGTAATTTATTCACCGGGCAACTTTAAAGCTTTGGTGGTCATTCGAAAAAATCTGGCAAGATTACCGATGAAAACAATTCGTGACCAAACTATTAAAGGTAGTTGCCGTCAATAAACGAATCCAGTTATACCACAAGCACATCAAAAATGTTGATTTTCTGGTAGAAAAGAATCGAAACAGACACAATTTTATCACATATACTGGTTTGATTCAAGCCTGAACCCCCATTCCGGAAACATTCCAGTGGCACACGTTTAACAGCTGTGCTTTAATTGGAGTTATTCATTCTCATAAAATGCGTCCCCAAAGATTAGAATTTCAAAAACAACGGAGAAATATGACGTTACTATATTTGTCAGTGAAGAAGAATCTGAAAAAGAGTATTTGTTTGGCCAGGAATGAAAAATCCTTTAATTGTAAAGTAAAATTATGAACAACATCAGAAGCTTATAATTCGTACGAAGAAGAAATATAAATAAAATAATGGGGCACAGGTGACGAAGTTAGTTACAAATCTCCTAGGCGATCAGTCCGCAGAGACCTGAATGATCACAATATGGAGAATTTTCAGGAGCCGTAGAATTCGAACCATGTTACTTGGATGGCCGTTATAACCACACGTACATGCATTTTACTAAAAATACGAACATAACATCATCTCTTTAACAAGCTTTTTCTCTGAATTAGTTTAAAATTTGTCTATAATTAAGAAGCACTTTCAAATACATGAACTGCCAAACATGAAATGCCTATTCAACATACCAGTCAAGAATTCCTAAATTATTATAATTCAGCAAAGGAATTTAACACCGCAGAAGAAATAAGAACAGAATAGGGCAAGTTAGTTTGAATGGCTATTATTTCGGAAGTTTCGGTTTCCCACTTACAAAAGATCTAATGGCAAAAACTATTGGTAATTCAGAATATTTAATTGACCAGCAATGAAGAATCCTTTAATATGAAAATACACTTACCAACAATATCAGAAAGGTATTAGTTAGTAGTCCTACAAAAAACTAATAACAGATTAACGAGGCTTAAGTGACCTGACACGTCAACAATCTGCCTGGCGATCAGCTCACACCGAAACGAAGACCACGGGTTATTTTGGGACAGTTAATTTCCCTTTTAAAAAATTCAAGGAAAAATTGCTGGTAATTGGAATTACAGTTGTATTAGTAGGAGCCTGTATAGGTTTAAGGGACATGCTCACGTCCAAGGAGATACTACAAGTTAATCATTTCTGCCAAAGGTCTGAAGCTTGGGGGACGTTTAATTTCCAAATGCAAGACAAGTCCACAAAATGTGCAAATTATCAAAACCAAAAATCTGCTGGGCGACGAGCCAGACCAGAATCAAAGACTATGGAACATCTTCAGGACCAACAAGTTTGAACCCTGTTAGTTAGCATGGCCGTCAGTACACAAGTTTTATTTTCAAAAAAAAGTCCTAGGGAAAAGTATTGGGAATCGGAAGAACCAATACATGTTGAAGTCACGCAAGGAAATATTAGAAGGAGCTCTTTATGTTAAGCGACTGGGGCTTGGAAAATACGTTAGTCTTTTAATTTCCAAATACGGGGGGCTAATAAGTTCATAAAATATCTGTGTAATTAACTCGCCTTCAAAGTAAGTTAAAAATCTGCTTGGCGATTAGCCTGCTCAAAATCAAATACAGCCGCAACATATAGACTTTTGATGAGCTGTCGAGTTCGAACCATGTTAGTTCAACATGTTAACGCACATCATTTAGAAAGCTTTAATTTTTTTTTATTGTTAAAGATAAAGCACTGGTAAATCGGATTACGGTTGAACTAGACAGAACCTGTACTAGAAGTACGAGATATAAGAAACATAGACAAACATGAAATACTGAAAGTTAATGTTTTGTGCCAGAGGATTTGTTGCTAGGGAAATACCTCAGACTTAATTTGCAAATACAGCAGGGACAAGCCCATGAAATATCTACGCAAAAGGTCTCTAGTCGCCTTCAAAGATTGTCTTAATATACCGATAAAAAATAGCCAAGCCATCAGTCATTTATAAGAAGAGACGCGTATAAACCATTGCTAAGAAGAAACTACCTTATTTCAACAGCACAATAAATTAACCTTGCTTGCTTAAAGGAAAACACCCATTCCCCCAACTGGAAATCATGGGAGCGTTATTTCCTACGGCTTCTTCTATGCAGTTAGATCTTCAGTCTCTATCTTGAGGTACAGAGGAAGGTGTTAGTATTTAATCAGTTAATCACTTACAAAAGGCACCGATCAATAAAATACAACCATTCCAACTGAACGCATTACGGCACGATTAATCTTGTCCGTTTAAGAAAATCCTTTCCCTCAATTGGAAGTCCTGCCAGCGGTAGATTTTCTGTCTCCATCTTGATGTCAAAGGGAAAAGTTAATACTTTATCTCAAAGAAGATGTAGAACATAGAACCGAACAATTTGAAATACATAAAACGATCATTAAAATGCAACTAACCATTTCAATCGACAGTATAGCTAATAATACTACCAAATAGTCACCAAAGGAAAAAAATGGCCGACTTTCTACCAAAATCAAAAAAATATTAAGTACCTACCTACCTATTAATTACACTGACACCCAGATTATAGAATAAACTTTTGAATTGGTTTAAGACGGAGCTTCAAAATAGTAATTCTTCGAGTAATCATTACCAAGAACATTGTAAATAATTTCAGATGAAAATTTCGTGATTTCTACTTTTGAAATCTATTATTTTACTCCAAAGCGGTAATTCAACTCAACTTGTGCAAGCGAAGCAAACCAAACATATAAACCAATAGAACGAAGTCGGTCCGGTACGCACGGTTAACCTCGCTTCGATTTCACGAAGACTATACATACACGGTGACAATTTTAAAGTTGGCCACTTTTGAAAAGGCACCATTCATTTGCTTTTATTCTTGTGTCATTTATTTTGTTTTGCCTTATTCAGAAATTTCTGCTCTATTAAATACTTAACTTTGCGTCTGATTAATTTGACATTTGTATTAGAAAAATGAACAAGAAACAACAACGCTTGGAAATTAGTAAACTCTATTTGGCAAAATACAGCAATCGTTTAATTTCAAGGCATCTCAAAATTCCACGCACAACTATTAATGAAACAATCATTCGCTATAATGAAAGAGGAGACATTTCTGATCGTAAGCGCATGAGAAAGTCATTCGTTGCTACTTCGAGAGCTCTGGAAATGCTGGGTGAAAGAATAAGGCGAAATCCGAGGCGCTCCATGAGAAAAGTAGCAAAAGCTATTGGTATCAGCACGGAAACGGTTCGACTAATTAACAGAAATAAGCTCAATCTAAAGCATTACAAGATGCAAGAACGACAGAAGCTGACCGTCAAGAAAAAAGCAGTTCGGCTTGAGAGATGTAAAAAATTATTGAAGTCCCACGCTCTCGAAACTTTGGACAGAATTCTGTTTACGGATGAGAAAATTTTCACGATCGAGCAATCCGCCAACTGCCAAAACGACTGAATATGGGCAGCAGAACCTCCCGGAGAAGATAGAATAATTGGCCGTGTTCAATCGGTCATGGTGTGGGCTGGAATCAGTAAAACGGCCAAAACTCCGTTAATTTTCATTCAAGAGGGTGTCAAAATCAATCAAGTTGTTTATAGGCAGCTTCTTGAGGATCAGGTACTTCTATGGGCTCATGCTACATATGACAATCAGAATTGGACGTTCCAACAAGACTCAGAGCCATCACACAGAGCACGAGAAACCATAATTTGGATTTCTGAAAATTTTCCGGCTTTTATTACTCCGGAAGGATGGCCGCCGTACACACTGGATCTCAATCCAATGGACCATTCTGTTTGGAGTATCTTGGAGCAAAAAGCCTGCGCTACAAGCCACAGTATGTTAGATTCTCTGAAACGCGTCCTAAGGAAAGCATGGGACGAAATAGAAGATGAAATGTTGCGTGGAATCGTCGATCACTTTCCGAAGCGTCTGAAGGCATGTGTTCGAGCAAGAGGTGGACACAGTGAATCAAATTCAGCCTATCTTGTTAAAAAAAACTGTCCGCTTTCAGAATATGTTAGTAATTTGTTGATAGTTTTATGTTTTGAATAAAATATTGTTGTGTTAATGTGGCCAACTTTAAATGTGTCACCCTGTAAATAACCGCAACAAATGCTTTCGGGGTAGTTAGTAACTCTAGAAATGATAAAACACAGCCTCGAGCCTATCTTAATGTACTTAGGAAGAATCTAAACTATAGTATTCCTTCAACCAGAAATTAAGAATGCTTTAATGCAAAAACACATTTACCAACAATATCAGAAAGGTATTTAGCGATGGACATTTCGGTCTTTCAGAAATCAAAGGAATGCTGTTATCCCGTGCTGTTATTCTTATTTCTAAAGTTCTAAAGCTAAAAAGCGTCTACGTTTTAATAAACGTGATTAGATAATGCATGGACAGACTAGTGTCAACACCCATTGATGGTACTCTACCATTAAACTTAGAAGGGTCGGTTAAAAACAAGGACTTTGGACTTAAAAGTAATCGTTTTGGAGTGGAAAATCATTTGAAGCAACTTTTGAACTAACAATACTCAGAGGGTACTTATTCAGCAACACCCTTTAAATTCTTGAAAAGTCTTCAAGCTTAGTACACAAAATTATCTATAAAGCCCCACAAGAACTTAGTAACTTGTTTAAATTGGCTTATGTAGTTTAATTACTCAGAGCTATCCCGTAAACAAACAAACCTTACTAATTGTACTTTCAGTTGTTCTCGCTACAGGTTCATGAAACTGATAAATCTTCTTGAACTTGAAAGAGGTTAAAATATTCGTTTTAAAGAAAATTCTTAACACGTGGCAACACTACAAAACAAATTGCCCATTTTTCGTCGTCGGCTTTCTCGCCATCTTCACAACTTCTTCAAAAAAATTTTAATGTTTGCTCTGCAGTAGAAATGGTGACGTAGGTGGTAATTTCTACAACACGCGTAAATTAAAATCTGCAATTTTATGCGATTATACGGCAGTGAACTTCTATCCAAAGTGATCTGCATCACACTTAAGACAACAAGTGCTGCCATGGCTTGCCTATTTAAACAGGATTTTCCTATCAATTTCTTTCTTAACAAATCTTTTCAAGTAAATCTGCTACACAATGCAGGAGGAAACCCTATCGGTCCTGTTCATCTGAATTTGCAAACCTATCCATAAAATTATATACATAACACAAAAAGGTAGGAAGCTTAAACATCCTTGACTGATGCTAGCCAACTTGAGTAATTCCAAAAGTATAAACATAACGACCTGCTTTATGTTACATTGTGTAAGATTAATTTTTGCCGAAATTTCATGAATTCGGGATAACATTCATCCCTTCCGTAGAAGTAGTAAACTACAAAAATTGGGTCGCTTCGAATGATTGGACTAGCCAGGTTATAGAAGGATATCGCATAAATTTTGGATGATGTGGTAGGCAAGACAGACAAGAAAGAATTAGTAGAACAAATAATGCAAGCCAAAAATCTGTAGAGTAATGTAAGCTTAGAGAGTCTCAGAACCATGAAAACGAAATGGTGATACTGCAGAAAGATTTGTGACATTGCACTATTAAAAAGGGCCTATTGGAATTTGCTAAATCAGATCATGGTTGCAATACATGGATAGTAAATTCAGTTCAGGTACAAGTAGCACTTGTTTTACATCATGAATTTACAGGTGTGATAATTTTCACTGCGTTTTAATGACTTTACCACTACCGCACCTGTTCTTCTCAGAGCTACAACGGAATTTCAAGGTGGTGTAGAGCAACATGATTCAGGACGACCTCTTTGACGGAATAGAAACCATGCTCTAATAGCAGTACCAGAACCAGAACAGTAATGCAAGCCAAAAAAATTGATAGAACAAACACATCAGGGGCCAGACGAAAAGTTTGCAAAAAACACTCGTAGAAAGGACAAGGAAACAAATCCTACTATACTATCGATTTTTCTAATCTTGAAAATACCACGTTCGTCACCTTACTTCAAATTTAACAGGCAACTATCACATTCAAATATTGTTCATAAAGTAAAAAATCGCTACGTAAAAATGAGGCGCAAATACATCATCAGTCAAAGCAACAAACAATTTTGACAGTTTTCCATCCACTAAAGCCCGAAAAAATGACATTTCCGGAGCGTTGGCACTGCAGAGTACTGATTAAAGGAACGACCCAATAAATGTACAGAGTAATGCTGGCTAAAATGAAGCAAAATTACATATTTAAATAGTAACGTTAACATGATTACTAATTATGGTGGTGATTACTAGAAAGTTAGGGAAGTTTATATAGCTACATAATATATACAATCTGGCCCTGCGGTCCGTCTAGGACCTTGGCCGGCCGAATAATTCTCTGCCACTCTGCTCTATCGAGAATTTTGATTCTCCATATTTTGACATTCAAATGCCTACGAAACAGCTCTTTATAGGTCTTCCTTTTGGTCTTGTACCTTGTGATTTCTTGCAATAAACCATCTTCTGACCCTTCTCCAAATAGCTGCTTGTTTTTAATGACACAGCGAAGATGGGTAGCGGCCTTGTCTCAGTTAATTCAACATTTGTCTCGATTCCCAAGGCCGCAGCTACATCGAAGAAACCCAACTGCTTCCCTCTGAATTTGAAAACACCGAGGCATTTTTACCTAGTAGGTCTTCTCTGGAGTATAAGTGCAAGGACTTCCGTCTTTCGGAGCCCACGTAAAACTGTAGCTCCGCTACACATGTCTATAGGCTGCCTGACACGCATACTTCAGACATATGTAGAGAAGATGACAAGGTAAGAAAAGGAGACTGTGGAGAAATGCTGGATACATGGATGCCAGCCTACAATAATTACATTTTGAGAAGGCAGAAGGCAAAAGTCGTGGTCTAACTCTACTAATCATAAGCAAGAACACCAAGGAAGATATCAAAGCAATCAGCGATTGCTTCAAGTGCTCTTCTCAAAACTTACAAAGAAGCGCACGTGTTTAGTTGTTCCATATGAAAAATATCCATTGATATCTATTCCAACAGAGAAGCAGATACCTACATGGTTTTCTCAGACATTTAAAGGGGAAAGAAAGTTTACAGCCATCATTACAAATCATAATACCAAAAAAAGTACGAACTTAACGTTCCCAGTGAAACAACGAAATAGTCCACATTCCGAGAAGCTAAGAAAAATATCACAGTACACTAGGTGCTTTTACCAGGTCGCAATGAACCATCTCATACACGGTCGATTATTCGACAACATCGGATTTGGATTAATTTCCCTCCTCTAAAGTGCAGGGGAACTAAAATCAAGTGAATAACCAGATTTTCCCATTTTGAAAGTCAGGAAATATTTATTTTAATTAAAATGATACAACTTTATTAAACACCATGCAAACAATTTTGGAAAAATGTTCCTTTAGGATGATCGCATAATTTAGACCAAAAGTTAAGCTAAGAGAAGTCATTTTTCTTACCTCTTTTTCCCCTAAACACCCACTGCTAGCAACTTCACTAAATGTAGGACCGAAATTTTTGGTAATTATTCTTGGCAATACATGCAGCGAGTGTGACGGAATGGAATGTGGGCAGAAAGTAAGAGCCAGACTAGTACTCAACCGTTGACAGTGGTGATATTGTACTTGCAATATTGCAGGGAGTTAGGGAAAAAATATACAATTCTTAACACGACTTCGTATTTGGTTAAACTAAATTTGAATCTGCTTACGACAAACTTGACAAAACAATACAGATGTGACTATCCCAAGCAAAAACTAATCTAATGACGAATCATCCAGAAATGTAAATCAGATACAAGAAGTACGAATCTAATTTAAGTGTTATCCGTTTTTAAAAAATAGTTTTAATATTTGCAAAAAAAAACTCTAAGAAGGCGGTATCGTACTAGAGCCCACGGCTGGCTCCAACCACATAGCAGCTTTTCCAGTCATGTCACTATAAAAGGACATCAAAAGCAGCGAAAAAGCGCCAGTACGTCGAACTCCATTGCGTAATGACGCAATTCGATGTCTCCCTAATTTATAATAAGTAATTGTAGATAACTCTTAAAGTCGAAGTTCAAGGATGCTGCAATAAATCAAAAAATTCTTTGTAGATGTGGATGAATACTCAAGTAAAATCGGAAATTCATAACAGAGAAGAATAATCTGGACGAATGAAAGTACACGGAAAACAAATGAAAAAAGGCAAAGTAAACCTCATCACTGGGACTGTGTTGAACATACACACAACATAACTAACATATAAGGACAAAAGAGAGCAACCATTTCCACGCCTCTCTAATCAAGAAATTTAAATTTGCGTCTGATTACTTCGGTGATCATCATCAACAGCTATAAACTTTGTAAAATGCTAATTTTCGTATTAATGTATGGAAAAAAAAATTGGAACTGTAACATTGTTCCTGTTAACAAAAACTGAAAGACATTCTAATGGTAAATGCCTCAAAAAAGGGAAGTTAGTAGAATTAAGTAGCATAAAAAAACGAAGTTATGGCACAAATAAAATCGAATGAAGTCTGAAATACCCAGAAACCATATCAAGATTTCCTTGTACGAATCATTAATAGATCTTGAAGGTGGTACTTCAGCGTTTTCCGAAACTATTAAGTAGCGTATTTTGGATTGATAGCCAAAGCAACTAAACCACAAACCCCAAATTAATTCGTGCAGTTTGTTCAATCATCATCAAGTGTCTCCTTGCTTGAAATGTCAGAGACAACTGTCGTGACCACAACCAAAACAAGGCTTCATCTCGGCGTTATTAAATCCATCAGCAGCAGCCTCCTGTCTAACTGTTTGAATGCCAGATCTCCAATAAATTTCATTCATAACTCAGATAGTTTTGGTTCATCTGCATGGATCGATTCCCTTTGGAGTTCATGATAATGCTCAGATAGATACTGTTGAAGGACTTTTAGAACTTTCCTTATCAGAGCTACTACCTCTTCGGCGGTTTTTCGGCCGCTTTTCTTTCTACTTTCACTTTCGACTAACAGCGAAACAAACTTCTTTTTCTAATATGATTCGCCTTCCTTCGTTTTGTAGTATTTTGTCGTATAATGACTTTTTCGATCCACAGGAGCTATATCATTAAATTCTTCAGTCACAGGACTTTCGAATTCATCAGAGTTTCTTTTCAGATTCAGAATCGCCTATTAAGGTGTCGCTTTTTATACTCAGTATATTCTCTTTCAGAAGACTCAAAAGATGCGGACGTTACGTGAAGCTTCTAGAGGGTCCGGGTCCGGGAACAGACTAAAACCGTGGAATAGGATGCAAGGTGTGGATTGGAACCAGTCTACAGCCATAAACAAATATAACTTAAGTAGTTAAATAAGTAGGCGTATTCGTTATACATAAATTAGTGTAATGTATCTTATTAGTTTAGTTAGTAAATACTTCATATAGACCCACAAAAAAAATCATTACATTATTATGTGGTAAAAACCCAATAACTTGATGGACTTCAAGTCACAGAATATTTCGGAGGATTTCTGCCAACGGTGATTGGCGCACCTGGGAAGACTGGTTCCATACAATTTGAAAAACGGAACGCAAAGCGCCATGTAAAGAATACAGATAGTGAGCGATTAAAATTACATTAGGTAGAACAAACTAGCCAAAGAACTACGGATAAAAAAATCCTTCGAGTAAAAATCAAGCCCAAAGTTTGAGAAAAGAATTCCATATGGGGGGGGGGGTTGTGCTATTCAAAAACCCACCAAGCCAAATTTAAAAAAAAATTGCTCTGCACGTTTTCATAATTTTCGACATCTGTAATTCACAACGGAACCTGAGGAGTTTATACATATGATAAGAGGGAACATAAGAGTTAATCAGACCTTTTAATTCGTAGTGATTTACTTCAAATTGTTAACCAACCAGTTTTAAATCTACCCCCTAAAATAAATTGGATTTAAATCTGGTAGCTTTCTAATTTTAGGAAGGCGGATTCATTTATCCATTGGCCAAGGGTGCTTCAACCAGGTTTTAATCTAATCCTTAGGAATTATAAACTAGCCCCTGGGGATTCACTTGCATAGCCCGAGTATCATAAACTCTCAGGGGAAAAAATCCACAGACGAAATGGTAAAGACAAAACTGAACTACATCATCGGAATTAGTTAATGATGGTGAAGACTGATGCATCCTTTTCACTTGTTACAAGGACACCGTTTCACAATAGTTGCCGTCTCCTCAGTGATTGGAACATTACTTTTAAAAAGGAATGCATTACAATTACTAATTACTCAGTCAAAAAAGTAATGCATTACCATTACTATTACTTTCTGTAGAAAGTAATTCATTACCATTATTAATTACCGAAAAAAGTAATGCATTACTTTAGGCATTACTTTGTCGCCATATAACGCTGTGGTATTCTAGCCACATCACCTGAAGAGTGATAAAATGCTTGTACTGAATTAAAACCTGAATTAAACTGAAGATACTGACAGTAACATTCTTAGCACTGCTTCTTTCAAAATACTGTAACGAGATATGCGAATGACGGAATGACATCACCACTTTGTCAGCGGTTCCCGATTGTTTGAGTGAATTCCATGTGTCAACAACAATGTATAAATAAATAGCCTTGTAGGCAGGAACTTTCCGAAAATTGCTTCTTTAAAAATGTTTGATCTCATGGCTATTTCTTCAGTCTTCTGTTAAATATAAAAGTATGTAATGGCAGGCCCGTTCCTAGCGGGTATGCAGCGAATGCACAGCACGCAGGCGGCAAAAGTTTGGGGCGCCATTTCGGTACTCATCATTTAATTTTAGTAAACGCAGAAGGCTTACTTAATTTTATTATTATCTTTATAATAAAAACTCCCAATCAAAACTAAAATAACTGGATTCATTTATCCTTTTAAAATACCGCCTTTTTGTCGTGTCGGAAGATTGTCAAAAGCGGCAACCGCACTCCTTTTAACTCGGCAGCGTACTGCCTTGCTTGCGAAGTCGCCGCCTTTGCGCGTCGGCTCTTTTAATATATGTTAAGGTGCATTCAGACTCAGAAATTTTATCCGAAAAGTTGACGGAGAAATTTAAACGGGCCAACCAGGAGGTCTGTAGAATTTGAATCGTAAGAAGTGGTAAAGTGAATTTCCGAATTCTCCGATCTCCGATCTATCCGACAACCTACCCCGGTAACGCAAGCAAACTATCCATGGCGTGCGCATGAATAAGTTGTTGAATAAACACGTGATGTTTGTTAAAGAAGGTTACAACCCCTGATCACATAACAATCAGATACGCCAAGTTAATGTAAAATTTGGCAGGCAGTTTTATGGTTAGTTTGCATTCGGTTGCCAGGTGGCGCCAGCACTACCAGAGCAGAAGCAACCCTGAAGTACTTGGAATCATACAAATCAGCTGATTCCAAGCACTTTAGAGTCGCGTCTGCTCGTGCTATGTTGGCGCCGCCTGGTAACCGAATGCAAACTAATCATAAAACTGCCTGCCAAATTTTACATTAACTTGGCGTATCTGATTGTTATGTGATCAGGGTTACAACTAACAGCTGTTCACCTCGCACCTGCGCAATTAAGGCAAATCGTTAGCTACAACTTGGTAATCCATTTCTCGAAATTGGTAAGGAATTGTTTTGTATAGACAGCAAAATAACTATGAACGAAGAATGCGTGAACAACGTCTTGAATATTGAGACAGCTGGCTCAAACTTGTATAAAGAATTTGTTGAACAACGGTTGAAAAATAATAAAGACAAAACGCTTTATGACAAAATAAAACTTAATAACCTGCGCCTCTTCAACAAACCCAAGAAAATGCCGAAGTCTTCCATGGTAATAAAAACACTTAAAGCCGACATTGATCTATTTTCGAGATTATTTATAGTTTGTTCTAACCGCGACCTAGATATTGATGAGTTCTTTTCTCATGAAAATCAAGGATTTCCTCCGGCTCTATCGTCGAATGGTGTTCAAAGGTCGTCTGATAAGTCACCTCTTCTAAAAAATTTGGAAAATTTAGTAAAAGGAGTCTCGAATGCTGCTGAGAGCGACTTCGGTGAAAATTCAACGAACGATGGCCAACTAGCGGTAGCAGCTGGGGATGAGCTAAATATAGTACAAGAAGGTTATTACGACTGCCTAATTTACGATGGGCCTGCTTTGATACATCTTCTTTTACCTAGAGGTCTATCAAGATTTGATGAATATTCGGAGAAAATTTTCCAGGCACACATCAAACATAATATCGAAAAATTTCGAGCTAAACGTGTAGACATTGTGTGGGATGTCTATAGGAAGAATAGTTTAAAAAACCACGTGAGAGAAGTCCGAGGCGTTGGAGTAAGAAGACAAGTTCGTAATAATGTGGCACTACCAAAAAATTGGTCCGAGTTCTTAAAGAACGCGGAAAATAAAAAAGAACTATTCGGATTATTGGCAAATGACATAACGCAGTCTGATATGTTTGGTTCTGTCGAAATCGTGTCTACTCTTGGCGAAGATATTGTTAAAAATAGAGTTTCCAATACTTCTCTACAATCCTGCAATCAAGAGGAAGCAGATACAAGACTAATGCTACACGTACAAGATTGTATCCGTCAAGGCTGGAAAGATATTTGCATTCGAACTGTAGATACGGATGTGGTAGTATTAGCCGTTCATTTTTTCGACTCTTTTCGTACACAAGGACTCCAGACATTAACTATACAGTTTGGGCAAACAAATATTTCCGAATCATAAAAGTGCATGAGATATCGTTAAAATTGGGAGAGAGAAAATCTGCAGCAATACTGGGGTTTCACTCGTTTACGGGATGTGACACAGTTTCCTTTTTTTCTGGAAAAGGAAAAGTGGCTGCTTGGAGAACATGGACGATATTTCCGGAAGCAACAGAAGCTTTCGCATTTATTTCGAAGCCGCAAGAAAATATACCCGATGAAATTCAGAATCTATTGCAACGATTTGTTGTCCTTATGTATTGCAATACTTCTGACTGCATTGGAGTGAATCAAGCCCGAAAAGAATTGTTCACTTCCAAGAAAAGGACAATTTCAAACATTCCTCCATCAAAAGCAGCTTTGGAGCAGCACATTTTGAGAGCTGCTTACCAAAGTGGACACATATGGGGACGGTCTTTGGAATTCAAATTGAATTTGCCTGATCTCAACAATTGGGGCTGGTGTGTATCAGAAGACTGTTGGTTGCCAAAATGGTCAACACTTCCAGAAGTATCTAAAGCACTAAGGCAACTGATTCAATGTACATGCAAAAAAGGATGTGTACAGACCACGTGTAGTTGCAAAAAGGCTGGTTTGCATTGCACTTTGCTTTGTACGAACTGCAAGGGAGAATGTTCTTCATTGACATAAAATATGTAAGTAGGCATAGCAATCTATTTATTATAAAATAATATAATCACTACTTTCAAATCATTTTTAGGTTGGAACTTCATATTTTTCTATCAACGAAGTCTGAACTGGTCAAATGAAATATTATGTTAACACTTACTTACATTATATTATATTATCAATAAAAAGAGTACTTTGTGCTGTTTTTCTTAAAGCGACTTTATTTTTGGTTTTAGCTGAAAAATATATATAAACTTTTTTGTTTAAAATTTAATAAGAAACAAGTTTTCTATATAACATTTTTTGATAACAGCTACGGTTTTCTCCAAAAATGCATTTTTTAAAGCTTTAAAAAAGAAGCGCCATTTTGTAACTGGCGGCCATTTTGATTTGGCGCTACTTCAAAAATAACTTATTATAACAACACAAACCACTGTGCCAAATTGCAGAATTGTTTCATTAATAGCCGTTTTTTTCTGCGTAGCCGCTCTACTATAAGGCCATCGTCGATTTTAGCAAAACTAAAAGTAAAATTCTGCATTCACGCAATCTATTATTTAAATTAGCATAAATGTAAAGCCTATAAACAAATTTACGTTCATCGGAATTCTCCAGAGGGCGCCAGAGCGTCAGAGTTTTTGAATGGAAGCGAATTGTAAAATTTGCAAAATTTGTGAATTTCGAAGCGACTGAATTTGTGGTTTAAGCAAGGATTTTTAGAAGTTTGTTTGTGCTCACATCTGAAGGAGCATTCTGACAACAAATATACGGTATGTAGACTTAATAAAATTGTTTACAAAAAAAGTGGGAGGATAGAATCTTCCGGGGCTATGTGTGCCTAATAAGGGCAGGCGGGAATTGTGTTGCATTGTTGGTCTTACTAAAAAGACAAAATTGCATTTATCTGCCCAGAATGCAATGATTAATTATAGGTATACAGTCGTGGACAAAAAACTAATAAGGCTAATAAGGCGAATTGACACATGATCGAAAACAATTAAACAATTGATGCTAATTTCGATAAATTTAAAATATTGTGCTATGATTATATTGGCAATACCCCAAGGTAACAGTGTATGCAAGGAAATAGTTTTCTCATAATGGATAAAGATTGTATGGGGCTCCAAACCCTTAAGGTGGCCTTAATTGGTACAGATACCTTATTTGATTTTGTTAGTAAACCAGGCGATGCAATTTAAACAAATAACCATCGCAATAAAAGCATTCTTGTGCGATCAATGGGACGTCACATTTCGATTAGCATAACACCAGTAAGTCCGAATCCTTTAATCTTTAATCGACTACAAAACCATACGAATTCCATCTGGGGCATATAGAAAAAGGTGACACAAGAACAAAATATGCAGATTTATATACAGCCACTTATCTAAATTACACCAAGAAGTTCGATTGTTTCAGAACAACATAAGACTATGATATAAAAAAAATAACCTTCGAATCTACCTTGCAGAGCTATTTTACCGTTTTGGAAGCAGTAAAATGGTTAAATGAATTTATATTAAAAGCTTCCGTAAAAACCTCTACCTGCCAAGATCATGCCGTAAAAACATACGCATTCCACCCGTAGCTAATCAGTCAGTTAAACAGTAGTTCAAAGCCCGAGACCAAATTTTGACCAAACAAGATCTTCTTGAAGCGAATGATGAAATTATGAGTGATTGCTTCAGTCCTTCAATAATGCAGGACTCAATCACATCAACTACTATTTTTTTTTTGTGAATTTGATGGAAAGACCAGTGTACCTATGACGTTTAATTTAAGAATTTACTTGGTACCTTATAGTTTAATAATAGTTAATGAAAATGGAATTCCATAAAATACAATAGATTCTTCCAGAAACTACACGAAGTCTTCCAATATCATCTGGTAGTTTGGAAAGGCGGGTTAGTCTAGTAAAAGGCTAAGTAACTCAAGTAAAAGGCGAGTTAAAGGAAGTAAATGTCTACAGAAACTGCAAGTTCACCAAGTCTTCGAACGATACCATGTGTCAGTTTGCAAAGACTAGTTAAGAGGCGAGTTAAATGAAGCTACTAGGAAGGAATAACATAATCTGAAATTAAATTTTCTTCAAACATTAGCGATGAATGGGAAAATTTTAAATAATGATTTTGATAATTAGAAGCGTTCTTGGTTAAACTTTTGGCTGACTACCAACTAATGTCAAAAGAAAACTAAGTGCCGTGGCTACATGTGTGAAAGAGAGCATAATCAAAAGCTACTGAACGAATACTTAACTAGGTTTTCGAACTTTTCAGATCGGAATTTTAACGAGTCATGTTTTGTTGATGGCAACCGAAACTTACCAAACCCCCATACAATAAACCTAGCTTTTTCTTTATATACAAATGTAAACACGGGTGGTTAATCTTTTGAGAAAAGATGCCTCGAAAAGTTGCACTTTAGGACCCACAATGATCTGACAATTTGCCACCACATCAATTTAATTTAAATTTCAATAGCTTGCTTCAGCTATGTGACAATCAACGCCACCTTGATACATTACAATAGTGTTTAGCTAATCATTAATTGTTTAAAATCAACGGTTAACCACATCAAATTTGATTCACTTTAACAAACGCCTAGTACGGTTAAGTAAAGGTACCCATGGAATTCCAAGAGAGTATCTAAAAAAAGGGGAAAGCCTTGGAGAAGTTTTAATTAGGACGAAAAAGGCGTTAGGGAATTTTGACAAAACTTTTTTCGACGAGTATAACAATATTACTTCATTACTTGTCAAACTCTCGACGATTAAGAATTAATTTTAATGCAGGCGAATAAAAATTGATTTAGATTCTTCAGCAAATGCTTAGAGTACAAAGGACTTCATCTTCATCGGTGTCTTAAGTACCATAAAACTCGCCTTTTTACGAATCCTGTCCAAAAATTACAGCTTCAGCCAGGCCTGTTCATTTCGGTCCACAATAAATATCTCAAAAATCTATATTTACTTGTGGCTATGACTCTTACTTCCTCTCTTCTAACAAAACCTGCACAAGCTGAGAATACAAAGTCTCAGAAAAATTGACAAGGCATTCTTGAACCTCGACATTTTGGGGCCCTTATCTCTTTAGGCAAAGTTTTATGATGGGTCAACATATCCAATTCAAAGATTGTAAAATCTTAGTTTCTTAAAGCAACGCTTGCCGAAACGCTTTTCAAAGTTTGAAGAGGTTAGTCAACTGACTTTGTTTTTTGAAATGGATTCATGCTCCTGCTTCGACAGATACATATTTTATTCATTTACAAATACCCCTTCTTAACTTAGCACCAAGCTAGCATGCAAAGACATGGAACCACACCGCACTGAGGGCGTGTCGTATGAAGTTTATGGAAGCTTTTCACCAGGTTACCTCCAAACAAGAAGTCCTACTTGGAAAAATTTCGAATTAAGCTCTGAGAATGCTAAAACAGCTTGCAACCCCGTTGAATAAACGGGAAGCATCGTCACATATTGGAACATCGCGGAGATGTTAGAAAATAGCACATTGATGTGATATGCTTGATGTTCATGTTATTTCTCGTAACAAATTCTATTTGGTGCGTAACGTCAGCTAACACACAACATGGCCATTGACCCTTAATATCCGCTGAACCAATCCATTCAAAAGTACTGCTTGGAGTATATTAAGAATGTTTAGAATATAATACTTTTGTTTTATTAACACCGCTTGCTTTAAGCTAGTTAAACAAGGCACAAGACACTTCCTTAAAACTCACATATTCATGAAATTGGAGGGAGGGGGCATTTCTTTTGGGCTTAATTTCACGCCAGAAAGGCAAAATTCAACGAAACCTTCAATAAAAGTAAAGAAATCACGTAGGTAATTAAAGACCAAATAAAATTAAGAAAACAAGCAAAATTTAATTTTTGCTGTCCATCTAGCGAGAATTCCAAACATGAACACGTACGTTACTCGCAAACATTATCCAGCGCAGAGCATGCACACACATCATTGAGGATAAGTGTGGTGGAGCACCAAACTGGGATTTACTCAAATTCGTTTGCTAGTTCCCGCATTTTTTTTGACACAATTAGGATTTTTACGGGAAACTGAAGAGGAATCTCGTAACACCCAATAGGATCCTCCTGCACAGGAGACTTTTAAGAGCTGGGCAACTTTTACCACCATCAAACTCAGTTTAAATTTGCACAATACGAGGACATGTGTGGTAGAACATCAAACTGGAATTTACTTCAAAAATAATTTTCTTTAAGTTGCCGCAGTTCTATTGTCCTAACTAGGATTTCTAGGAAACTGACGAGGTAACACCGAAGGAACGCTACTATATTACATCACACTGCACAGTAAAAGCTAGAAACCTGGTTAACTTTTATCTTAATATGTTTTTACAATGTATGGATAGGTGTGGTGGGAGTACCTAAACTGGAATTTACTCCAAAAATAATACTTTTAGTTCCTGCAGTTTTTCTGTAGTAATTAGGATTTCCAGGAAACTAAAGTGAGGGAAATCTCACTACCATCTAAGAAATGCTACTTGTTGGGATCGCCCCCATACATAAAAAACTTACAAAACTCCTTCAACTTTTACCATTAAGCCCGTCAAAGTCGATTTTCATTTTTACTGTATGGGGATACGTGTGGTTTAGTACCCAAACTAGGAACTAGTTTAAAAATTATTTCCTCCAACTTATTTTCGTCATAACTAGGGTTTCTAGCTAAGTGAGGAGGAATCTCGTCGTAACATCCAAGGGACGCTACTTGGTCAAACTGTAGACGAAAATGTAACACCTGGACAATTTTTACCATTAAACCATCAAACTAGGTTAATAATTCAATAATTCTACAATATGGGGATACGCGTAGCGGAGCACCCAAATTCAAAAATAATTCCCTTTTGTTAAGTTCTTGCAGATTCTCTGTCATAACCAGGATTTGTACGAAACTGAAGAAGAATTTCGAAAAACCCCAAAGAACCCTACTTCGTTGGATCACCTTTCTATTTTTGCAATAGGGGACGTCCGATGGAGCGCCCAAACAGGGATTAAATTCAAAAATAATTTCCTAGTACTACAACTTCGATAAAGCTGATGTAAAGGGAATTTCATAATACCCAAGGATAAAGTTACAAAGAGGGTAGTACCACCAACCCAAGAATTTACAAACGAAATTTAGAAAGGAAAACTCACGAAGAATTATTACATTACCATTATGAAGCACATCACTAACAAGAAGCTAATAACTAAAGTAAATCGCTACTTAAGTAGATGGCATCGCCATGAAGTACTAGTATCAAGAATGGGGGGGAGTCTCGATTTCAAATAATCCTAAACCAAAAGTAAAAATATCCTTCTGTCAAGTATAAATTCGTTAAAACTAGCTCAAATCACTACGGCAAATAACATTTAATTATTAGTGTGCGTCGCAGTACGAAAGCACACCACGCGAACGAAGGGTGAAATCTAATAACAGTAAATTAAACTAATTATAGCGCAAGATTTCTTTAAACGAGTTAATAACCAGTTAGCAGTGCAACCAAACCATCTATTTATGACGAATCGATCGGTTTCATTTACAGAAATCCCCACATTAGTAGCATATGCATTTTATCTAACCATACCGATTATGGAAGTAATCAGAATCACCCATCTGAAAGTAACAATCCAATGTTTGGCGTTGGTAGGTTTTTGGCCGAATCAATTCAAAAACAAGTTTATGGGCTATTTGTATGCACTTCTTTACAAAATAACCATTTCGGTGTTTTCGATGTTCGTTGTTACTCAGTACATCGAGATTTACTTTGTAATGGGGAAAAGCTTGGAAGAGATATCTGGTTTGATGGCAATCAATTTTTTGTACTCGATCGGCCTTGTCAAAATCTGGGTTATTGGAAGTCAAACTATAAAAGACCTAATCAAAAGCGTTCAATTTACGGAGGAGGGTGTTTTCTCGAACTCCAATGGGGAAATTAAAAGAATGTTTATGGAACATGCCAACCAGAATTATAAGGCGAATCGTTTAATGATTTTCCTCGGGATTATGTGCTACTTTATGTTTTGCCTAACTCCGATCTTCACGGAACTAATGGATCCCCCAGATTCGTATGTTGATATGATCGACAACACTACCATGGTGTACAAAGAACGGCCTTTGCCTTTGATATCATGGTTCCCATTCGACCGAAACAAATATTACCATGTCTCCTTCAGCTGGCATGCGCTTGTTGCCGTTTTCGGCACGACATACGTCGTGGGTTGTAATAACATGTTTTTTGGGCTGATGATCTTTGCTTCTGGACAAATAAAGATTCTGCAATACTCCTTGCAAAATCTTGGAACTCAGGCTCTTCATGCGCGCCGCAACACCACGGACGAATTAAAAGTAGACGAACATCTGCATAAATGTATAGTTCATCATAACTTCATTATAAGGTAATATAACAGGTGATTATTCTGACGAAAAATGAAAAGTAACTGATTAGGTTCGTTCGAGAACTCGACAACAGTATGAGGTTCCTGCTACTCTTGGACTTCGCAGCTTGCGCTCTGCAGATTGCCATGATCGGCTTTGAAATTGCTGTGGTAAGTGCTGCATGCTTCAATATTCTAAATACCCATCAACCTTATCCCTGCGATATTTAATAAAACTAAACGACCAGTTCAAAAACAAGCGATCAATTACGAATAACAATTAAATATCATTAAAAGAGGGGCTCGACGGTCTGCAAAGATCATAAGATTTGGAAAACGCATTATCAATGAAAACCGCTGCTGATTTGATATCGTTGAATTTAGCCCCAAAAATCGTTTACGGAGGTAAAACCGTAAATGAAATAATTTGGATATGCTGCCTTCCAAGTACTGCGCTTCTGGCGCAAAGACAAAAAATGAACTGGAGCTGTAAAAACTGCCCCTACAGATATCCAACATTAGTCAGTAAGTCATAAAATCCAAACAGAGTAGCATAAATCAATTTTTTTTTCGAACTTGGCCACCTCAGCTGAACAAAAATCCAAAGCATCTCTACTTTTCCCTTTCCTCGGGATAACTTGGTGCCGTACTGTTCAATCGGATTAGCTGTATAATTTCTTTTATTTTGATACAGGCTGTTTGATAAAAAACGGAGCAAGCCGTAGCACTCTTATTTATTAACAGATTTTAATAAAAAAAATTTTTGTGCAGCCGGACGCGAAGTGGTCATTTCGCGTACGCAATACAGGACGCGAAACCCGATTTCGCGGCCTTACCCTTAGTAACGGCCGCTAAATATTTTAAAGGCCGTTACCCTTAGTAACGGCCGCGAAATACAATTTCGCGGCCGTTACTAAGGGTAACGGCCGTTAAAATATTTAGCGGCCGTTACTAAGGGTAAGGCCGCGAAATATGAATATGTATTTATTATGTATTTTTTACGGCTGCACAAAAAATGTTGTGTATACTTCGGCCGCGAAATTCTTTAGCGCCCTCGAGATTGTCTTGCCTCGGCCGCAAGCGGCCTCGGCGACAATTTTTCTCTCGGTACGCTAAAATGGAATTTCGCGGCCTTAGCATACAAATAACTATTTTGGTCTTATAACTCATAAAAATCTACATTTTGCCGTAAAAAAAATTTTTTTTTCGGCCTCATTGGTTAAGCGTGGTGACGTCATGATGATTTTTTTAAATTACACTCTATATATTTTTTTAGATATTCTCATAGAGAATTTTTTTCTCTTTTCAACCGTATAAATATTTCATATGGTTGCATAATAAAATTTTCGAGTTAAAGACAAAAAACCAATACAAGACTGAAACATTACGAACTTGTATCATGTCCGTCAATTCATCAGAATCCATTTTCTAATGGTTTTTCAGAGGAAATGCAACAACGCTGATTAAAAACACAAAGAAAACACTTGACACTTCAGTAACGTTTAGGACGACTGTTTTTTGTTTCAAGTTATTTTAATTTAATGGCCTACTGGCTTGTATTGGTATTTTGTCTTTAACTCGAAAGTTTTATTATGCAACCATATGAAATATTTACACGGTTGAAAAGAGAAAAAAATTCTCTATGAGAATATCTAAAAAAATATATAGTGTAATTTAAAAAATTCATCATGACGTCACCACGCTTAACCAATGAGGCCGAAAAAAAAATTTTTTTACGGCAAAATGTAGATTTTTATGAGTTATTCGACCAAACATTTTTTTATTACAATCAGTTAATAAGTAAGAGTGCTACGGCTTGCTCCGTTTTTTATCAAACAGCCTGTATTATGAGTTATTTCCTTTAACATATAAATCATCAGACTATAAAGAGTATCGAAATATAGAAGTATTTCAAAAAAGGGTTCAAAGTCAGATTTTTTTATTTTCAAACCACAAAGCAGAGAAGTCGTTGGGAAGCAATATAAGCAAGGTGAAGGAAGCGCATCGAAAATTTCTGGTTATTTGTTATGTGAAAAGGCGTCTCGCCGCCACCATGCGTAAAAATGAAACAAAACTGTATAGCTGTTATCCATTATTATTTATGGAAAAAAGGGTAAGTTGAATGGCCAAAGAAGACAAGTCAATACACAAAGAGGGCAATTCAATTCCCAAAAAGGACGAATCAATGCTCAAAAGGAGCAAATCAAATGCCCTAAAAGACATTCATACTTACTAATACAACAAATATTCGCTTTAAGTAATATTGAATAAATAGAACTCGGTAATAAATTGGCAATAAACAAGAAACCCACCCAAGCTTGCATATCAAACTAGAAGAGCAAAATTTTCTTGAGGTGCCAACTTTTGAATAGAAACCCCTCAAAATTACTGCTGCGATAATGCGAAATTACTAAGAAAGTATATCAAGAAATAATAGCGGAATTTAGTCATAGATACCCTTCTTTTGTCTCGAAGAAATCCATGAAAGTACATATTTTTCTACGCCTACTGCTATGCTAAAACAAAATCCAATATCACCAAAAGATGGTTGAACTGGTGGGGAGAACATCCTCTCTGAACAAGAAGAACTTAAATTTTATCCATTAAGTTGCCCATCATGGTAACCTAAAGTTTTGTCATGTGCCACATCGTGTTCAATCACTGACCTCTCACAACTCAGACTTCCATTCATCATCCTGACTTGTGACACACACTGCAAAGAACCAAAGTAATAAATTAACGCAAGCAAGGAGCATCACTGAAAAGTAGAATTCGGCCTCTTTCTGCTTCGAATAAATCCACCGAAGTACATATTTTTTCTACGGCTACTGCTATACTAAAACAAAATTCATACCACGAAAATATGGTTGAACTGAAAAAAGATTTATTCATCATACTAACCAGACGCCTTGCCGTTTTAGCATTTCATGTTCAGTCAGTGACTTCTCACAACGTACATTCATCGTCCTAACTTCCGGCGTACACTACAGAGAACAACAAATAGTAGCTCAACGAAAGCAATGAACGTGATCAAAATGAAGATTTAAAATTGCCAGTTTAAAGCTGATGAAAAACGCCGAAAATGTACTATAACAAGAATGCAAAATCCGACCTACAATAAAACAATTAGGGTAAAGGTGTCGGCATGTACATAACATGGAGTCTTAAGGCCTCTTAGGTTAACATCACTAAATGTATGACTACCTATAAGACCTAAGGGCAAAAATTTAGTCAAATATGGAGTATTTAACTCATGAATATTAAATCAGTAGGAAATCCTTTAAAAAGGACAAGTCTCACTTCACCGAATAGACGGCGGCACTTAATAACACAAAATTAAATTAATTACAATGTACGATCACCTTTTAAAAAAAGAAATAATAACCCAGAAAGGAATCGATGATATTCACTTAGAAACAAATCCCTGCCCTTGGCGAGATCTAAAATTACCCCCCAAATTCCAGTCAGCTTAGTAGCCATGGAAGGGAACACTCATTTAAAAGTGACAATCCAGTGTTTGGCTTTTGTAGGGTTTTGGCCCATAGAATTCAACTGCAAACTCATTTCCTTTCTGTATGCACTTTATTATAAAATTACCATATCGATTTTCTCCGTGTTTGTTTTCTCCCAATACATAGAAATCTATATGGTAATCGGGAAGAGTCTGGAGGAGCTGTCCGGTTTGATGGCTATTAATTTTTTGTACACGCTAGGCCTTGTCAAAATATGGGTTATTGGTGGGCCAACTGTAAAAAATCTGATCAAGAAGATCCAAGTTACAGAAAAAAACATGGAAGGCCCAAGCGGAGACATTACAAAGATTTTTATGGAGCACGTTACCAAGAATTATATGGCGAATCGGTTGATGATGTTCCTTGGATTGATGTGCTACGGCATGTTTTGCCTAACTCCGACCTTCACAGAATTAGTGGAACCACCAGATTCCTACATTGATATCATAGAAAACGACACCATAGTGTACAGAGAACGTCCTTTACCTTTAGTGTCCTGGTTCCCATTCGATCGTTACAAATATTACGATATTTCCTTCAGCTGGCACGTCCTTGTCGGCATTTTCTGCACTAGTTACATCGTGGATTGCAATAACACGTTTTTTGGGCTGATGATCTTTGCTTCCGGACAAATAAAAATTCTTCAGTATTACCTCCAAAACCTTGGATCTGGGAAATCTCAAGCGCTCAAAATCGTGGAAGATTTGCTAGTCGATCAAAATCTACGTAAATGTATCGCTTACCACAATTCTATCATCAGGTAAGTCTCTATGATTTTTGTCAAAAGAGAGTATAAAAACGAATTGGTTAGGTTTGTTCAAGAGTTGGACAATAGCATGAGGTTCTTCTTACTTTTGGACTTCGCAGCGTGTGCGTTACAGATTGCTATGATTGGATTCGAAATTGCTGTGGTAAGTGCTGTATGCTAAGCGCCTTGATTGGAAAATTTTAATAAACCTTACCCCGTCGTCTCTTACTTTCAACGACCTTCCGACAACGTGAAGATCTGTAGCATGCATAATAACTATACAACCTACAAGACGAAGACCTACAAATATAAGATAAAACATTTTGAAAACGGGCATATCACCTCTCATCCAACATTTATCCAACCTTGCTAAGAAACGTCTCAGGACCCCCTATGCTCCACTAAGAGCGAAAAGGAACATACATACATTTCAGTCGACATCATCTCATTATTACCATCATCAACCACACGTTTTAAGCTTTCTGCGATACATAATCAGTTGAAGCAGAATATATTTCAGTAAACAAAAGATGCCGGAAACAAATCAAAATTTAATACGGACAATCAGCCCAGAAAAACGCTCAAATGAAATCGCGAAGAAAACCTTAGAACTAGTCGATATTATTGAACAACGTCCTAAAAAGAAACCCCAAGGGTAGTATAACTTGGAAACGACCATCCAGAGCTGGTATCTTCTTCCGTAGAATAACACAGAATCCGATGGCATAGCAGGCGAAATTATCCATAGCTAATGGTAGAGGAAGCTTTAGGTTAAGAAGATTGATGGATAGTTTGCAGAATAAAATTGGATGGGTAGTTTTAGAAAATTAGTCCTACAAATTTCCAATATTTCAACCACGTCATTTACTATAAAGCACGATCTTAGCTTCTAATTTTCATAGCTAACCTTTCCTCCAGTCAATAAAATATTGAACTGTTCTTCTTTTGTATCAATACTGAACATTACTTATGCCAATTCAAATCTTCTTTTAATAAGATTTACGAAATTATTCTAAAAAACAAAACCGCGTTTAAGACTATCAACCAAGAAAAACTATACAAAAACCATCTCGGTCCAGTTCTTCCTCCTTAAACGGGTGTTTAAGTTGAGACACCCAAGAAGTACTTTAAAATCTTCGCCGACTTATTCTAATGTTCACTAATAATAATAATAATGTTTCAGGCTGATCTATCCTTCCAGTTACTGAAAAACATCATCTATTTAGGATCGATGATTACACAGCTGTTTCTTTTCTACTGGCATGGGAACGAAGTACGCTTAGAGGTAATTACATTAAATTATTGGTTATTAAGAAGGCTTGGCCTGAGTAAAAAAACAATGAGAAAATCATTAGCCGTCAGGCAATTTCGTTCTAAAGGGGGCTTCAGTTCTAGTCTCGTTACGAGTGTCTGCTGTTTCTGAATCGTCCAATCAAATACCATACTCCGACTTTCCTTATATGCCGAATATGTTAAACTAGTTTAACTTTTCTCAGGACAGATGGTTGAATGAGACATGAATTGCCTCGCATCAGCTTCGATTGTTAGCAATTTAAATGTTCGAGAACATGCTTAACATTTAACATTAAAGTTACTTTGTTTGATAGATTAAGCAAATATTCTCAGGATCGAGTTGGTTTTACCAAAGTCCTGCTGAATCCCCGTTATTTTAGTAAAACAGAAGCTCAAAATCATGCAATTTTACAAATTTCGAAAATTACTACGACTGTTACTGAACACAAGTTGGCCACTCGGCATTTTTCGTTCTTGACAGATCCTAAGAAGTTATTGAAAAGTATTCAAAAAAATTTGTCAACGCATAAATATTATTCTAAAGGGTGGCGGGGGGACAGCAAAGGCTTCTAGTTTTCTTAAGATAATCTTTTGTTAATGCTGGTCCAATCTGTAATTATATGCCAACCTTTCTTCTACACCAATGTAGATACTTCGCAAGTTAAGATCTGACTTCAGCTTCAATTATTAGAAAATAAAATATTTGGGGATGCTGACATTCCGAAAAATGCCATCACTATTGCCAAAGCAAAGAAAAGCTTAAGTTGGCTGCTTCAACATTAATTTATCAAAAATATGTAAAAAAATTCTCTTCTTCTTCACCGCTTCATGGGTTAGGCTAGGCTTTTTACCTGTTACGGTTCTTAATTGCCATCTCTTTATGAGTCTACCAGGGTTTCTTATCCCATTAGGACCGGTTTGAGAAAGCGGCAGTGTTCTATTTTTAACACATAAAAACAGTGTACAGCATAATTAACAAAATTTTTCAAAGCATAAATATTATCCTTCAGGGAAAAGAGAAAAGCGAAACGCCTAGTTTTAGTCTTTTGTTTTGTTGGTCCAACCTTTCTTCTCCATCAAATATATAAAGGTAGCCCAATATTTCTCAGAATAGGTTAGTCAGGGGTTAAGATCTTAATCATGCTGGATCAGCTTTGATTGTGCATTCGCATTACTTTCTAGGTCTTCCGGGGCCACTTATTCCATTAGGGCGATAGGTATCCTACGCCAGTTTCGGAAAGCGGAAAGCTAGCCCAATATTTCTCAGGATAAATCAAAACTTAAGATCTGAATTATCCCGCAGCAGCTTCTATTATAATCAAGTTAAATGTTGGGTATTCCGAAAAATGCAATTATTCAATAACGATCAATAATACATACATAGGTTAAAGGTCGTTAATTAAAAACGAAATGCATATGTTGGTCAGACCTACACTGAAGTGTAGCAAAGACGTTAGATCAGGTGCTATTAATAATAACTTGCTGACAAATCATCTGCACTGCCAACCATTATACTGACTGAAAAATTCCTAAACATACATGCTGATATCATCAAAATTCCGTAGTTTAAATAAAAGGTTAATTCGTGATCCCAACCAAACTTTACTTCCCTGAAATCGTTTCAAGTTCACACCTCAAAAACTTCCTGCGGCAAGGAAACAAATATCCCATCACATTTTATAATTCCAGAGTACAACGGTAGCTAACGCCATTTGGGAAAGTAAATGGTACGAGTATAGTACAAGCACCCAGAAGACCTTGCTACAGGTTATGATGAGAGCCCAACGCCCACTCAAGTTATCTGTGGGGTCATTTTACCAAATGTCAACGGAAACAATGGTTACTGTAAGTGTTTCATGGTGTTTGAGAAAATTGTAATATTGAAATGCTTTTACAGATACTGAAATCGGGCTATACTTACGCTGCAGTTATGCGGCAATTTTATTCCAGGAGGACCAACATTTAATGTTGCTGTTTAGAAGAAGTAGAAGACGTTTTTGGAGTTGTAGCTAGTGACGTCACGTAATTAGTAGCAAATAAATGCAAATCAATGGTTTTAAAGATTTTTTTTTAAATTTTGTTTTGAGAAACAATAAACTTTAAAATACTTGCAGACGTACAAAAATCCTGTAATTTACATTAAAAATGGTCTTAGTCCACCCCCCCAACCCTCGCCATTTCCAGAATACTTTTCCTAGTTTAAATCTCAAGTCACCTGTTCCTATAAAAATACTCTTGAAACAAGAGAAAATGGTCAAAAAATAGCAACACTTCACACAGCACTGGTTGGTGGTCGTGAAAAACTATCAAGTTTGATATCTGCGGGTATACTGGTGCGCGTTTAGTACCAACGAACAATTTTAGATTGTTTATTCGGTCAATCAATTCCAAAGAAGGCCACAGTTTCCTATTTTATAGGTATACATACCTGTTACATTTACATTTTCAGAAATAATTGAAAAGCTTGTTATTTGTTTCTGACGAAACAACTTAAAAATGAATTTTCCAACTTAATTATCTATTTTCCAATCAATATAAAACGAACAATCGACACGAAAAATCGAACTAGCAGTATTTTTTTGACACAGTACATTGTTTATTTACGCAAAAACAGACTTGTACCTTACATACATAATATATTACAAAAATTTCTCAGCAGTTGTACCTACACCTGACACGACTCCACACGTTTATGTGCCAAATCTGAATCAAAATTTAAACCGGAAGGTACTGGCTTTACCAAAAGCACGAGAATCCTTGAAAATTTGGTCGATTGCCCTTACTTCCCAGGTGTTACTTTAAAAGCAAATTCTGTTACTCCTGTTGCATCACCTTTACCTCTACATTGTGACACCATGTCCTAATAAATTTCGGGCTGAGGAACGATTTTTTTCCGAAACAAAAGAATCCCAGGAAATTATAGATTTGTATAAGCTTCTTCCTTCAACCGAGTCGAGACTAAAATATTACTGTAGGAATACAACGTGAATGACAACAGGAAACAGGAAAAGCCTCAAGCAACTATTCATTATTTAGGGAAAACATAAACAGTTGAGCCAGTTAAGACGTACGGGGATGACCACATTCGGCAAGTTTCCAAACCTAGTAAAAAGTGTATTAAAAAATGAACCAGTCAATGAAAGCAAACACATCTGATTGGTGTTTATATACTAATATTTATTCAAAAATGAATTAGTAGCTCGAGTAAAATCTCGGAAATAACAACTGGCCCAACAGCATAAGAATAGATGTGTTGTTAGTTTAGAATTAATCCCAGAAACGCAACAAAGTGCTGAATCTGTTAAGAGTTGTAAGCAGTTTACAAGAAATAGAAAGGAAGGGTCTAGGGCTCACGTTAGTGACAAGTCCCAAACCATACTTTGCCGAACAGAAAAGGCAAAAATATTAAAATTAGCTCTTCACTTTCCGTTAAATTTAAACCAACCATTGGTTTACAGTTTACAAAATACGTAAAAGGTCTTGGGCTTGAAAAGTCCAGGAAGAAGTTCCACCACAGGTTAGCGTGCACAAAACAAACCGGCTATTACATGTGTGCACACAATCAGAATAAAACAGCTGGTAGACGATGCAAGACTTCATTTATAAAATAAGGCAGAGAAAAATAAAACGAACGGATATAGCTCCCAAATACTTGTGACTATTGTAGGAAGTAGTTACCTACATGTGAATTTCAACCATCTTAAAACTATGCCAAATCATAGTTTTTAAAACTGACTATTTCCCACATATACAGGGTGAATAAAAAGTAAGGAACCTCGATGCTGGAGCCTTTATTATTAGTTTTAGAAAAAAAAGTTTTAGATAAAAGGTTTATAACAAATTATTTTCCACAAACTGGTTTTAAATATTTTTTCAAGGTCATACCTTTGCGCTATGACGTCATCTATACTTTTTTTAAATGGCAACCTATATTTTTTAGGTCGAAATTTTATAGCATTTTTTTTTCTCTTTGTGACCATCTGAAAATATCATACGGTTAAATAAGCGAAATTTCTAGAAAAATCAAGTTGAATGTTATTTGTACCCGTATTTAATGTACGTACTTTTATCACAAAAATTAAACACATGACTATTAAAAACAAATATAAACAATGTTTAACATTATTATTATTATTATTTTATTATTTGGATACAATTTTTGAGAATAGGTGGATCGGTAGAAGGGGTAGTATCGAATGGCCAGCCCGATCACCCGATTTGAAGCAGTTGGATCTTTTGGGGCCATCTTAAAAGTAAAGTTTACACAAACAGGCCCAGAAATTTAGAAGAGTTAAAAATTCGTATTCGGGAAGAAATACGGGCAATACCAGCCCAAGTAATTCAGAATGTATTACAGGGATTTTCACAACGAATTGGACATTGTCAGATAGCGAACAATTTGAACATCTTCTGTAATAAAGTAATATTACTCATTGTTTGTATTTGTTTTTAATAGTCATGTGTTTAATTTTTGTGATAAAAGTACGTACAAGGTGGTCCAAATTGGACACTTTTGATAGGAAACACCAATTTCTAGAGGAGCTAGAAAAAAACTAACCTACATGTTACGAGCTCGATTTTTGTGAGAAAGTGAATGCCGAAAACCGCACATCGATATCTTGAACTGTTTAGGAGATATAGGGTGGTTTTCAATTTTGTGCATTTTTGACCCACCCCCGTAACTTATTTATTTATGAATATTTTTTGTTTCTGTAAAAACATTCTTAAGGCACTTTTTTTAAAGGAATCCAATGGTGTCCCAAGTTTTTTTGTAAAAAGAATGGTTTTGAAGATATGACATAAACTTGTATTTTTTCTTATGGACAACCCTATATATTTTTGCATATTCTTTTTCTAAATATATAAAATACTTGCTACTTTCCTTTTTAAACATTTATTTTATAACAGCTGTAAGTTTATTTCGTTTTATTGTTCAACATGGCACTCCAGATTAACAAAATTCATCTTATACTATTTTAGAAACAGCAATAAGAAAAAATACAAGTTTATGTCATAGCTTCAAAACCATTCTTTTTACAAAAAAACTTGGGACACCATTGGATTCCTTTAAAAAAAGTGCCTTAAGAATGTTTATACAGAAACAAAAAATATTCATAAATTAATAAGTTACGGGGGTGGGTCAAAAGCGCACAAAATTGAAAACCACCCTATATCTCCTAAACAGTTCAAGATATCGATGTGCGGTTTTCGGCATTCACTTTCTCACAAAAATCGAGCTCGTAACATGTAGGTTAGTTTTTTTCTAGCTCCTCTCGAAATTGGTGTTTCCTATCAAAAGTGTCCAATTTGGACCACCCTGTACATTAATTACTGGTACGAATAACATTCAACTTGATTTTTCTAGAAATTTCGCTGATTCAACCGTATGATATTTTTAGATGGTCATAAAGAGAAAAAAAATGCTATAAAATTTCGACCTAAAAAATATAGGTTGCCATTTAAAAAAGGTATCGATGACGTCATAGCGCAAAGGTATGACCTTGAAAAAAATATTTAAAACCATCAGTTTGTGGAAAATAATTTATTATAAACCTTTTGTCTAAAATTTTTTTTTCTAAAACTAATAATAAAGGCGCTAGCATCGAGGTTCCATACTTTTTATTCACCCTGTATAAGCCAATCATTTGATCCATATTTACAAGTTTTAACCAATCACGTACAAAGTATAACGCAAAAACAGCAACATTTCCCAAGGGCTATTTTCGCGACAAAAATGTCGTGTAACCATGATCAACCACTATACAAACAAACAAAAAAATTTGTTACAGTGACATTTCGCATTATTTGTGAAAATGAAACGTTTGTTATAGTTTTCCGAGTCTCATTTGGGAAATAGTGTGATCAAATATATCTCTGGAACTTTATTTTGCAGACAAAATTGTACCTCAAGATTGTTGCTTTGAGGTAACGTCCCTCGACAAATGGAAAGACAAAATCCCTCGCTGTCGCTTGGGATTTTGGTCATGTCCATTTGTCTCGGGACGTTACCAAAGCAACAATCGTTCGGATACAAATTTTGCCAGCAAAATAAAGTTCCCTTGATATATTATAACTGATAAAATTTTCAGTATTTTCTGTCTTCAAAGAACCAATCTAATATCTATGTATTTACAATTATGTCAAGTGTGACGGGAAAAAATTCAACAAAAACAACTTGATCAAATCAAACCTCAGTTCTTTAAACATTTTAGTAATGTGATTCAGAAGAACTTCCAAAAGAATACAACAAAAATCTTGAATGAACTTTTAGGCTTTAAAGATGTCAAGTCATGACAAACTGTAGAAGGAAAAAGGCAAAAAATAGACGTTACAATCGCACCTGAAAACCATCTGGCCGGTGCAGAATCAAATTAGGAAATTGAGAGGCGATGACCACAAAGGACGAAGATATGCTTGTCAAGTTTTCTTTTGGTAAACTCCAAGAAGTATACCACACGAAAGCACCCAAATGCTAAGATAAACCCACAGAGGTTGCCTTCAGGATTCAATTCCGGGTACCGTAATTATCTTCAACAAATAAGTTTGGGCGTCTAGCCAAGCGTAATTATTGTTTTGTTACAATGTCTCTGCGAAAGAACCATCAAACTAAGAAAATTCATAAAAACTTTGATAAATATCAGTGAAAAGCCTTGGGTCTATGAACAACATTTGCGTAACTACTCACTTTTAGATGACATCATCAAATGAAGTTCAATCGCAGCAAAGAATATTAAAAAAATGTAAACAATCTTATCTTTCTCGATTCCCATGCGTTACAGATAATATTGAAAAACTGCAAGAGGAAAAAGTGAAAAAAGCAAAGCAAGGTACTAAGAAACCATGGCCGGCTCTTACAAATTAAGAGATTGATAACACAGTACTAAAAAAAAAATAGAAAATAAGCATGGCAGTTTCCCGTTGGTTAACTTTAACCGATTCGAGAGTCTCAGTGATTGCATTGCAAATCCTAAATACTAAAAAAACCTGCAGAGATTATTCAAGTCCAATTGCGGGTACCGATTTATATTCGGTAAATACAGTCTGAATGTTTAACCAAACACAAGTATTATTTTCTTATGGCGTTTCTACGAAGGAACAATCAACCGAAATAGGAATTTTAAAAAAACGTTGACAAATACCAGGGCAGCTTTGGGTCTAAAACTACCTCTGCTTAACTACTAGTTTTGAAACAATATCATCAAAAGAACTCCAATTGCAACAAAAAAGAAAAGCGAAATCCCAAAATTAATACGAAAGATATACTCGTAATACAGTATCTGGAGACACTGAAGAACCCGACAGCATCGAAGCAATAACTAACAAATGAAATAATCGACCAAATCCGACTCGGCTCGTATATCGAATTTAAAAAGTTTTTAGCCACATCAGACGAAGTGTTTCTTCAAATATTAACACAAAATTCCCATACCAACAGTTTTAAAAATGGAAAACTTACTTTGAACTAGTTTTCAGGAAACCAAAAGTAGAAAATACCCAACACACAGCACTAGCAGAAACGAAACTATGAGCAAATGGCAGTATTTTTAGCTAAATGTCTTTCTGCATACATTAAACTAAGGTTAACAAATACAGAAAACTGCAAGCGAAATGACAAGCTCAAACTCGTCCTCGGATTTTGATGACATTTTCTCGATTGGCATTCCAGGGCCGGTTGAGATATTCATTGTCGAAGATGACGAAGCAAAACAGTTTATGAAAGAATTTAGAAGAGAATGAAGCATGTGAAAAACTTAAAAAGTGCTACTCTTCGAGAATTTTGATGTGATTAATATTATATGGGTGTAAATCATTATGAAATGGATGTGATTATTATTAAATAACACTGATCATTGTTAAATGGCACTGATTGGCTCTTAAAAGGCTAGTAATACACCGTTTATTTGACACAATAACAGATGGAACATATTGATAATTTGGAGAATTTAGGGTGAAACACATTGAAAATGGGGAGAACTTTAAATTGGCCAGTAAAATACTCGCAAGATAAGTCAATAACATTAAAATATATGGCAAGTCGTTGCATAACAACTTCAAAACCTTGCCGCTACATTCTTGGGCCTCATTTAAATCTATCAAAATAAACTGTCTGTTACAGCAAAAGTCAACCATAAACAGATTTAATAATTCATTTCCTAATTTTACTTTGACCTTCTGTCCGTCCTCCAGATTCATCTTCATTGAGTTTTCGCCATTTCTGTTCAGTAGGTTTTGAAATAATGTTTCAATTCCTACAGCTTACTTCCTCCAGGTTCGCCTTCACTGAAGTTGGGCCATTTCGATTCCGTACGTTTTACAATCAAGCTTTATTTCTGATTTAAGGGGGGGTTTTAGTAGCATGTTTACGCGCTGAAAATTGTGTAATTTTAAAATAACGGTACGGTTAAATAATGACAGTTGAAAAGAAGGACGAGTATGAATTAAAATTTTTAGACCTTTCCTTCATACGCTACAAGGCCAGAACGACCAATTTTAATATAGTAATTAAATTATGGCCTATTATGAAAAACTTACGAAAAGGGACTTGCACACGACATCGATCAACAATGTATTGATTTTCGCATGTAGCGGGGTAGGTTTCAATATTACCTTCCTATGCATGTATCGACCCTTTTGCAAAATTGTATAATTTTGGCGTGATCTTTATTTAGCTTTAGAAAAAATTGCGTATAAATTTTTAAAGCTTTTAAAACTGATTAAAGATAGGCAACCCAACATTCACCGACTCTGTCAATGTCACTGTCAATGTTTACAAAGAGGTTTAAGAGATTAAAAATCGGTATTCGCAAATACTTGTACTGAATTTTGAAGTTTTGTTAGGTAGAAGCCGGTAGAAGCAATACTAGAAGATCCAATCCTTTATTGGCTGGTTTTAAGTCAGGCAACCCAAAATACTTAAAAACGAAAAATATTTTAACTAAAACCCACCCTTAACAATCGTCTTAATCAAATTCCTAATATCCCTTGTGTACTTTAAAGTAGTGACACACTACCGGCTAATTATCATGAGATCGGAAGTTTAAATTGTCGAAATTGCGAAATATTATAAGCTTACTTCTAACTGGATTGTTGGTTTCCAAAGGACATAAAATGCACGATTCTAAACAACAAACTTAATTCCAAACCGCCGTTTTGGGATTTCTAACACATAAAAAGATTTGTTGAACAAGTCCGACAAACAGGTAAAACACCAAACTTGTAGAAAATTTCACACTCAACTAGAACATGTACCCAAAAACTATAAGTCTAGGCAAGAAGCCCTGATTGATTTAGAAAAAGAATATCGTGCTATTTTATGACAAAAAATTTAAAATTATAGAAATCCCTCTACAACGCCCTGAAAAGGATGTGGCACTAAAAGAGGAAGAAATCTGAAAAGGATTTGTAAATGTAAATCAAACAACCGGTCAAACTCAAGGAATTGCTCTTTTGATCGAAACCTTGTAACTGTTGGTATGTGTGATGGACCTTTCTATCAACATTTGGGCACTTCGGGAATGCAAAAGATAAAAAAGAATAAATCCTGAGAATTGCAATTTTTCGAAAATCAACAATAAGGGCGAATTATTAGAATGAATTCTGATAAGTAATTGGATAAAAGAAAGACATGCTGTTTCCAGAGAAAAATTAAACCAAGGAAATTTCTTTGTGTGTGTTCGATGACAAAACTAATATCCAAACTGTTTTCTGCTGTAAAAGTTTTAATTTAAACAAAATACAACAAACGATTTGGAATTACGAAAACTCCAACTAGAACTGTATGTATATTTTCAAAAAGGCTTCTTTCTACAAGACAAACCAACCTATATCTTGCCAAAAATACTACATCTCAATGTAATTAAACAACCGACAACAAAACTGTTTCCAGTGAGGCTCACTAATCGTGGGTTATCATGAGAAAATATAATTGTAAAGGAAGCTCCGTGGGTACTGCATAATTATGCTAAAAGATGATATTCTAAATTAACTTGTATTCAAAAATTAACATAACCAAATGTAATACAATAGTTTGAAAGGATCGAGACGTTTGTTATAATTTATGGCTGCAGGAACTGCAAAAGTATGTCGAATGTATGCATTATCTGTAAAAGTAAAAGCAACTATGTCTAAGTAATTGCTCTCCTCAGTTCCAGTGACGATAATTATTTAAGCAGTTAATGGCTGCAGTTTGTTGAAAGTGACTATTAAAGTATTGAGCAACCAGAAAAAAACAGATTAGTACGAAACAAGTATAGTCTTCTATAAAAGTGTGTGCTGCCACTTAGTGAGTATGGCAGGTTAAATAGAATGTTACACCACAGTTGAATTGTTGCGCATTGTTTACCCAAGGGCCAAAGTGAAAACAGCACAAGCCAGAGTGACCTTTTGCCCATTTACATAACCATATAAGACCAGCTATTCGCAGGAAGCAAGCATTCGAGCCTCCAACACCGTCCATCTCCGGCAAGACAATGCTGTTGCCTCACAGCATATACCACCATTATGACGTTCGAAGCACAATGTAAATTTCTGCCATAACCTCCTTGTTCCCCAAACCTGGTACCGTCTGGTTTTTCATTTTTTAGACCAATGAAACAGGGAGTCGGATGAAGATGTCCAGTTTGCGGTGCAAAAGTGACTCAGGGACCAATAAAAAAGATTCTGCTATCCAACAGCTGGTTTCCAGCTGACGCAAGTACAGTGTCAACTGCAGAGTGACTATGTTGAATTATAAGCATGTGCGTATGTACCTTCCGCATTTTCCCAATAAATATAGGTAGGCAAAGGACATATGTTAAAAAAGAAAAACATTAGATGTGATGAGCGTAAACATAAATCACCAAATAAATGAAGTCACTTGTAAAAGAATCCCGGTAAGGGTTATTTAGGGTTTTCTAACATAGAATTAGAAACAGCAAAGAAGTTCTAGAAATGCTGATTTAACCAAAATATCTAGAAAACTGAATTCATATCATTACTGTAAAAACAGTTCACCAATGATTACAAAAGTTCAATATTTCGCACCTGTAAAAGAAATCAGATGCTCAATAACAACTTTTTCTTCCTTGTCGGGGGATTGGAACATAATGATTGTAAATAAATAGTTGGTAATAATGGCACAAGAATGCAACCAGGTCGAAATTCACCTTCAATTGTGCATGGATTCCATAAGCTGCCATAGTTACAATTACGGCATGTAAAATTCATACCGGAACGACCCCAGCGTGTTGTTCAAACATATAATTTCCTCGGGTTAGGTAATTAGATTTATATGACATGTATATTGATTTAAGTCGCGTCTTTCGAATTTTTTTTATGATGACACCAAGGAAATTAAACATATAAAACCGCACCCTCAGCCAAATTCCAAAGGAACAATGTCCAATATAGTGGCGTATCTTTAAATTGCAATCAGAATGCTTTACTTGCAAAGAAAAATTTATGTATAGCCTGCTTGATTCACACCATGGTGGATTTGACAGAAATGTTGATGGTCACGGAAAAATCCAGAAACGAAAGAAACTCCAGAAACAATACCTGATTGTAGAATTGTGGCACACCGATAAGTAAAACAATCTTAATATATCTTATTCGACAATTAGTACGAAAGATTGGGTGGAATAACAAAAGACCAAAACAACTGATTCTTCAACAACTACGGAAAGGGCAACGTTTCCAGCGATTACGATACCAGAAAGGCATTGAAGTCAATTACAATTTTGTTAGGATCTTTAAATTTATTCGATCATCCAGATTTATGTTGCACAATTTAAATAGAAAACAAAAGAAGAATATACGTAGGATTCGAAGAAAGATCCCCTGCCATTATCTCATCTCTTAGGCACACCCACAGCCACCTTCATTTATTTTGACCGTTACCTTCCACTACATTTTCTACAGTCCTGTCAAACTAATATTCAGAAAATTTACTTGCTTTTATTGAATTGCATTTCATTGCACATAGTACCGGAACACATTACGCACCTATTTGGGAGTACTTGCTTCTTGCTTCTACTTCTACATCTGCGGATTTCTCTGCCAAAGATTTCAATTTGAAATTCTAATCATTGGTGGAATATTCTTATAAATATGGAGCTTGAGAAGACATGTGGAGAACCATGTTAACCCAACCACCACTACTAGATTATAATGAAAGAATCAATTGTGCCAAACAAATAGGACTCTAGCCGATCATTACAGCAGCAGTTAGTGAAGATCCTGCTCCTTAATTAGGTATATTAAAAAGAATTTGTCAAAAGGTAAACTGAAACAAAACTTAGCACAAAAGCTCTTCTACTTCCAAATTACACTTTGGCTACTTTTGAACCATGTCCAAGCACATTTCGTCCAAAACGATAAGAAATGCATACACATTAAATTCTTCGCTAATACCTATTTTTAATTCTCTAGCAGGTTTGTTTAAGGGCCAGAGTACATGATACGATATTAGAATCTGCACAACTGCCATACGCGGCGCGGAAATTTGCACTAAGTGCTATAGGAAAGGACTGCCATCCTTTGAAAGGTGTGTAATTTATTTGAGAAATAACAAGCTTTGAAATAAAGTTGCCCGTTCAAAAGCTTAAACGTAGATATCCAAACAATTCAATGAAGAAAACACAAATCTAAAAGAGGCTCGTCCTTGAAAAGCAGTTTATCAACCGAAAATGGTATTTCAAGAAATAAATGGCATGCCAGAAGTGTATTTATGTAACGGCCGTCTTGATATGGATAAACAAATATTACACCAAATTAAATGAAAATGCAACTTATAATCGGTTAAATACCCAGGTAAAGATCTGAACCGTTTACCATTGTAGGAGCCCTTTTTTGGGGACTACTTTTAGACAAAGCAAACACAAAATACTGAAGAGAAAACTTCGCAAAAAGGTGTTCGAAGAACCTAAAGCTGAAAAGCGACACTGCTTAAATAATTCATTGGCTTAAATTCTGGCCAAAATTATCAGAAGTAATACCACAAGTGACTAGAATTTTACCAACACTTGTTGCGACGAAAATCGTAACGAGTGCGACAGCACGAGTTACGATTTTCCAAAGCAACAAGCAAGAGTGTTTGTGACGGCAAAAATTTCCTGTAAAATTCTAGTCACGAATGGTATTCGGAATGATAATTCCTCGAATTATGACATTTATTCAATTAATTTTTAAAAAAATAGTAGGTAGGTGCCTATTTTAAAAACAAACTTTGAAGAATTACCTTGGTGATTAAATTATATTGTTTAATGTTTAAAAATCAAAACTAAGCAGTCAAGTAAATATTTTCACTGCGAAAGGAATGTAAAATGTCTACTTCAAGATTTGGCAATAAGAATAAGGAAGAGGTTGCAGAGGCTGTAAGAAAGACAATTCCAATAAATACAAAAAAGTCACAGAATTCGGTATGGGCTCAGTTTGTCAGTTTTTGTGACGAAAGAAAATTTTCATTGGCCCATCCTATGTCAATCCCAGAAATAAGCGACTTATTAGAAGATTGGGCCTTTAATATGAAGAAAATGGATGGGTCTGATTATAAAGAAACTGTTGTGAAAATAATGTGGAATACGACAGCTAAATTAATTCAAGAATTATATTTCAAGAAGTTTAATATAGAATTTAATCCATTTTCCGACATAATTTTCAAAAAAGCAAAAGATGCAAGAGATGCGAAGAGAAAAAATTTGCAAGGCTTTGTAGAAAAGAGAAAGGTGAGTTCCGCAGCTTTAACAAGTGCAGAATATCACAAAATGATTAGCGTCTGGGATGAGGACACTCCATCTGGACTTCAGCAGAAATTTTATCAAATTGCTGCAAGAGAATTAGCATGGCGAGGGGGTGAAGCCAGTAAATGTTTATTGGAGTATTTTAAAGAAGAAATTAACAATGCTGGACAGCGAACGGGTAGATTCGAATACAATACAGTATTTTCGAAGACTTCGCAGGGTGGAGCTCAGCAATTGAATGACAGTAAATGGTTAACAACTAATACTGTCAATAAAAACTTTTGTCCCGTCAGGTATATTTACAATACAGATTTTTAATTAAAAATAATAAATGTTATTCAATATTTATAGATTGTTCAGAAAAATGTTGTCCAAAAGAACAGGGAATATAACAACGAATAGACTATTTTTGACAGCAAATAGCTCATGGGATAAGAAAACTAGTAGCGGTTGGTATAAGAACATTCCTATAGGAGTCAATGAAATAGCGAAATGGACTAAAATAAGTGCAAAAAAAGCAGGATTGGATGTAAAGAGAATAAAGATAACTAACCATTCTACAAGGGCATCGGCGGTTTCACAGTTGGCAAAAGGTGGAGTGTCAGATCAGCAAATTATTAAAATAACTGGACACAACTCGTCTAATTCGATTAAACCATATTTACAATTAGATTCAGAACACCACTCTCAACTAATCGATAATCTCAGATGTGATGGCACTATGAGTAGTGTGAGCACAGTAAACAATGAAGCACTTTGTAACAAGACATCTACAGTCATCATTTCATCAGAAGAAACTAAAGATGGAAAGACAATTTACAACAATTGTTCAGTTAATAATACTTATAATTATTATAATTCCAAATAAATTGTTTACATTTAGTACCATTTATTTTATAAATAATATTTGAAATTACTGAATTACTTGTCACTCAAAAAATTTTGACAGACGTTGTCTCTAAGCAACGCTGCTAGTCGCAAAATTTTCTAGAAAATTTCACTAGTGGTATTTTCGATTTAATTCGATTGTGATTGGTTCAATTCACCAAAATACTGTGATTTGATTGGATGAGTGGAATAATCCAAGGAATATAACTGTGGAAAACATTGTAGTCCCATCAAAATGGAGCTTTCGAATTACCATTTATATTGTTTTAGTTTTCAAAAATTCCTATTCAATTTTCAAGAATTCCAAACTGCCCATAAAAAACGGTAAATAAATGGGAAGGTACCGTGTGGATCATAGTTATAACCAACAAAGGCTTCACCAGGAGGATAATATTCGTTAATTTGCGAATGGTTAACCGACTGCAAGCGAATTAACATTGTAACAATGAAGATTACTAGGAAATTAATTTCGTTTGGCAGCAACAAACGGCAAGCATGCACAAAAACTAGGATCCTAACTATGGGCAGACTTCGGTCTGGAACGGTGTTGTCTTTGAACTTATTGGGTTAAGTTAGGTTTTAAAATTTCAAAAAAAAAAAAAAAAAAAAAAAAAAAAAAAAAAAAAAAAAAAAAAAAAAAGTTAGGTTAAACTCGAAAGGCCACTAACTAACATAGTTGATGTCGCTGAAGTTAGGTTAAATTACCATAACAAATTCATATAGATCAAGATGCAATCATTACGGAAATCAAGCTCTCCAAAGCGCGGAAAACATGACGCTGATGCGCCTTTCCAAATTGTTGAGTAGTTCCAACCAAAATCAAATCAAACAAGCAGGGTACACATTAGTCAAGAGTCATTTATTCAAGCATTAATATTATTATACAAATTTCTTTGGTAATTTCAGACAGTTCTACTAAACTGCTTATTGACATGATCTTCAATAAATGCTCAGTCTACTACAAAGTGAACAACTTTATCCACATAGCCACCAATGAATAATCAACCACCCGTATCTAACGCTGAGCAACCAAATCAAAAATTAGGCAAAATCAAATTTCATCTTGGTCTTCCGCTATGTCAAGGTTCTAATATTTACAAGTTAACGATTATGAGCCTATGTTTATGTTAAACAAATCACAAGCCAAGGTTGTTGTAGACACTTCTCTGAATCGTACTAAAATTCAGACTTTTCTCTAAAACATCCACAATAATTTTAAGTTCCATCAACTTAGCTAAGCTGTTAAAAAGACCAAACTTAACATCCGCATATCCGAAGTGACAAAAGACAAATTGATGCTAAATGAAACAAGCTTGGAAGGGTAAATATTACAACTTCGAGAGAAACGGAAGGGGGTGCAAATATAAATGAAATGACCAACCCAATTCCACAGAAACAGCAAAAGGGAAGCTTTACCTGACTGGTTTTCTTAATTTTCCTAAGATTCTGTTTGAACAAGATGTTATAAGGAACCTCAGGGTACCTTCAATGCCTTATCAACTACTTCCCATTCCATTGATTATTAGCACCGAAAAAATGTTGAAAAATATGTAGGCAGAAGTAATACAACACGTACAGAATATTAATTAAAATATAATAAATATAATACCAATAAAAATTACTGTAAATAACTCCCGTTTATACAAAAGTATTACAAGCACCAAATCCAACGTTTTTCTGAATTCTGTATTCTAAATTCTAATATCGACATTGTTGAAGTGCCATGGACGACATATGAAGCATAAGGTAGGAAGTAAGGCCATTAAATTAAACAATCTGCAAATACCTCTCTACCAATACTAACGCCGCCGGCTTCACAAAAATCGAACCTATTTCAGGCACAGCCGAGTTACTTCAAGGAAAACAGGAGCCTTGTAGTGGATGGTTACACAGAATGGTCAAATGAAGCTTACTAGGCCATCAACGATGTGGTGTGTTTTATGTACTTGTGTGATAGTCTTCAATTTCCAGTTCGCTTCAATTCGAATTAACACTTTTAAACCGGAAAAGGCTTCAAGCTTGCCAGTACAATTCAAATCTACAGGGGACAGTATATGTTTTCCTTAGCGAATTGTAGTATCTTCCTGAAGATGATTCGAGCAAATACGACCATACTTCTTCGCAGAATACCATTAAAATAAACAACCTGCAAATACTCTTTATCCAATAATTACGGAACTTTCACTGGCGCCGCCGGCTTTACAAATGTCGAAAACTTCATAGATTTTACAATTATTTATTAAAGGCACACCCGAGTAATTTCTAGGAAAGCATGAGCTTTGTAGTGGATGGTTACACAGAATGGCCAAATGTAGCTTGGCTAAACAACGCCATCAACGATGTGGTGCGTTTTATGTGCTTGTGTGATAGCGTTCAATTTCCAGTTCGCTTCAATTCGAATTAACACTTTTAAACTGCAAACGGCTTCAAGCTTGGCAGTACAATTCAAATCTAAAGGGAACAGTATAGGTTTTGCTTAGCGAATTGTAGCATCTTCCTGAAGATCGTTCGAGCAAATACGAGCATACTTCTTCTCATAATACCATTAAGATAAACAACCTGCAAATAATCTTTATCCAATAATTTCGGAACTTCCGCTGGCGCCGCCGATTTCACAAAAATCGAAAACTTCGTAGTTTACGATTTATTAAAGGCACGCCCGCGTAATTGAAGAAAAGCATGAGCTTCGTAGTGGATGGATATACAGAATAGTCAAATGTAGCTTGGCTAAACAACGCCATCAACGATGTGGTTTGTTTAATATGCTTGTGTGACAGTCTTCAATTTCCAGTTCGCTTGAATTCGAATTAACATTTTTAAACCGGAAAAGGCTTCATCAAGCTTGCCACTACAATTCAAATCCAATGGGAACAATATAGGTTTTGCTTAGCAAAATGTAACATCTTGCTGAAGATCGAACAAGCAAATTCGAGCATACTTCCTCTGATATCACGAATGTTTTGAGTCTCGTCTATTTGCGATTTACACTAATTCAAGAAACCCAGAAGCAGGGAGCTTAAAGACGATGAAATAATACATTCAAATAGAAAATTCGCAGCCTCCTGTTGTAATACACCAAAAGATCTTCCTATTTCACCTAATTTAGATTAGTTAGTACGGACGTGTAGGGAAATTATTTTTCAATTGAATGAATTGAAACGCGGAAATCTAAAAGTAATGCTTTTTGAAAATTGGTAGATTCCAGTAAGCTTTTCTTAAAGCCTATCGGGGAATTACCTTCACAATTACTGGAATTGCTATTCAGTATTATTTAATAAAAGGAACGACTCTCAATAGAAGGAACCAAAACACGGAAATCGAAAAATGATTTCCGCTTTTTAGGTCGAGTAGATTCCAACAAGCTTTTGTTAAGGTACAGGAAATGGTTACTAAGCTTCTTCGACTTGAGATAGGTGACAATAGATTTGACGTATAAAAGAACCTCAGAAGGTTACCGAATGTACACAAGCACTTCAAGGAAGCCATCAATTAGGGTATTTTAAAGTATACGCCTGGACGGTTTCGGCTACCAAACGAAACAAATTTGGCACGATCGTCTGGCACGCCTTCCACAACACGCGAGAATGGATGGGCCAAAAGGCGTATCTACTGCCAAACATTGTAGAAAAAATTAGAACCATTTTAAATATGAACAGATACAAATTTTCCTGTTATTAATGCAGATTCAGTAAATAAATACCGAAGGAAAGATAAATCTTCAACTCGACACGTTGTGTCATACATACAAAGACCAAACTGCATTTAATATAAACATTAAAGCCTACCATTTTTGTGGTATATTTTGCTAATTACATAGCATTCTGCAAGGCTAGACTATAGTACGTAGAACTAACAAACTTCGCTACAAATGGAGCCTCGGTTACTCCCGATTGAGAAATTAGGCAAAATTAAATGGGTAAGACTAAATCAAACACTCGAGAACAAGCTGTATAAGTCGAGATTTCTCGATCCTCAAACTTTAATAGCCGAAATACAAGAAGAAGCCGTTTTCCAATAGGTTCCCAAGTTGATGATAGTTGTACTTCTTTCATCACTAAGACCCAACCTAACTCTGCATAGCTAAATTGACAACTGCACTTTCTTTACACTTTTTATAGAATTTCCAAAATTAGAGTACAAAACCGTTAAGAATAAGAAAAGTTACAAATCACGTCCAGAATAACAGACACGTGATTGAGACATGAGACACTTTCCAATGTTTTAAAGTAAAATCGGAAAGGGTCATTTTCGTCCGAAACCTCAATATTGCAACTAGTCAGGCTTTATCCATCCTTGTGTATTTCAAACCATACAGTTTTCCTGCTGAAATTCATAGAGAATATTCCAGGATATTGGAAAGTGTATTGACACCAACATAAACTGGCTGGAAAGAATTCGGAAAGGCATGAATTGACTGTTAAACCTCTCTTAAACTTTGCTTTCGAAAACTCATTGACGACATTCTGGCAGATTTATCAAATTTATTAAAAACTGATGTACCATAATCCTGCCCTTTTGAATGCTTCCACACTCGCACAAAACTGAACACTGCCATACCTGCCTCCAATATAACGCAAGTTATAAATAATCTAATAACATGGACAAATTCAGGTGTTTCATTCAGTTTACTGGACAAAACTATCATCTTCAAATATTGATATCAGAAATTGCTGAGTATTCCCGCAAGCTATAATAGATAGAATGCTCCAACTACCACAAATACAGAGACGAGAAAGGAAATATTCTCTACTTCAGAAAGAGCAAGCGTAATTACACATTAGCGCGAACGTCCCGATTAACGTTGTCATTTGTACATTATCTATACCTAATACTGATGATAATAGGCGCACAACACTTTTCACATCTGGATTTTCAGCTTCTTCTGCGGTCACTTCGTTTTTAAGTTTCAATTTTTCTTGGTTCATTTGCCACATTCCCTCTTCCAGAATACCCTATGAAATGAGTCGAAATACATTTACTGGTATAAGTAGTTTGACCCATACGATGACATCTGTCTTCTGCTTGTTTATCATTATACGGATTAAATCAATATCGTGAATAATAACAGTATCTGCCGCTGTCAGATTTATATCGAGACCTCCTGCTTTCATTGACAAAAGAAATACAAAAATATCACTATCCGTTGTATATTGATCTATTAATTCTTGCCTAACAGTTACTGGAGTACTGCCGTCTAAGCGTAAATAAGAATGAGTTTAGAGTTCCAAAAACTCTCCCAAAACATTTAACATAATAACATACTGACTAAATATGAAGACTCGATGTCCACCTTCTTTCAGTTCTGGTAATTTCTTGTCAAGTAATAAGAATTTTCCAGAGGTAAGAATCAAATTATCAGGCAACTCCAATTTGTTCAAGCGCTTGAATTGTTTACAAAGTGTATGTATTTAAAAATCAGACATGCATAACATGTCATCTATGACGCACTGTACAGGGTGGCCCATTTTCGATGTTTTTAAATGGGAAGTACCCTTAATATCGGGGCTAGGCAAAAACTGATGTCGGAGTTCAGGGCCCTTTTTTGATGCAAGTTCAAGTCCTGAAAACAAAATTCCGCTATCTTTTGTTATTTTTTAGTTATAGCCCAAAATTCATAATTTGGCCATATCGAAAACTTCAAATAACTGTCTTGGTTTTGAAGATATCCAAAAACGGTAAAAACATTCTACAGGCACTTTTTCAAGTAGAATACGATAGTCAATCCAGATATCTTCTAATTTTCATGTTTTAAGAGTTATGACATAAAGTTGGCATTTTTTAAATATAAGTCGTAGTTGGCCATGATACCATTAAATTGCATATTTTTTCTGCTTTCCGAAAATATATAGTTTATAGGGTTTAAATGTAGTAACAATGCCTTTTTTGAACAAAATCGGATTATTTGATGTTGTTAGCAATTAGTGGGCCATGGTTCATGATAGCAATAAACAAAGGCTTATAGAGCGGGTGCATGTGATGTCACCAGGCACACAATAACGCGCCCGATTGAAAATGAACGACAGTTTTGTAAGTTAACAAAATTAAATAATTACTTTAATATTTTGTAGAAAATCTCGCGTTATCTTTAACAGCTTTTAATTATTTTGACATATGGAGATTTTACAAGTTTCTACGTATAACCTGGCAAAATTTTTAGTTTCTTGTTTTCCAGAGCTTTTCTCTAACTGCTTTCTCTGGGAAATATCACGTTCCCTAATACTCTTTTTAATTCACGATAAAATTTTCAATTACGTTCGTATCAACTGACCGTGGGGAAAATTTTAAGTAACTGAAAATTTCAAAATTATGTGGGTTAAACCATCCCTCATCTGGTTAAACACATCTTTATTCGGTTTGATATTGTAATATGTAATATTTCCTTTTTGGTAAAATTAGTATACCGATGCATACAAATCTACCCTTTGTTTACCCTACAAGAGTTCAGCTGATGCCTAGTGACGTCACATGCAACCACTCTACTACTTTTTGTTTTGCTATCATGAACCATGGCCTACTAATTGCTAACAACATCATAATATAATCTGATTTTGTTCAAAAAAGGTATTGTTACTGCATTTAACCCCTATAAACTATATATTTTCGGAAAGCAGAGAAAATATGCAATTTAATGGTATCATGGCCAACTACGACTTATATTTAAAAAATACCAACTTTATGTCATAATTCTTAAAACATGAAAATTAGAAGATATCTGAATTGACTATCGTATTCTACTTGAAAAAGTGCCTGTAGACTGTTTTTACCGTTTTTGGATATCTTCAAAACCAAGAGAGTTATTTGAAGTTTTCGATATGGCCAAATTTTGAATTTTGGGCTATAACTAAAAAATAACAAAAGATAGCGAAATTTTGTTTTCGGGAACTAAACCTGCATCAAAAAAGAGCCCTGGACTCCGACATCAGTTTTTGCCTATCTCCGATATTAAGGGTACTTCCCATTTAAAAACATCGAAAATGGGTCACCCTGTACATTGGTCTCCTTATAATTAGGTTCTAGGGCTAATATTTTTGCCATTTCTGTTACATCCTCGTACTGATAATAGTATTTTAAGAATAATGGGTGATTACTTAATTTTCTTAGATCCAACATCATTGTCATTGCACTAAAAGTATTGTTATCACTAGCATCCTTTCCAACATTTTGGAAATGATACACAAGCTCTTTATATTAATCTAATTGAGTGGGTGCATCAGTCTTTTTAGGCAAGTCCTGTAAAACATCATGTTTTAGTCTTCGAAGAACAAAAGGCTTCATAATGTCCTTGGTATGTTTTATTTGATTTCGTTCGAATGCTGGCAAATCAGCTTCAACCGAATGTTTTGCTTTGGAATTTTTTTGAAATAAACTTTTTAAATCTTCGGTTCTACCTGCGAACATGTCAGACATCAAAAAAATTAACAAAGACATTAGCTCCAGTAGATTATTTTGCAAAGGTGTACCAGTAAGTAAAATCCTGTTTTTGGCCTTCATACGATTAAGATTTTCATAACGTTGTGTATTCATATACAATATTTTTCTTTCTTAGGGGTAGCTTGGATACAAGCTTTAATGATAGGTCCGATAGACGTCAAGAGGTTTTATTCCTACAGCATTGCGGATGTATACAGGTGTGATGTCTTTAGACGGCTAAGCTTGATCGCCAGTCAAAATAAGAGACAGGTGAAGAAAAAACCGTTTTTACTGCCTACAAAACTACATAAAAATAAAGGATCTCAACTGCGACATTCAAAACTGTTCGAAGGAGTACAACAAAAATATCTAAACATAAAAAAAAATTGGCTCCAACTTACAGTAATTGATACTCATTCTTCTAACTTCGATCATTTTGGAAGTTTCTAAAATCTATTTCGAAAACGTCTGAAATCGATTGGTTTCCTAAAGAAACTTATCGTTGCAAAAGTCGAAACTACCACCTCTACTATAGCAAATCGCATCACGAATATCTTTATATAATAATTAAAAAATGTCGTTCGCGAAGCTGGGAGTCTTTAAATAAATAGGCGAACCTCAAAATGTCATTTTATTTACTCTAACAAACTTAATATAAATACAACACACAACAAAATTAATGTATTATTTCTTCTTGTAATTTTCGAATAATTTTGTAAGCACATCTTTACCATTGATTGCTTCATATCCAGGAATCAAGGTCTTCATTTTAGCATACCACCTTTGGACGTTCTTGTAAGGCGTGATTTACAACGTCAAACGTGGCAAGTGTGGCGACCAAAGCAATGTCAGCAACCGAAAGGGTATTACCTGCAGCAAATTCTTGTCCTTCAAGGAAAGTGTTCAAAAATTGCATTGCTTCTAAGACTTTTTCAAATTTGGACTAGTCTGGTGTGGCTTGGTTGAAAAGAATGGGATACTAAAATTATAACTGTTGGAATTGTTCGAGATTATTTAATTGAAGACGTACGTAATAGTCACCTAAGCGGCTTCCAAGCGTTCCCAAATTAAAGAAAAGCCTTTGGTCGATCACTGCCCTTTTGTTAATGTCCTTTGGGTAGAGAGAGTCGTCCTTGCCATACTTTTGGGCCAGATAAGTGAGGATTGCTCCGCTTTCCCACAGTGCAAAGCCATTATCGACTATTGTTGGAACAGTGTGCTGGGGATTGATCTACAAGAGGTTAATGTTTAATTATATTAGTCTCTTAAAAAGATTCAATCCATCATTCATATGATTAGTATATTAAAATTATAGTTCAATGCAATGAAGCTTCGTCAGAAATGTACATTTGTTGAGTTGAGTACTCAAGTACAAAGTTTGATATGTTAAGCAACAACATCAAACATTAAAAAATTTCGAAGCTTTTACATGATTTGAACACGCCAAGTAACTACAGTATCCAACCATAAATTTCGAAGCTTTTACATGATTTGAACACGCCAAGTAACTACAGTATCCAACCATAGATTAAGTATCCTAATTTCTAAGAAACATCTTTACATTTTTTATTTAACCAACTAAAAAAACAGATTTCCTGCCAAACCTGGCCGGTTTTCTGAAAGCAATAGGTTACCTTTAAGATATCATCACGAAAAACCTTCTAAAAAGAAATTACTAGAAGGCAAATCGACATAACCTCCAACCATAATGCAAAAACCAGCAGCACAATATAAAACTATTATAAAACAACAAAATTATATTATAAATATTACGAAAGCAAGTTCGAGCAGGATATCTTGACAACTTCTGTTTAATATATTATAAAAAAGAAACAGATGAATAATGGGCGAGGATATTTAAAATAATCAGGTAGTTCTACAGACAATTATTGAAAAAAATAGGGGTGAAAGTGTATTCGAGAACTTAACAGGCCACCAGGAAAAATTAAAAGAAACTTGTCCTCTTTTGTTTCGATGGAGAAGAGCGAAAGCTAAGAAATTCCTGCAGCACAGTGCTTTTTATGTGAGCTTGATGGATAACCCGCCTATTTCTATACAGTGAGCACGTAAAGGTTGGAACAAATTCGATAAAATATTTATTGGGCAAGTAAGAAAATAATGCTCGGACACGTCGATTTTATTTTTTTGATACGCATTTTTTTGGTATCCATATATTTTTTATTATGTCATCCCTGTTCGAGTTATGACGTCATCATCAGTTTTTTTTAAATAGCAACATCCTCTTTTGATAGTACCATTTAAAATAGCACATTTTTTTGCGGATAGAAGCCAAATTTTATGGTATGTTACATAACAATATTTTCGAGAAATTAGTACCACAATGTTGCACCATTTTTTATTGACGGCGCATTAAATGCTGAAAAATATTTGAATTTGCTACAAAAACAGATAATTCCCGCACTTATAGCACTATATCCAAATAATCGAAATCCCCAAATGCCGGACGAACCAATATTGTATCAACAATATGGCGCGCCACTATATTATTCATGGATTATGCGTGATTATCTAAACACCGTTTTCGCCAATAGATGGATATTGTCAAGAGGTGACTGACAAGCAATTTGAACATTTAATTTAATGAGTTCTAGTTGTATTTATTATTTTTTCTGTTGTTATTTCATTACATTGTTATGAGTTCTAAAACATTTTTTTCGAAAATATTGTTATGTAACATACCACAAAATTTGACGTCTATACCCAGAAAAATGTGCTCTTTTAAATGGTGTTATCAAAAGAGAGTGTTGCTATTTAAAAAAAACTGATGATGACGTCATAACTCGAACAGAGATGACGTAATTAAAAATATGTGTATACCAAAAAAATGCGAATCAAAAAAATAAAATTGACGTGTCCAACCAAGCATTATTTTCTTACTTGCCCAATAAAGATTTTATCGAATTTGTTCCAACCTTTACGTGCTCACTGTATAAATCAAGGAAAAAAAAGGGAGTATTCTTAACATGTTGATAGTACTATGAAGCACTATCATGAGTAAATAATTTCATTATAAAACGTAATATTTCCATCGAGGATGTAGGAAAACTCGAGCTCTAAACAATTCGCTTTTAACCAGCACACCGAAAACTGAAGAATAACAGCACTTTTTTATGTAAACTTTAAAATACTAGCTAAATGCATGGAAGAGAAAGGCATGCATTTTACACAATTCTCTGCCGTTCAGAATTGAAAAAGAACCACAAACAGTAACAGAAAACCATTAGGAATTCGAAAAGAAGTTTTGTCAGCAATCACTACGTCAGCAACTAAGGCACTAAATTGGAAAATTCAAGCAAAAGCTACTACTATAAAAACTGCAAATAAGAGGAACCAAACAACATTTTTCTATGGGAAAAACGAAGATGCTTTGTAAGTCATTTTGTAACTCCCACTGTCCTCTAAAGTTCTATGAGAGGAAAAATAAAATTGCTTAATTTTATTCGCGCCAAAATGACGAATTTTATGCAGGCCAAGTACATCAAGAGGTAAAACTAGTACGTTATATGAATAAAAACAGTTTAGCATTCATAACAAAACTTTTTACTGTCAAGGAACCAAATTTTCTCCAGAGGACTCTGTTACCAAGAACTACATTAAACGTAACAAACTCCACAAGCTGAGAAGGTAGAACGTTGTGGTTATTATAAGCTCCTATAATGATTTTGCAATGTTTATAGAAAAATATCACCTCCGTAGGAATTTGAACCACTGACCTTCGGCTTAACACTTCAAAGCCTTTTGTTAAAACGATTTTCCCTAATATTCGAAAAATGTAATGTCTGAAAAATATATGTATATGCCCTAAAATAAGTTTGGACTCTTGTATCGCTATGTCAATTTTTGTAAGTTTCTAATTCTTTAAGTAATTGTTTAATTTTACCACTTTCGAAGTTGCCCATCCCATATGTACGTCACATCTATATCTATATTTTTGAAGACTGATTTTGTCTTAAAGAATGAGACATGTCAGAAGATATCCTTCGGAAATCAAACCTAATATGTACTAAGTAGATTTCGATAGAAAATTGAATTTTACGTTTCAATATGAAGCTGACCAAATACTAAGGCTCTGCAGAAAGTGAAGAATACCTGAGCGGGCAATTGATACAAACGAAAACCTTGACATTGACGACAAACAACCGAAAAATTTGCTGTGGTATTAGGGCGAAGGCAAACAAATGAGTATCGCCTTATTAAATTTTTGAAGATTTGAGGGCGAATTGAATCTCCAGATAAAAGAGATAGAACAGGGCTTACAAAGGCGAAGTATTTGCAATTTATGTAATGTAAGTGTTTGGTAGCCATGATAGCACCCAACGAAGAAAAATATTAGAGTGGACTCAAAACAAACCACAACCAAAACTCTAACGCCGTGTGTGGTGACCTTTAACAAACATTGATATGAAGTTCTTCTTAACAAATCCTACTTCACAAAACAAATGGTGATATTACAAATCAAGAAGGTAAGTTCATGTTTAGATTTACAACTGTATATCTATACAAGAAGTGATTTGAAGCTATTATAGTTCGAACGAGTCTTCGTTAACTAATAATCGACTTGTGCAAGCTAGTAAATATTAACCAGTGCACAGCATATAATAAATATCCATTGCCAGCTCTTTTGCTACCAGACACATCCTTAAATGCCGACTAAATAATTCCCTTGGCAAATATCCCATATAGTCCAGTGGCCAGGTCGTGAAAAAGGGGGGTTACCTTGCAAAAGGTCATGTAGTTTTGGATTTTGGATATGTTGTATGTACCTAGGCCCTTATTAAAAATCCAAGTTTTCTAATTTGGCACGTCTGTGCGCGCGTCATTACAACCACTTTGTGTCATTTTTTTCGGTGTTTGCTCGATAACTCTTTACTAGTGCGTCCTACAGAAAAGTTATTCTTACCTTTTTTGTAGAGCACAAAATTTTCTAGAATTTACTCCAATAACATGTTTTTCTAAACCTCATAGTTACCGAAATACAGAGCCTCAAAGTTGACTGCCTACTTTACAATTTTTCACTACGATTCATGTACAATGTGATTTTTTAAAAACTTAATTGCAGCAGGCCGTATTCTGACTTAATACAGACAGTTCTAAGGTTATTAAGACAGAATTCGGCCTGCTGCAATTGAGTTTTTAAAAAAATCACATTGTATGTTTTCCCTAACTTTTGGAAAAATTTTGTTGTTTGAAGCATTGTATTTCGGTAACTATGAGGTTTAGAAAAACATGTTATTGGACTAAATTGTAGAAAATTTTGTGCTCTACAAAAAAGGTAAGGATCATTTTTGATATAGGACGCACTAGTAAAGAGTAATCGAGCAAACACCGAAAAAAGGCACACAAAAGTGGTCGTGCTGACGCGCGCACAGGCGTGCCAAATTAGAAAACTTGGATTTCTAATAAGGGCCTAGGTACATACAACATATCCAAAATCCAAAACTACATAACCTTTTGCAAGGTAAAACGTACTTGGCCACTGGGCTACATAAACCAAGACGATACTACATATTTTTGGAATGCATTACAAAGTTTTGCATTGTTTATTACTACACTACATCAACATTTTTTAGTAGTTGCTCTCAACTTTATCGGAAAGTAAATTCAACAAACCACTGAAATTTACTTGGTCGATTTGACCATCATGTATCAGATTTTGATGCATTTATACGTATATGTGTCATGCTGACTACCTCGTCCAGTTACTACAAGTACGTCTCGTGAATACTGAAGTCTTCGTACGATTTTCCTTCAGAGACGGTAGCTACGAACCAAACCAATTCTTGCTTCAATCAACGCGATCCCCGTGTTAGGTTGATTAGAATCCAACGTAAAAGCAGGGAATGCCTCAGCATGGAAACCTAATAGTAACCCTGAACAGTTGAATTTAGTAAGTTCAGCGTTGCTTTCCATCGTAGGCACCATAGTGATCCTACTGAGAAATTTCAACAACAAGAGATGACTGTATAATTGCACAAGATTACAGATCAAGCTCATTATAAGACGGACGTACCTCGTCAGAAGATTCCAGATTACGATTTTGGAAGTCCCCATTCCAAATCGGGAGGTTGCAGTTCCCCAACTATGGGCCGTACTTACGCCCTGACCATAAATATAGCACAAGGACGAATGTTTCAAAAAGTTGCAAGCCTATGATTTTGGATGTCACCCTCCCAAATTGATAGAATGCAATTTCCCAACCATACGGTGTATTTACGCCCTGGCTAAAACCGTAACACAAGAATGAACGTTCCAAATTGCAAGGTTTCAGTTCCCAAAGCATGCGTTCTAGGGCGTACTTATGCCCACTCCACAAATATAAGGATAAACGTTGCAGAAGGTGGCAACATTATGGGGTTGGATTTTGCTGTTTCTACTGTGCCCGCTAAGACAATAGCTGCACCGAAGGGCGGATTGGCCATAGGTACGAAGATATGGACGAAGATGAAGGGGCATTCATATATCCAGCTAAAATTATTGATTTTAAAAAGATGTTTTACACTGTTAGCTTTTATCACTTTTATCGTTGCTTTTGAGGATATGGCTGTAGAACATGATTCAGGAAGCATACAATCAGTTAACGGAGATGATACGTATCGTCCATAAACTACAAAAAATACAAACAGAGGACGAAAACATGATTCACGAAGCATAAAACTTGACGAAAAGGCTAGAACTCCTGCAAATAGATATCTTTCGACAACCTGTTTCAATAAGAGAAGTACTTTAGCAACAGTAGAATATATTCTAGGTACAGTAAATTGATTGGCGACATAAATATGAACGCTACCGTAACAATTACATTACCAAAACCAAAATACAGAACCCATAATAAAAGTAGAGAAGGAAATTCGGCAAGCAAACAATATATCGCCCAAATTGAATCAAGCAAAACAGCCAGAGAATATATGCGAATGGTGAAAGGCTTCAGAATCTACGCTATGCAAATGATGAGGTGGTAATAGCTGCTGAAGACCTTCAGGAGATGTTGCCTTAATTAAACGAAAAATCAAATAAAGTAAACTAAGAACTAACATTAACAAAACAAGTCAAGAGCAATGGCACGAAACGACGAAAATAAAGGGCTAAAAATAGAAGTCGTCGAAAGGGAAGTTGTTAGCAGGGATAAAACCTTGAACAAAAAGGCCATAATTTGAAGAGGCAAATCAAACGCCGGAGTTGATAAAAAGAATATTAAACAAGGATGGAGAGCGTTTGGCAAATTAACTTACACTTTATACTTCGCCACCAGTCGCTAAAATAGACATAAAGTTGATAAACTATTAACCCGCCAAAGTTTCGTCTATTACCATTTAGAAACTTTATATTGTAGTTATGTATCAAGTAAAAAATTTAAAACGCACAACAACAAACCTTGAGAAAAACTGTAAAGGTAAATTCGCAAACTGTCAATCAGAAAGCCAGCGTTTATCCCAGCGCATTCTTCCAGTGTTGACATGGATATTAACCCAGATCATAAATAAATGTTAATAAACAAAGAAACACGAAGAGAAGGATGCTAGGAATAGCACAGAATGACGGGAAAACCATGGTCACTGATGAACAACACTGAACGAAGAAGACCTGCTCGCATCTATAGGGGAAACGTGAATTTGAACTGTTGGGAAACTGCATCAGCAGGGAACACGAGGTTCATTTGGAAAATAATAGACATTTTAAGGATAAGGAAGCATTTCGAAGTACATTGTCGTACCTACTTTGATACGATCCCGTTCGATCCAGAAAACAAATTGACAAAATCATTTGTAGCAAACTAATTTTTAATTCACAAATAAACGTTTCCAGATTAATTATGTCCAGGCAATGTTTAATGAAGTGACATACTTCCCAAGTAAATAAATAAATATAATCTGCACAAAACCTATGGGCAAAGTAAAATACAACTCGGTTTCTTCTTATATGCATCGCCTATAAATGCTTAGGTTTACTACTTTGACGAATACAGCTGCATTAAATATATTTGATCCACCAAGTATGGGATGTTACGAAGGAATTTACTGCACATTGTATGGATACAGTCTGATGACAGATGAAACAGCGGAGCCTTATTTATACAAAACAAATAGATAACCAAATTAATACTGCCTTCTGTTGATAATAAAACGACAACCACTGGACCGTTTTATGCTATAATGCTGGTATGGGTAAAGTGTTCGTCATTCACATAGAATAAATCAAGTAAAGTGATTTGAAAATTTATTTCATCAGAGACAGCAAAGAAAAAACCAACCATTTGCAGTCTAAGATGGTTATTTTATAGAAACGTCTATGCCATGTGTATTATTAATACTGCAATATACAAAGCTGGTGTCAGCATTTTGTTTAATTTTGCTAGTGTAAATCGCTCGACTTCAAAATACTATGGCCAGCCAACTCCAATGATTTTTTTACTGATACTGTACTTGAAACCTGTTCAAAACGCAATACATTATAAAAGTAAGACTGCTGTCATTGACATCGAATAGGTAGAAGGAAGGAGAAAACAGATAAGTCAGTAAAACCCTTTGTAGTCCACGAAAATCATTTTAAGGGAAGATCAACTATAAACGTGTTGAAAAGATACTTATAAAAGCAATTTTCTGTTTGAAAAAGACTTACCAAATAGGTAGAAGAAGGAAGGAGATCAGTAAGTAAGTAAAAACAACACGGATTACGTATACTTGCATGAATGCACTGCCAACGTGTAAGATTGGTTGCATAAGCTGCTATCTATCTGCGTATAACGACGAATTTGGCTTAGCTTGGGCAAAATAAAATATAACATTGTATGTTGAAATAGTTATATTTTCATTATGTACTCATCAACAATTAGCAAACAACCTACCTAACACAGCCATGAGGTGTTTTTTGTTATTTACGAAATATACTGTATATGGTTTCTTTAGAATTTGATGTATACCATGTTTGCAGTCAATAGTAAGATTATTTTTTTGATACTCTAAATAACTATGTACAAATAATCTATTTAATTCATGTATATTGGGATGATTTAAATATTCATTGATATCTAACCATCGACATTCTGTTATTTCTCGTTCGCACATTTCTATTTGCGTTGTTAAAGGCTTCAAACTAACAACTACGTAAATATCCGAACAACGAAACATGACATTGTGGGCATGTCTTAAATTTAAAACCGACAGAAATACCGTACTAATATTTGTTTCCTCGTGGACTCACACTGCTGCATCTATTATATTTTCTCCAATGCGACTGAAGCCAATACTTTTCCCTCACGACAAGAATTTCTGATTTATCATTAACAACTACAGCACCAACACCGATCATTGTGTGAGAGTAAGGGAAAATGTGGCTTTCTTCTTTTGGAAGCCATTTATACATCAGCAGCTGAGAAGCTGATAGTTTTTACGTAAATGTTATGAGGCCCGATGAACCAGAAAAGATAAAATATACCTAGGTTGGATTAGATAGAAACCCTGGTAAAATCCAGTAAGCAGCACTGGCTCCTCCTTTATAATCCAACAAGAAACGAGAAACCCAAGCTAGCATATAGTACAGGAGCTAAGTGCAAAAATAAGGCCTGATTGCGCAAAAATGTATACAAGCATACAAATTTGGGATATGATAGTGTATCATATAGTAATTAAAATAAACATCAGACCCACTTCAAAATCACCCCCCCACTCCGAAATAACCCCCCAAAGTGATAGAGTGTAGCGGCTCCTATTACAATTAATTGTGGCTTTATTTAAAAAGATATTTGAATTCTGTTTGCACAAAAAATTATAGAATGCTGTGAACTTCTATTCTTTTTGTATTGTTTTGTAAACAGTTATTAGAAAAATATTATTTTTATACCAAAACATGTTATTATGTAACAAAACATCTTAGAACATTTTGATTAAGATACAGTAATTTTCTTTTGGTTTTCCTCTTTTGTCAAATGTATTTCACTATTTCTCAAAACTATTTCATATTTACGTCACTTTGACAGTAATATGTCAAATGAAATTCACTATTTATGAAAACTCTTTCACGTTATTGCAAATGATTTTCTTCTTTTTTTTAAATTTAATAATAATAATGTGAAATTGATTTGACAAATAAGGAAACGCTTCTGCCAAAAAAGGAAATTGTTTGACAAACACAGCACTCTGTTTAATAGAGATAGGAAATAATTTTGAGAAATAGTGAAATACAATTGACAAAAGAGGAAAACCAAAAGAAAAACACTGTAATACAAGTTTAAACTATAACGTAAATAAACTCTTATCAGATATGATATGATTTTTGTTAAATGAAAGTTCTTTACCTTGCATAAAGCTAACGCATCTTCTAAAACAAGTGGAATTTTTATAAATCTAAATCATCACTTCCATTTCCTCGATCACATAAACCGTCACACATACAAAGTTGAGTGCACTTTAAATTATATTTATTGCACTTGCATCTATTACCACAATTTTTACAGCCACATTTTATAAGTTCCTCGCAAGATTGTGATGCGTCGTTTAAAATCAGTCCAGTGGGGAATTAAATAAGTATTGTCCATTTTCCATCCCCAGATAACCGGAGATTCGTTGTGTATGGGTGATAAACAATCTCCACAAAGATATCCACCCTGATAAATTGACCTTAATATATGTTGTTTTAAGGCAGCTTCTGTATGCGGTATGTTTTCTACATTTCGTGCCTTTTTGGTAAACAAATATTTACGAAACTTATTAACTGATGTACAGGAACTTGATTTATCATATAAAACTACAATAAACTGTTCTATTATTAGTTGATCGTCTGACGGCAGTGCAGGAGACGTAGTCAGGTCTATGAAGGTTTCCGTCACATTCGAGAAGGACCACGCTTCCCATGCACTTTTTTTCCTTTCCCAGAAAAAGAGGAAACTGTATCGCATCCAGTCAATACATGAAACAACGGCAATCCTAGGGATTTACGTCCTAGTTTCTTTGCGAGTAAATGTGCTGGTATATAACGAATATGTTGTCCTGTTCCAAATGCTAACCATATTTCAACTCATGGTAGTTTATACGAAATAAAAATTGCAAGAACTGCTACATCCGTATCAACGGTTCTTATCATTATTTTTGTTAGTCCATTTTCGAAGAAACATCCGTGTATCGGCTTCTTCATGATTGCAGTGTGAAATTTAGTTAGAAGGTTGTTCTCCATTTAATATTGATGAATCTTTTAAGGTTAATATAATAATTTTACCAGGCGTCTCTAAATTTACAATATAACTGAAGAGCATTGAAAATAATTCTGATTTATTTTCTGCAATTCTAAGAAACATAGACCAGTTTTTAGGCATAGGAGCTGTGGATGCAACAGGCTTTCTTTGGCCTATACCGCAATTACTTCTGGTTTGTTCTTTAATGTAATGCTATTTTTGCAGTGGGTAAACATCCCATACCACATCCAGTCTTTTTCTTTCTCTTAATTGGGAAAGTATATAGGGGGCGGAAATGGTATCCATGTATTCCTGAAAGTTTTTACAGTTTTTTGGAATTAATACGTTTATTATAGCAGCACCGTCCAGTATAATAGAATCAGTATGAGGAACATCATATACAATATCATCTTCGAAACACTGTAACAAATCAGATTTATTACAGTGCCTCATTTTACCAGATGGTTGATAATACAGGGGGACACAGTTGATTTTCATGTTTAAAAAAATTGTCTAAATCTCCCTGTCTCGACTGACAAGCTATATATAAGCGGCTATACAATGACAAGTCATTCTTTAATTCATTGTGTTTATCTTGAACTTTATTCTTGATTTTAGGCGTTTTAAAGAATTTATAACTGTTTCTCGGAATCATTCATAGATTTAGTACCTTCAACTTTCAGAGCTGAATAAATGGGAAGTGGTGGTTCTCTTACCCTATTGTGACCAGTTGAGCCAACTGAAGAACGTCTAGGCCGAGAAATTATTTGAATTACTTAAAGATCCCGTTAAAAGCATAGTTATGAACTGGAACAGTATTTGTGGAACGCTCTCTTCCTAACATGTTTCAGAAAAACATCCTTTGAAAGTGTATTGATATTCAAGAACATATTTTTGTAAAATTTTGGCAGCTTCAGTTAAAATTAAACCTTCTTTATCAGAATCCGGCTAATTTTATTGCCTCGCTCAAACTTTCTTCAAAAATCAAAATGACATCCCTGCCTTCTGATTTACTTACTATATCTGGAATATTAGATAAAATCCTATCTTTTAGTCTGGTGGAATGAACTGGGATATGATGCAAACCTAATTTCTCCATATGATCTTTGTATAGTATAACCAATTCGCTTAATTTAAAAACGGACTTTTCAGTTCTGCTGCCGTTCATAAATTCTATAGCATTTGCCAAAGTTACTTATACCTTCCAAAACCGATTTGTTATCAGGTTTATTGCTAGAATGTTTACGTTTGTGTTCGTTAGGCATTTTAAATGATATTCTGTTTCGATAGCAATTAAATCGCCTCCTGAAATTTTTCGTAAAATATCTTTGTCAGAAATCTCTTGAGCGTAATTTCTTAATTTTCTATCCAGTTCTAATGTCTGAACTTTTCTTAGCGGCTCTTTCTTTTTGGATGGTAGTTCACAGAATAGGCGTACTTTTGCCATATTACTAGGATTGTTTTTGACAATTGAGTTATCTGTTAAAGTCCTAGTTGTAACTGTTTCACTGTTGCTAATGCATACATCTTTTGTTCGTTTGTTTTGTAAGCGTTTAAGTTTCAATGAACTAAATTTTAATTCACATTTCTTATGCCACGACACTTTATATTTTCGGAAAAAACGTTCTACACCGCCTCCTTCATCAAATGTTATTAAATCAATGTTTGCAGGTAAAGCACCTAATTCCTTAAATTCCAGTAAATTTGCTGCAAGACTCTCATAACCTTTTCCTTTTCTCACTGCAGGGCACAATAATGGAAGCTTATCTTTCGATTGGCACAAAATGCAAAGGATAAAGTTTAGTGACATATTTTGACACGAAATAGTACAGAAAGGTGTAATACTTTAATAACTTTATAAACACACTCGAACCGGCATAGACTACGGTACTGACCGTAAGAAGTGATTCATTACGAAGATACGTGCGTTGCAGATGCGCATGCACTTTGCATCTCTAAACAAATAATTGCTGATACTTTCTAAACGGTGTGCGCTAAGATTACAATTTTTTTTTTAAATTTAATAGTCACAGTTGTCGCTATAAATTGTGTTCAGACTGTTTAGGTATGTATGTATTGGCTTTTAAGTAAAACCAGCAAATCTATAACTCGCTGCTAAGAATTTTACAATAAATTCGTTTTTAACAATAGTAATCTTTGCATTTTACAAAAATTAAAATTTTATAGCATTTTATGATATGTTAGGACTATACGTGCATAAACAGAATTCAAAAATATTTTTAAATAAGGCCACAATTAATTAAAATCTGAGACGCTCCGCCCTACCACTTGGAAGGGGGGGTGTTCGGAATTGGGGGGGTTTTCAAAATGGGTCTGACGCTTATTTTGCTTAATATATGATATACTAGCATCCCTGAAAATTGCATGCTTGTATACATTTTTGCACAATCGATGCACTTAGCTCCTGTACTAATAGGAAATTTAAAGAACAGAGTATGAAAAGCTATCCAGCAAAGAATAAAAACAGACAAATCAGGAATTACTAGTGGAAATAGCAGACCTCACAAAGTACGTCGAATAATTGAAAACAACTTTGCACCTAATGTGAGAGTACTTAAGGAAGGAACTGCCACCTGCCTACTCATGGATTATTTTGACATAAACAATTTAAAAATAATCGCCTAAAACAATATAAAATCCCTATTGCTTGCAAAAATTCCACAAACAAGATATCCCACTTATTACACAATATGTATTTTATTAATAGTTACAGGTACTTAAAGTTTGCCAAACTCGTTTCAATGACTCGGCCAACTCTCCCAAACCTGTAAAAGGTGGAATCTAAACAAACATTAGCAAGACTGGTTGTTACATTCGCATTAGTTAAATGAGCAACAATGACTGGCACTTTCCTAAGTGATGTAAAAACAAGCGGTCTGATTGTGTCATTAGGTTTTTTCTTATCTTAAGTTATTTGTTTTGCTATTAACCGCTAAATAATTTGGTTAATTCAAAGCAGCTCAGTAAATATTTACAAAGTTTATCGAGCGATAGGCAATCTATGTCTCCGTCAAGTGCAAAAAATAATGAGCCAAGTCAAATAATAAAAAATCCACTTGTCAGATAGGTACATGAAAAATCACTGAAGGTTATGATATAAAAACGAAGCAATTAACCTTATCGAATAAATAAACAACAGATTATAACGAAAATTAGAGAATAAAAGAAAAATCTGTAAAGTCCCAAATTACCACCAGCAACCTTAAAAATTCCCATCAATGTGAAAAAATAGGTATTAGCTTACTCTAATAAATTCAGGCGCCAGTTGTGCTTTATTAATAAGATCCAAAATTTTTGGATTGAGGTCAACATTTAAAACTTTCGCAAGTAATTGCACTGCACGACAAGGTCCACTTCCTGGTGCATAATAAAAATCGATCGGCATTTTTCTGTAACAAACACACGGTTTTAGGATTCATTAGAGCCTCTACCAATTTTCATCAATGTTCATTTTCAAGCAAGTAACCTAAGCACGCAGATCCTCGCAAGCATGTTTTACAAGACGCATATATTTCGTTTAGAAGCCAAATAAAGTACAGTCAGATTACCAAAGAAATCTTAATTTGTTACAGCACTGGCTTCTAATGTACTAAATATAAAAATAATCCAGAAATCTGAACATACAAACAGCCACTTGCAGATTAAAATCAACGAATGTTAAGAAATTCTTGTAAAAATTTAAGAAATAGTAAACAACCAGCCAACACAGAAACTCGCCTGTTTTCAAAGCCAAAAACGAGGACACACGCTTGTTCACTGTGTAAGCGAACTCACTCTAGTAATTAAGCTGGGAATCTCGCTGGACTTTTATTAACAGAAGCATTGCACAATCTAATCATACGTAATTTAAAACCTGAATCATTTCCATGTGTGCTAAAAAGATTAGCCATCGCCGAATAGCAAGTCATGGCGTTATAAACAAAAATTTTGAACATTTTATTTTATTGCTTTATCATGTTAGCTTGCTAGGAACATTGTTTATTGTGCTTTAATGATTAGTCACAATTGAGCTATAAATTACAGTAAAAAATTTATAAGAAAAGAACAAAATCAATGTAGAACATCAATGCTTGCAGGTTAAACAAAAAAAGGAATAAGAGACACACAGTTGTAAGCTGAAGTGCGAAAAAACGACTTCAGAGGAGTAAATTATTTATTTCATGCAGATTATGACATGAGGAAATAATACTCTTTAGTATTATTTCTTTGTAATGCAAGAACAAATGTTTTGATAAAAGATTTAAACTAAAATTAAATAAGTGTATTAAAAACAATATTTTCAAGTCATTGTGTTCCAAGTCAAATAGTTGCAGACAACCAACCATTTGGATCATATTTATTAAAACACTTTGCTATTGATTGGGACTATAAATGGGATTTAACAAACCCACATTATGCACAATCAAATGGGTTCAGTGAACGATTTGTACAAATAAGTAAGAGCATGTTGAGAGAAAATAAAGATTTGCAAATTGCCTTGTTGTATAGAACAACCCCACATCTGGTATTAAATTTTCACCAGCTCAACTCTTATTTAATAGAAGAATTAGTAGTAGACTACCAATGACTGAGTCATCGTTAAAACCCAAATTACATAAGATTTTTTTATTAACTCCATTTGCCTACAATTTGTCCTATCAGGGCAATAAATAATATACAGTGAGCACGTAAAGGTTGGAACAAATTCGATAAAGTCTTTATTGGGCAAGTAAGAAAATAATGCTCGGACACGTCGACTTTCTTTTTTAATTGCGCATTTTTTTTGTACACGTATATTTTTTATTATTAACTAGCTCTATGGTAATACAAATGCTTTGGCGTAGGAGTTTGTGTTCCTGTGAAAAATTTAGTAAAATATAAACAAATAAAGTGATAATAGCGTTAAATATAGCTGGTAAGTACTATAAAGTTTTCCAATCAGTTTAGTTAAAAGTTTGTGCGGGAAAAAAGCAGCGACCGGGAGAAAATATGCGAGTTGTTTTGAAACATATGTTAGATTAGTGTATGTTCACGTTCGTTTTAGTGTTGTTTACACGAATGCATGCGTTGCAAACAGCTGCGTCGTCGGTCCCTTAGTTTTGGGATAGATGACGCGTTCTGGTTTGGGATAGATGACGCGTTCTGGTTTGGGATAGATGACGCGTTCTGGTTTGGGATAGATGACGCGTTCTGGTTTGGGAGAGATGACGCGTTCTGATTTGGGAGAGATGACACGTTCTGGTTTGGGAGAGATGACACGTTCTGGTTTGGGAGAGATGGCACGTTCTGGTTTGTGAGAGATGACGCGTTCTGGTTTGGGAGAGATGACGCGTTCTGGTTTGGGAGAGATGACGCGTTCTGGTTTGGGAGAGATGACGCAGGTAATTAAATAATAATGTATTGCCTTAGATAAAAATGCCGACATTCTATGGACCAAGAAAAAGTAGTGATGAAGAAATCTTCGATGAAAATGAATGTGTCGGATGTTTAGAGCACTACGGAAAAACGAAATCCACAGCAGACTGGATTAAATGCATAAAATGCAACAGGGCTTCATGATTCTTGCACAAGCTACAAGAACTACTGCATTAACTGTGGAAAAAGAAGTTCACGTCTTAATTTGGGACTTTGCTTCCAGTTAACAACTTAAGGAAGAAATTTCCATAAGCCATCTATCCCATACTTGATGCGTCATTTCACCCATGGGGTATGGGAGAGATTGCCAAATGCAACGTTTTAGTTTTGTTCTGTTTTAGAAAATACAACTTAAAGATAGTTTGTTTTGTCTGTTTATTTCGGAAATGTTTTGCATTTTAAAACGGCAACACGCAAATAAATTTGCTCTTGAAGAATAGTAAATATCAAGAAGATATTTAACTTTAAATAAGTTAAAATATAATTAATTCAATTACGAATATAATTATGATTTTTAAGTTCAAAATTATCAGTTCTTTACCTAACTCAAAATTTTTGTTAATTCGCGTAATAATGAAAAGACAACGGTATGTATTGGATAGGGCAACAAGAAAATTGCTGAGAAATCTGCTAAGTCTACTATGTTGTCCGCTGTGCCGAAGATCTTTAGACAATCTCCATATCTATTGCACGGTATGTGGACATGTTTTTAGTCGCGACTGCCTCATAAGAGCTATACGCAGGACACGGGTATACATAAGAATTTAGTTGTAGAAAGACATTTTTAAGAAAAACGGCAGATATGGGAAATATTACAACCAACATGCTAGAGAGTTGTCAGAGATTAATGTAGGTGATAATGTATTAGTTAATGAGGATAGAGGCATAAATGAGCAATGGGAAAAAGAGAAAGTAATTGAAGCGCTCGGGGCAACAAGGGTATAAGCCACATTTTTTCACAAAATGAGTTAACTATGGAACTTTAGTTAACAAGTAGGTGTTAAGCCTCAGTAAAAATGTTATTGTAGTATTACGATAGATGGCGCCACAAGGCCGAAGTATTTCTATTGTATTTGTATGAAACACACTTCAGTTGACAGCAAAAAGGCTGTAAGCCACACAATAATAAACATGGCTGCCGAACGACAAGTGTCAACGAAACGAAAGTTATTTAATAAGGACGATGAATCAAGTGACAGTGAAAATGATTTTGACTCCGATGACAGTGTAGTTGACAAACATTATAATCCAACAGCTAGTACGTCAGAAAACCAATCTGATAGCGATTTATCGGTAAGTAAATAATTAAGTGGCTTATACCCTTTTCAGCGTATATAAATGTGGCTTACAACTTTTTACTCAAACAGCGTAAAATATTTTTTTTTTTCGTATTTTAAGTACTCCCACAATCTTTGATATTAATATACAAACGTTGTTGGTTAGTAAAATTTAAATCATTATATTTACGATGTGTCTAAACAAATATTTTCAAGAAAAAAAAGCAGAAAGTAATATGTGGCTTACCCCCTTTTTTATACAAAATAAATATGAAGAATTTTTCCTATAAACATTTTTTTGGGTTTTTATGATTTTATGTTGAGGGTTGTGTGATTTTGTTGCAGGAGAATGCTGAAGGTATTGCTAAACTTAGTGTGCTTTCTAGAGGAAAATTACAAACACCAGAAAAGCCCGGTCCCTCGCGGCGGAGAAAAGTTAATAATCAACTAAGAAAAAAAATTAAATCAAAAACTAAACGGAATTTAGGATACGAATATTTAAGCTCAAGGGGAGCTAACAAACAATCAAGAATATTAGGGCCACAATGTACTTGCAAGAAAAAATGTAGAACTCGGTTACAGGGAATAGAAAATGTTATTTTTGATTCATTTTGGAACTTAGGTTGCTATGACAACCAAAATACATATTTGTTCGGCTGTATTAAATCCATGGCAAAAAAGAGGTCTTACAAAAAGAAAACAAAAAATCGGGAGTCTCGTAGGAAGATGACCTACCAATACTTTGTGAAAGTGAATGGAGTGGACACTGGAATCTGTAAAACAGAATTTCTATCTGTTCATGGCTTGCAAACCTCTAAAAAACGAATTCAACATATTTGTGAGCAAATAGCAGTTGGTAGAACTACCCCAAAATCTGACGGTAGGGGAAGACACCACAACCGAGTAAACAGATTAGCACCTGAAAGAATCCAGTCAGTTCATGATCATATAAATACGTTTCCAAAATATGTCAGCCATTATAGTCGAAAAAAGAACCCTAATAGAGTGTACTTAGATCACGATGTGAATATTGCTATTCTCTATCATGACTTCTATTTGGACTGGTGTAAGGAAAGGGGAATAATGCCTGTATTGGAAGACAGATACCGCAGAATTTTTTGTAATGATTACAATATAGGTTTCAAACTTCCTAAAAGCGATACATGTTCAACATGTGATTCACTACATACTTTAATAAAAACAAATAAGGAGAAAAACGTGGACTCCAGACAGTTAGAAATAAAACTGCAACTGCACCAAGCACAAGCTGAGGCAATGCAGGAAAACTTAAAAAAAGAAACAGAGTATGCAAAGAAAAATGGAAATAAGCATGTCTTCTCTTTTGACCTTCAGCAGACATTACCAACACCGTGCTTAACTGTCGGTCCAGCTTTTTACTTACGGAAGGCTTGGACTTATAATTTAGGGATACATGATTGTGCTACTGGTAAGGGAAGTATGTACATGTGGACGGAAACCGTTGCTAAACGTGGTAGTGATGAAATTGCTAGCATATTACTGAAACATCTTAATGGAAAGGCTACTACTGGATCAGAGGAACTTCTGATATTTACTGACAATTGTGGAGGGCAAAATAAAAATTGGCTGTTAATGGGACTTTGGCTTCAACTAGTACGAGAAAAAAAGTATAAAGCAATTGAGCACAGATTTCTAATCTCAGGTCACACACACTTACCTTCGGATAGAGATTTTGCCAAAATTGAAAAACATAAACGATATTTAAAACAGGTTTATTGTCCAGAACAGTGGTACGAGGCCGTATCAAAATGTAAGAGAGTCAACCCATTCGATGTGATTATTATGGAACAAAAGAGCTTCTTCACTTTTGAAAATATAAATTTTACGAAGAAAAATTTAACAGAAGATAAAGAGCCTATCAAATTTAATCAAGTAAGATGTTTTAGATTCCAAAGTGATGAACCAAATATAATGTTTATCAAGCATACCCTTAATGGACCTGTTAGCCGTGTAAACATTGGAAAAAGAGGAAGTAAAGTTGATAACAGCAAAGTTACAGAAAACTTAAATAAGAAATATCATGAACCAATTAAATTAAAATCCAATAAGATAGTAGATTTAAGGAAGTTGCTTAAATACATACCTCCAGCTTATCAGGGATTTTATCTCGATGCTATTGGAGAAATTCAGAATGAAACCGATCAAGAACCTGAGCAAGTACCTAAAGAAAATCAACCAGAAAATGTAGATGGCGAAGAAGGCGAATATATTGACTCCGATGATGAACAATAAACGATCGATGATGCCCTACTGAGATAAGTTTTTTTTTTCTATTATATTATAATCTTTTGTTTTGTATTATTGATCGAGAGTGATCTACTGAGATGAGTTTATATATTTTTTTATTATATTATAATATTTTGTATGGTATTAAATTTGATCGATACTGATTTATCGTGATGAGTTTGTATTCTTTTCTATTATAATCATTTTTTGTTCTTTTAATGCTTAATAAAAATAATACTTCTTTTGTCTTCAAAACATATCGTTATTATTTTTTTAGAAAGGGTGTAAGCCACATTTTTTCGAAATAAATATTTTTTTCTATTATTTGAATAACAATATAGAAATAATAAAAAGTAAAACAACAGTGAACCATTTTCTTCTACACAAATAGTTATGCATAATTTGTCTCGTATAAGTTACCTGATTTCAGGATTTAACTGAAACTTTCAATTCATCATAACTCAAAATAACATAAAGTTGGCTTGTATCCTTGTTGCCCCGAGCGCTTCAATTGAGGAATAGTAGATTATTCTACAAGTAAAGAAAAGTGGCAGTTTTCTAGCGAGTGGAAAATGTTTGATTCACGATCGTTAGCGAGTGAATTACAATTTCACGAGCTAGAAAACCACTTTTCTTACGCGTTGAATACGCTATTTTTTTGTGTAAGTACTAAAAGTTCGAATTTTCTAGACAAATTTGTTAAATTTATCAAGGTTATGTTTGTACGGAAACATAGCAACTACAACACGTACATAGTAACAAGTAAACAAACAGACTGTGTTGCTAGGAATAAAGTGTTGGTTGCTAATGACTCAAGCGTTGTAATGAGGAAAAGGTTGCTAACGAGAAAAATGCCACTTTTCTTTACTATTTTCTACATAGTAAAATGGCCGTTTACCATTGACTATACAAAAATAGTAGATAGTTTTACAAGTTAAGAAAAGTGCGAGTTTTCCAGCGAGTGTAAATTTTTAATTCACGAGCAAGCGTAGCTTGCGAGTGGGTTAAACATTTTCACGAGCATGGAAGAATCACTTTTCTTACGAGTTGAGCATGCTATTTTTTCGTGTACTTCACGAAAATCACGTTTATTTTATAAATAAATATTCAAAACCTATCAAGGTATGTCAAGCGTGTGCTGACATGGTAACAAAACATCTGAACAAGTAAATAATTTGTGAAAAATTGTTCATTCAACATGAATCAATTAAATGAAGAGAATGAAGATATTCAGCAAGCAGTATTAGAAGCGACGACGAGTTTATTACCACTAAAGTCCAGAGAAAAATACGAGAAAACTTACCAGCAATTTTGTGGTTGGAGAAACGAAAAAAATGTGAAAGGAGTTAATGAAAATATTCTAATTGCGTACTTTGTTGAAAAGGTTAGTCATATTTATGAGATTTATTACATTCAAACACTAATATTTAAATATTATAGGTGAAAATTCTTAAAGCTTCAACAGTCTGGTCAGTGTACTCAATGCTGAGAAGCACTCTACAAATATATGAAAACGTGGACATTTCTGCGTATAAAAAGTTGCTGGCCTATTTGAAACGTCAAAAAATGTAGCAAAAAAATCAAAAGTTTTGTCAATGGAAAATGTGAAGGATTTCTTAAAACAAGCCCCTGATGACAGCTTTCTGCTTATGAAGGTATTGACGATTATTGCGCTACACGGAGCCTGTCGTGCGGAAGAATTACGGCTATTGAAGGTGGATGATGTAGAAGATTCCGGGCGTATTTCGGTGATAACATTACATGACACGAAAACAAAAAAAAGCGTGTTTTCACAGTTACATCGGAAGATGGAATGAATGGAATTGGGCTCTACAGAAAGTACTTGAGTTTGAGACCGAAACACGTGGATCATCGCAGATTATTTATATTTTATAAACAAGGCAAGTGCACAGTGCAACCAATTGGCATAAACACTTTGTACAGTGTACCTAAGAAAATTGCGGTGTACTTAGGGCTACCAGATCCAAACAGCTACACCGGACACTGTTTTCGACGAACGTCAGCAACTTTCTTGGCGGACAGTGGAGCAGATATCCAAGTTTTGAAGCGTCACGGGGGCTGGCTGTCAAGTGGAGTCGCGGAAGCCTATGTCGAAGCCCTGATCACATAACAATCAGATTCGCCAAGTTCGTATAAAATCTGGCAGGCATTTTTATGATTAGTTTGCATTCAACGGCCAGGCAGCGGCACCATCGCATCGTAGTTTTGCCTTCAACTACTAGATGGCCGCATTGCTATCGATAATTATGGTTTCTGCAATATCCGATTATTTGAGCAAATTCAAACTGATTTTTTACGTTTCACATATAATTACCCGACTTCAAATGTGCATTGTGCATGTGCTCGAAATAGACATCGTGTATCTTTGGGCTCCTTTTTAGTCTGACGGCTAGACTCTTGTCAATAGTACCCCTGATAACATAACACATAACAACAGGGATAGTAGGTACTTATTTCTTATTTGTATTTATTGCCAGAATTGCTTAAACAAGTTCGAAGTATATATTTTGTTTATTGCAGTGTAGTATATTTGTGAATAACAAATATTTAGCAGTTCGGACTTATTTTAACATGCCAGGAAATACGTGCGAATATATAACTTGCAAAAGAAGCAAAAGTAAATATCCAGAACTTAAAATGTACCGATTTCCGGTCAAAGATATTAGCCGTTTGAAACAATGGAAAATAAATTCAGGTAAGCATTATGTTTCACAGTGTTTTTATAAAAATAATATGTTATTGTTTCTTCGGTACGATAACAATGGGGTATGTGACCATAACGGAATTTCAATATAGGCCGCGAGTAGGGTTTATACAAAAACCGACTTTTTAAACAACCGGGTTTCGAATCTCAACTTTTCCACGAAACCGGTTAAAACCGATTTTCGAATTTTCACAAAAAAAATTGAGATAAGGGATGTTTACAACTTAATTTAAAACTTTTCAATTTGTTTATTATTTATAAAAATTCAAAAATATAACAAAATAAAATATTCAAACGAAACAAAAAAAAGCTACATAAAATTCTGAAAAATAAACAAAAAAACGTACTCTATACATAGAAACCCATAAAGAAAAGCGAAATGCTAAATGCCATGCCTATAAATTTATATTTTATTTCTTGTTTTGCCTAAGAAAATATTATTTCAAAAACCAAAGAATGTCAATAGATTTACTGCTCAATCGTGTCCTTGTATTGGACACAAAATTGCCAGAACTAGAAAAAAACTCGCTCACTTGCTACAGATCTGGGTTTAATTAATAATACCTGAGTTGCATTCTTTTGTTATTTTATGATAACAATATAACGCAGACCAAAGATAAACAATACCGGGTGTTTGACGTAAGGGGCGAACATAGGGAAATAGCATGGGAAATCGTATACAGGGTGCCCGGATTTCGTAGGGACAACATGGGTAACTTTGGTATTTGAAGAGATAGAGAGATGGTTAAATTGGCAAAAAGGTGCAGGTTCGAGAGCTCATTAAGAATCCATTTTCAAATTTCACTTGTCATGGCCCACTTGTTTAAAATTTAAAAAAAAACAAAATCTCCTAATTTCTTTTATTTGCCGTAAAGGTGCATTCAGACTCAGAAATTTTGTCCGAAAAGTTGACGGAGAAATTTAAACGAACCAATCAGGAGGTGTGTAGAATTTGAATCTAAGAAGTGGTAAATTCTAGACACCTCCTGATTGGTTCGTTTAAATTTCTCCGTCAACTTTCAGGACAAAATTTCTGAGTCTGAATGCACCTTAACTTTTTTGTTACTTAAGATATTGAGATGCGGTTTGAACTAATTTGCATGGTAATTTAAATACTTTTCTTTGCACTTAATAAAACCAATTTAATTTGTGCAAATTTTTAGTAATCTAACCTAACCTCAAAATTTTAAATTAGTACCTTGCAATTTTTTTGGCCCTTTTAAGAAAGAATCTTTTTCTGAATGCAATGATGTATCACATGATATGTAAACTTCTTCAAAATTTTGAAAAACTGAGCTTATTCTTTTTACGGGCAGAAATCACTAGTGCCATGATTTTTGTTTCGAAACATAATTTCACAGATAAAGCTAGGTTCATGTACTAGCGATTCGCGATTTGCGGAATGCGATTTCCCCAAAATTTTGTGGTGTTTTTACCAGCTAGTTCATGCAGTAGCGATTTCACTCGCAGAAAGTAATAAAATAACTTTTCATGACCGAACAGGGTGTTTTGTAGGTTGGTAGAAGTACTTTAACAATTCTGACATTTCGTTTCTTGTTGTATCCTCATGTTTCAGCAAATATAAACAACACCACAACAGTATTGGTTTTTAACCGAATTCGTGAACACAATCAAAGACAATAAATGTATTCTGTGCAACCAACACAACTATTGTAAGGTTATGTTAAAAATAAATAAAAACGTGTTCTACAGTCAACAACGCGTCAATGAACGCATGCGCAGTTCCGAATATAACCAGCGGAAATAGCAAAATATTGAAATCGTTCCAAGTAGTTCTTGAAGTACCTAGTAAATTGCCGCTTAAACTGCGTTCAAATTTAACCAATTAGAACAAAAATCGCTTTCCGCAAATCGAGAATCGCTAGTGCATGAACCTAGCTTAACGTGATAAACAAAAAACAAAGTTATTGTGATCATGGCACTAGTGATTTCTGCCTGTAAAAAGAATAAGCTCAGTTTTTCAAAATTTTGAAAAAGTTTCCATATCATGTGATACATTATTGCATTCAGAAAAAAATCCTCTCTTAAAAGGGCCAAAAAAATTGCATGGTACCAATTTAAAATTTTGAGGTTAGGTTAGAATACTAAAAATTTGCACAAATGAAATTGGTTTTATTAAGCGCAAAGAAAAGTATTTAAATGACCATGCAAATTAGTTCAAACCGCATCTCAATATCTTTAGTAACAAAAAAGTTACGGCAAATAAAAGAAATTAGGAGATTTTGGTTTTTTTGAAATTTTAAACAAGTGGGCCATGACAAGTAAAATTTGAAAATGGATTCTTAATGAGCTCTCGAACCTGCACCTTTTTGCTAATTCAACCATCTCTACCATGCTATTTGCTATTTCCCTATGTTCGCCCCTTAAGTGTAACACCCGGTATAGTACGCTACATGTAATGTATCTGGCTATCGGTAGCCGGCTACTTTAATCTTTAAGTTTGAGAAACCTCTTATCGCATCATTGTTCGCATTCGCAGTGGTCTGTTCTTTTTTATTTATTTATTTCATACTGTCTGGTAAATTCAGTTTCCCGGCGCCATTTTGAGTCCGGAAAGTGAGTTATTACGGTATCAGAGCCGGAAAGTGTTGCCAAGCAACACTTTCCGTACTGTTATTTTATGCACCCAATCAGAGCCCGTAAAAGTGTAACCAAGCCACACCTACCGGCTTTGACGCAGTAATGTCACATGTTGACGTTTTGAAAAAGTGTCACATGTAAAAATTAAAAAATCATAGTAGTTTATTCTACAAGTAAAGTAAAGTGGTTGTTTACTAGCGAGTGGAAAATGTTTGATTCACGAGCGTGAGCGAGTGAATTAAAATTCCACGAGCTAGTAAACCACTTTTCTTACGCGTTGAATACGCTATTTTTTTGTGTACTTAATGGAGAAGTTCGAAAATCAAATTTCTCGAGGTTATGTCTGTACTGGAGCAACGCCTTAAAACAACGCCCACATGCGCAGTGGGCGTGTTTGTGTTGCTGCGCACTTTACTTCACTACTAAAGTAAAATGGCCGTTTACCGTTGAGTACACAAAAAAATTATTTACAGTATGAAATAAAATACATAACGAAATTCGTCCGTGAACTCTTTTTACAGTACTCGTTTCGAGTTTCAAGACTCGGCTCCTTTCGTCGCCTCGTCTTTAAACTTCTCACTCGTACTGTAAAATATGAGTTCCCGGACTTGTGACGATAATTACTATTTACCACTTATCGTTGTTTAGAATACGCATTCCGAAAATTGTATCAACTTAATTAGGGCCAGTTTTTAGCTCTAGTTAATGCAGAGCGGATGATTGCAATAATTACTAAGAAATAATTTAGCCAGCCGCCGAATTGTAAATATTTCTATCAAAACCCGTTTTACAAAACCGATAAACCCTAGCCGCGAGCAGACACGTGACTTGAGCGACATTGAAGTTCTTTGAATCAGCTGATTTGTATGCGCTTGTCATTTTCACAAGAACAATGACACTTTGACAATGTGTTGAGTTATTTAATTTTGAATTGCTAAACAGTTATTATTTGAAATGAACATTCCGTGCGAGTTTTACACTATACTTTTTCTACGACTATGCATTTTTTTTTAAGTCAAATAAAACTAACTTTGATAGCAAGGTATTTTATTACCTAACAATATTTTAACACTGTTTGACAAAGAAAGGTTTATTTATTATTTACAGTATTAAACGTTATTATGACAAATTATAACTACGAGTACCGTGACTTTTTTCAGACAATTTTAGATTTTAAATTAAATATTTTTAAATATTATGCTACCTTTGACATGAGATATTCATTTTAAATTTGACGTAACAAAGTTGCGTTTCTAGGAAAATTTGATGTGCACTTTTTTCATGGTTTATATGATTTTTTAACCTGTACGGAAATGTTCACATTGTAGGTTTGTGTTTTATTTCCTACGGGTCGTATACAACGAGCTACATTTATTAATTGATAATTAATATACAATAAACCTATTCCTTAATAGTCGTAGAAAAAATCATAATTTAGTCACATATCCTATTAGCTGAGGTTTTTTTACTGGACCAGTAAACTTATTATTTTATTATTTTGCAACATAAATAATGAAAAACTTATGTGTTTCTTTACTTTATTGTTTAATGTAATATATTTTTGTTTTGTTTTTATATGCCTATAATTTTTTATTGTTACAGAATGGATTTTTTTGTTGTTAAATAAATAGAATTACCGACGATTATTATTATCTTTAGTTGACATACCCTTATTTAAACACCAATAATATAATATACGCAATAAATGTTCAAAATTTCTAGTGTCCGGAAACTTTTGCCGGAACTTTTAAAACATGAAAATTATTCGTTCGAAAGAAACTCCGCAATTCTCTTATTTACCCCTCCCCCCACTGCCGTACCAGGGACCTAAACCCAAGCATCTGGCGCAACGTAAACAAAACTGCTTTGAAAAGATTCTTGCGCCTAGAGACATCTATTGAGAATACAATTAACTTTTTAACTCTGCTGCCATTCTGTACATAAGAACGGCGAATCTGATTGTTATGTGATCAGGGGTCGAAGATAGCATCGAGAAAAAAGTAAAAATTTCGAAAAGACTATTTAGTGGTTCAAGTAAAGAACAACGTTCGACCTCTGCACCGTCAACATCAACAGTACCAACAAGCGCAGAACATAAACCCTCACCAACAAGTTTGTCAGTTTCTGAGTTCCAGTCACTATCTTCATCTTCCTCTAATATAACGTTTAATAATTTGAACAGTTGTACATTTTATATTTATACAAATAAATTGAATGAATGAAAAAAAGTGTTGCTATGAAGAAAAGTGTTGCTAACAAGAAAAGTACCACTTTTCTTTACGATTTTTGATTAAACAATATGCTTGATTTCTATCTAGTACACGAAAAAGTAATTTTTCTCGTTCTTTTAAAATAAGGACAGATCTGGTAGTGTAATTAGACTAATAGGGTACACTTAACAAGAAGTAAAAGTAAGGCCAATGAAAACGATGACCACCTAAATAATCAGGTAGATGGCAGCGGTAAGAATGATTATGTGGTGACATGCCCTAATAAATGTAATAATGATCAAAAAGGGGGAGGTGTAGAATAATGGTAATACCTAGTTGTAAAATATATTATTAAGTTAGCTTGTGTGCTCTCATAGCAACATAACAAATGACTATCATTATTGATGTTAGTAACAAAACATGTATGAAGGGTTCAGTGAATGTTAATAAAGAATTGATAAATTAAAGTGTATTATTAATTTAAATACAACAGTAAGGAAATTACAAACTACAACTATCTGGCCTCGTAAAAATGTTAGAATACTCGGTTAATCGACCAACTGCAGCAACCAACCCTTAAATTTTATATCAACGACAACATCTGAAACAGCTAATACGATGAACCGAATATGGTTGAATGGGCCCATTATTTTTAACAATTTATTGAAAATGTGACTTGATTATCCGCCTAAAACAAAAGTGCGATCTTCTTCCTATCCAGATAGCTCAAATACAGATACCGAAGAGTTGGAAAGGAAGCAGAACACTCTCCTCATCATCAAACAAGTACATCGTCAATCAACCCTTAAATTTAACATTAAAGGCAACATCTGAAACAGCTTATGAACAAAATATGCTTAAATGAGCCCCTATTCTTAATGATCCATTGAAAATGAGACTGGTTATGCCCCTAAAGCGAAAGTTCCATCTTATGCCGGCTGATATTCAAATACCAAGAGGTGGGAAAGGTTCAGACTACTCTAATGAAAACCCAAGTAAGCGTTTTGTAAAAAACATCAACCAACTACATCATCAAGCAATCCATAAATTTAATACTGACAACATCTCAAACAGCCCAAGTCATAAACAAAATACGCTTAAATGGGCCTTATATTCTTCATAATTTATTGAAAATGCGACTTGCTTATCTTCCTAGACCTAGACCAATCGGCCGGCTGATATCCAAATATCGAAGATGTGGAGACATGCAAACCTCTTTAATGTGAGTAAGAAGCAAGCCTTTTCCTAAAAACACCGTTAACGTTCACATATTGCTTCAAAGATTTTTAAATTTGTAAAATCTAAATTGCCTAGCGTCGTCCTCATTTATTTTAACGTCAAAAACCCCTAAGCATCCGATTGAGTCCTACAACTCGAGCTTTCTATAGCTGAAACCCCTTTTGGAAGTTATGTTTTACTAAACTCAACGTAAAATGCGACCATAATCAAAGTTTGGCTGAAGATCTGAAGGTCTAAGAAGGAGAGACTGTACGAAATTGTTTGTTTTGCTAATAACCATCATTTTCGGGCTTCCTCGGATTTAGATTGCACTTGATGTTTGCGACAATAAATACTCGTAAATAAGATTTAGACCACCTCATTACACTCCAGAGGATCTCCAAACCACCATTCCCAAAAAAGTCTAAAGATTCCAACCACAATTGTTGCCCACTCTAAGTACGTAAAGATTATGCCCAGCTCATTTTTAATCTTTTTCTGATTTTAAAATTTATTTCCTGGATCTACAGTAGCTAGGTACCCCATTCTCCCACTATGCAGAGAGTTGAGTATCGTTGTCACCGCTCTACAGGGGCATAAGGATACGGGGGGGGGGGGGAATATTTGCTATTTTTTTGTTTCCTAAATTTACTGGTTAACTTTTTTAGTTACTTGCCTATTGGAAAAAACATTTCTTCAACCAATAAACCTTCGCTGTTGCTGGTACCACAACAACATAATGCAATTAGGGAAATCCACCCAAATTGCTTTGATTAATAGTTCTGATATGATTCTGAAATAATACACATATACCCCGATTCTTAAAAGAAGACCCCTGCGTCATCACTGGAAGAATTTAGTTACGACAAGTTCTTCCCGTATGTGTACTTGTTTCATAAGAGTAAAATAAGGATAAAAGATATTAGTCTGTCTAACGCTCCCTAACTGTTGATTTGAATCACGCCGTACGGTCACGTGATGATGCCATCTGTCAGCTGACATTTCGCGTTAGTTGTTTGCATTCCGTTATACGAGTTATCTGGAATTTTTTTTGTGTAAAACTGTTCTTTTCAGAACTAGTTTTTGCTTGTGCTGTGATCATTATGTCCGTAAAAGGGAAAACGCTTCGATCCCAAAGCCAACAATTGGTGTTAAATTTGCTTGGTTATTTGAACGAGAAAAAGAAAATGGGGGTCACCTCAAACCACTTTCGTGTATCACAGAGGTAACAAATAGATAATTAGTTAGCTAGAATTGCAATATTTTATTTTAAATTATAATTTTATAGCGTGTAGCAGATGCTTTAGGGATTAGCCCTTCGTCGGTTAAGAGAGTTAAAGCCCGTGGCAAAACCAACACTGTTTTAGTCAGCCCTGGTAGAAAGCGACCACGTAAGAAGCCGAAATGCACCGATTTGCCTGATTCTTCAAAAATGGTAATTCGAGATACAGTCTACAATATGTATTCGAACAGTAAGTTCTATAATTAGGGATAGTTTGTGATTTTGGTTTACTTACTTGTTCGTTTTACAGAAAAACATCTTACCCTCAAATCACTGAACGCCGAACTTCAAGAATACCATATTTTAATGAGTAAAAGCAGCCTAAATCGCACTCTGCATGATGTTGGTTTTAAATTTAAGAAGGATAACAATCGAAGAGTTTTATGTGAAAAACCGAGTGTTCAAATATTGCGACTTCAATTTTTAAAAGGTTATATGAAAAATTTAAATTCCTCATTGCATCGACGAGTGGTTTTCATGGATGAAACTTGGATTTTTTCAAAAGGTAATCCTAGAAGGTCTTGGCAAGATAAAGATACACGAAGCGTGCGAAAACCAGAAGGTTACGATGGAAAACGCTTTATCGTAGTCCATGCTGGCTCTGATTCAGGTTTCGTTGAAAACGCCTCCTTGTTATTTGCATCAAAATCACAAAAGGAAGATTATCATGGCGAAATGAATGGAGAAATGTTTAAGAAATGGTTAACTGAGCGCTTAATCAACCACTTGGAAGAACCGTCATTAATTATTATGGACAACGCCCCATACCACTCCACTTTGATTGAAAAGATGCCATCTTCGACCTGGACCAAGGCAAATATTGCAGCTTGGTTAACTACAAATAACATTCACTTCGATCTGCACTTGCACAAAGTAGAATTACTTAAATTGGCTCAATCACACAAAAAGGAGAAGCGTTACGAAGTGGACGAATTGTTAAGAAGTCATGGCCATGAAATTCTGCGACTTCCACCTTACCATTGCCAATTTAATGCAATCGAAATGATATGGGCACATGTTAAAACGTATTACGATAAACATATTGGAAGAGATGGTTATGGTGATGACAAGGTCATAGCCATGTGGGAAGAAGCCCTACAACAATGTACTCCAGAAATATGGAAAAATTGTGTGCGCCACACCGAAGAAATTATTAAACGTTGGTATGAACGTGAAAAACTTCTAGATATCACAGTGGAAGAAGTTGTAATAGATGTCGACAATTTAGGGGAATCTAGTTCTAGCAGTGACAGTGAAGGTGAAAAGGGATTTGCTAGCAGAGCTGCTAAGAATAGCCATTTATACCAGCTATTTATTCATGTATATATTGTGGATGTAAATGTATGCCATAGGCCTCCAAGTGTTAAGCTTTGCTAAGAATTGTGTAATCAATTCTCATTACGTTGTATGCTTACTAATAGTAGATTATTCTACAAGTAAAGAAAAGTGGCAGTTTTCTAGCGAGTGGAAAATGTTTGATTCACGAGCGTTAGCGAGTGAATTACAATTCCACGAGCTAGAAAACCACTTTTCTTACGCGTTGAATACGCTATTTTTTTGTGTAAGTACTAAAAGTTCGAATGAAACTAATTTTCTAGACAAATTTATCAAGGTTATGTTTGTACGGAAACATAGCAACTACAACACGTACATAGTAACAAGTAAACAAACAGACTGTGTTGCTAAGTAATGAAGTGGTTGCTAATGAGTAAAGTGTTGCTAATGAGTAAAGGTTGCTAACGAGTAAAATGCCACATTACTTTACTATTTTCTACATAGTAAAATGACCGTTTACCATTGACTATACAAAAATAGTAGTTTATTCTACAAGTAAAGTAAAGTGGTTGTTTACTAGCGAGTGGAAAATGTTTGATTCACGAGCGTTAGCGAGTGAATTAAAATTCCACGAGCTAGTAAACCACTTTACTTACGCGTTGAATACGCTATTTTTTTGTGTACTTAATGGAAAAGTTCGAAAATCAAATTTCTCGAGGTTATGTCTTATGTCTGTACTGGAGCAACGCCTTAAAACAACGCCCACATGCGCAGTGGGCGTGTTTGTGTTGCTGCGCACTTTACTTCACTAGTAAAGTAAAATGCCACTTTACTTTACTGTTTTCTACATAGTAAAATGGCCGTTTACCGTTGAGTACACAAAAAAGTTATATTACCTACTATATTGTCGCTGTATTTTATACATATTTTAATCGCTGTACTTTAATTTGTTATAATCTACAAAATAATTAAGTGAAATAAACAATTACAAAATTATTCTTATTATTTGTGTTGGCCACATAATACAAGGCCTGTAGAGCATTTAAATAAATAATAGTGCTAAATTCCTTTATATACATAATTCTGTTATTGATCTGTATTATGCTTAAGTTATGTGTTGTATTGAAAATTTTATAAGAATCTGTTGTACTAAGTCATTTTACCAATTTTAACACTTTTAAATAAATGTGTCTTATTTCTGAACTCAATCAATCGTTAAATTAAAAAAGATAAAAATTATTAAAATTATGGATTAGTATTTTTATTTTTACATATTTCAATTCTTGTGTGCTTTAAAAGTACACCCATATTAGTAATTTTAAAATTGGCGCCAAACACAAATATGTTGACAGTTGCAAATTTGACTAGGAATTTTAATCTTAACCCATATGCAGATGACAAAAGAATCGCGGGTCATCTCTGCTGAATCAAGGTATAATGCGAGTGTCTATCTCTATATCGTTGACTATCAGCATTCGCGAATTTGAAAACCAACTAAGTAGTATGAAAAGTATCTGCCTTGCTGAGAACCTTTATAATACTGTTACAAAGCTTCCCTCCAGTTCCCCCCCAATCATCAAAAATACATGCTTAACAAATTATTTCACTACACATTGAAACAACAGTGTTCGCATTTAGAACTGTTGAACATAGATAAAAAATTATGAACAAATCAATGTTTAGCACTATGTAACGACCATTTTTTGGCTGGTTTACCACCACCTTCCTTTTTAGAACTAGCGAACATCGGCAGCGAAAGACGAAGAAATTGAAATTCAGCAAACTTGCAGTGTATGCAAACATACCTGACGACATTTTTTTTTTATCGTAATCATCATCTTCCTTTTTAGAACTGTTGAGCATCGACAGAGAATCTCGAAGCAATTGAAATTCAGCAAACTCACAGTTTATGCAAACCTACCTGTTAAAAACTGTTGAATATCGAGGGAGATTGAAAACCAAACGCGCAATGTATACTAACCTTCTTGACGACCATTTTTAGCTCATAACCACCACCTTCTTTTTTAGAACTGTTGAACATCGACAGAGAATGACGAGGAATAGCGTCAAGCAACAAGTCTACAACAAAAAGACGTTTTCAAGTTTTACTTATACTGCAAATTTTACAAATTACAATTGCTGGCGTAGTGAACAGGATTCCAGTTGGCTTCAGTCCTTTCCGGAAAGGATTAGAATGGTATGACCGTCTCAACAGAATGTGTGATGGACGATGGCCAAAGCGGCAGACATAGTAAACAGAATTTCTTTTGACCTCCATCAACATCCGGAAAGAATTAGACTAAAAAAGTGTCGGCAGTCGACATAAGTCGACATAAATCGCCCCGTCTATTTTAGCCTAAGGTAACAGGATACCATCAAATCGACACCGTTTTGACATGGGCGTTCCGTCTGAACCAAAATAAAATTGGTCGACTCGGCACAAATCGCCCCGTCTGTTTTTATCCTTAGAATGGTATGAACTTCTCAGCCGAATGTGTAAGGACAGATGGCCAAAGCAAATGTTCCAAAAAGGCGCCGTTTGAACGTAATAACAATAGGACGGCCAGGAAGCCAAGGAAATCGTGGAAAAAAGAACTGCCATGTGTAAAGGAAATTCCATAACAGGGCCACGAAAGAAAAAATTTAGAAGAAACGTGGAATGATCTGATAGAATGGCAAAAAACGAAGAGGAAGGGACAGCAGTCGTAAAAGCTCCAAGAAGAAGAAGAATTAAGATCCAGAATGCTCATGTCATAAAGCAAATTTATACACAGAGCTTATTTCAGTATTAGGAGACGATGCTACAGACAAAAATTAGTTAGTCAGAAAATTCATTTAAACACAGTGGGCACCAAGACTCTTAATTTATCGAATTAGCATGCGTGAAATTAATCTACTAATCGAAACCTGCGACAAAAAAAAACAAATAAGTCACTAGAATTTCTAACAATAACAAAGAAAAGAGAACGTCAATATGGGGAAAAATTCGCACCACTTGTCTTTTAAAATTAATAAACAATCGGGAAATAAAAACAATGCATTCAAAAATCTTCTTTTGATTGAATCCTATAAGAAAATTTGCTCGAGTATTATTCATGTGATTGTAAGTGGAGGAAGTACAAAGCAGGATGACAAAGTAATCACCCTACCTTATCTATAAACTACAATTCTTAAAACAGCAAAAACACTTTACAAACACCAAATCCTTGAGCAAAACGAATGAAAAAAATATTACCCATTTAGGCGGTTCGTGTTTGTATCAAAACATGTCGAAGGCTACAGCCAGTGGCGGCTCGTCTATAGGGGCCTTAGGGGCCGGGCCCCACCTGTATTTGTATAACTAAACGCAATAATTGTAGTTTTAAATGATATGTTTCTTGTAATTATTATTTTTGATCTATTTCCAACACGTTTTATTGTTTAATAAAAAAATTACTGTAGTATTTTGTGGCAATATTGTATACTGCGACTTAGTACGGTCTTTAAGGCCAGCCGTGTATTTTGTATGTGTAGAGCACGGGGCATCTATGAGCCGGGAGCCGCGCGCACTACCAATCGTGTTTGCTTACCGGGTGCAAAGCTTATCTTGGGGCCCGTTTAGTCCGGCCCGTGATTGCGTTTGTACGTAAATAGCGCGCGATTCATTCATTGTCTTATTATTTTTTCCTCGTTGATCTGTTTTATTGTTTTTAGTGTGTTTAATTATTGTTGTCGTTTTTTGTTATAATTTATTTTAAAGTTTAAATTTTTATTACCTCCATAAACGACACATTTTAACTATGAACAAAATCGATAGTTTATCGGAAAAACGTTTCTCGTTATTAAGTCTAGAAGAATAAAAAAATTAAGTTGTATTTGTCCCCTGGCCCCACCTGTTTCTATTGTCACCAGCCGCCACTGGCTACAGCATACCATCATTCAATACCAAACAACCAAAGACGAATCAAAATTGGACTGCTGTATTTGTAGTTTCTTCATAGGATCTGCGTTTGAACAATCACCTCGATAAAATACTCAAATAGTAAGAGGGAGAAGCACAGTCGACGACATTGTAGTTGTAGTCCAACAAAGGGAATTCGTCAGAAGATCTAGCAGAGTTGATAAAACGTTCAACAACCACAAAATTTTGGCAAAAACCCACTATCCTCTATGATTATAAATTCCTAGCCTTACACCAACAGCAGATTGAATTTTTCTAGAATAAAACCCTCAATTCAATTATGAGAGACAGTACACTGAAAGGTAGTACTGCCTTAAAATACTTTGCCTCTTCCTCATCAGCATCAACAAATAATAATAATAACACAACGGTCCAGTTCAAATAAGATTAATAATCTGAATGAAGACAGTAAAAATCCTGGCTAATAATAATCCGGTCAGTACTAGAATGGACGGCCCGATTACTCCGTTGACGCGGCACCTCTCTCCCACGGGGACCGAGCACTATGGGAGAGTAGACCAAAACCCCCTCACTAATAAGTGAGTAGATTTAAGAGAAAAAGTGGTTGATCATAATTATTAATTAAAATCAAAGTTCGGAACCTTCCAAGAAATACAGTCTTATCTCGCTTCTGCACCTCCTCTAAATTACCATAAAAAGCAGTAACTTTCATGTACAACAGTTAGGTTTGTGGAAACAGCGTTGGACAGCAATCAACAAAAGACACAACCTAGATAGTAACAAACCAGTCAAAGCAGATCAAAATTAATTTTCACCGACAACACTGACTAACCGACTCTCAAGCAATATCAACCACAACGACAACAAAATAGTTATGAATCTTCGAGATTTTTTAAAGACAACCATGGGATGACCGATCATCGAAAGAACTCAGAACTGAGAAGTTCGGAGTGGCATGAAATTAAGGACAAATGGCCGTTGCACCATTCGAATGGTACAAAATAAGACTTTGAACTCACCCAACACGGAACAAAACGCATTGAAGGGCCATTTCCCGAAATTAAAACCCATTGAAGGACTATTTCCCAAAATTAACGCAAGTGAAGCAAAGCATGCTTTGTAAGCTGAAAACTTATTCCAACAAATCGAATAATAAATTAAAGAGAGAAAAAGTTATGGAAATAATCGGTATCATGTTTGTAACGAATCGCTATCGTGTATGCAACGAAGTGAAAGGGTTCGTCCATTCAAAAACAGCAAACAAAAAGATTTCTCTTGGCGTTTGTTTTTCTTACTTAGGTATTTATTTTCGCGTAGGTGATTTTCTTAACTTTTCCCATTTGTATTCCTTTTGTAGTTTGCCCAATAATTCCCAATACCAGTATAGCAACATAGAAACCTGCTATCAAAAGGGAGGCCGCCTTGGAAATAAGTTTAGAATCGGTTTTATAATTATTTGTAAAATTTATAATGCTTATTATCGGTAATTTTCATGCGGTTGGCATTTGTTTATAACAGTAACAAAATCAGATTGCTAGAAGGGAAGGAGTTACCAGGTCGAAGAGGGGAGGAGTTTTAACGTCAAGGGAGAGGAGTCACTAAGTTCAGCGGGAGGTATTTACCACGTCAACGTTGTGGATGCCGAAGGCGCAGATAAAGCTTCTAAGCGTTTGTCAAGCTGTGGTACATAACATTTTAAGCAAATAGTTACACTAACTGCTCTATAATCGGGCAAACAATTAAGGGAACTTTCAAAGGGGTGACATCTCCGCGTGATTTCACAAGCAGTACTCATGATCGATAATGACGGTTTTCTGGAAGCTACCACGACTTTTATGTGGCTTACGGTACCAATACCATGCCTAAGGAGCATGCTTCAAAAACTTGGCAACACATCAGCATGACAAGAATAACTCAAATTAAACAAACATAACTAAAAGAATAGAAAGCGAGAAGCGTGAACTCAAAGCTCTGGTGGAACCCAGTATAAAATAGACAATTATAAAACCAGCATTGTCAATTGCCGTTACTGTGGGATACTAAGAGCTTTAGGTGTAAAAACAGGTACAAAAAAATACGGAAAAATATCCTGTGATTCACATAATAAAAATAACAAGCGACTCAAACACCAACAGATGTTTCTGAAATAAGGCGCCGGAACTGCCACGCCATGAAAGAAGCAAGCTGTAATATATGGCAAGTAGCGTAGAACTGGTATCAACGAAGTAAAATGGCCAAAGAAGCCGTGTACTGAAAAAGTAACGTAACAACATAGTAAAGAACATAAAAAAACTTAGCCACTATGTTTAAGTCATACCATCAACACCGCCAGACCTCCAACCATGGGTGAACAGGCGTTTTTTAAGCCATGAACGGTATTTTTAAACATTTCCCTATGTTAAACTGAATAATCATCTTACAATATCGAAATATAGTTTTGAAGTTATTCGACTCAAAATTGCCCATATTGAAACTCATTCTTAGGCAGTATTGTAACGACTTTGGGTATAGCAAAATTCATTTTTGTATAAAGGCGGAGATAATGTTGATCAAGACCTTGAGCAATGGTTCAACGCGCCCTTTTTAGAACATGACGGTGTTCTTAAATGTACTTGCTTTCTGATAAATTGCCTTGTTGAAATGTACTTTCGAAAGATTTTATACTCAAAACTAGCCATATTTAAACGCATACTAATGTAACCGTGGCTTTGGGCGTACCGAAAATGGTTTCCGTATAAAGCTGGAAGAAATATTGGTCAAGACCTAGAGCCCTTTCTACACTATAACTGGGTTTTCAAATATTTGTCTTCTCCTAAATTGAATCATCATCTTGCCAAGTTCAAATATAGTTTTGAATCCAAAGTATTCCTATTTCAATGCATCTTATTGCAATTATTAGCGTGGCGTTTTAGGTAAACTGACATTCGTTTCTGCGTAAAGCAGGTGGCAATGCCGACCAAGACCTTAGAGCGATGGTTTAACAAACCTTCTGTACACCATAACGGCGTTTTTAAATAATTACCTGCTGTTATTTGTCATGCCAAAATATCCTTCTGAAAGATATTTCGATCCAAACCAAATTTAACTTTGTCCTAATATAACTATTGGAGAGATCTTGGGTGAATTGAAATTCATTTCTCTGTAAAGCTGGAGGCAATCTTCATCAAGCCCTGAGCCATGGTTCAAGAGACCTTTCTAAACACCATAGCTGTTTAAATATTTGCGTGATAATAAATTGAACTATCATCTTGCCACGTTGAAATATACTTCTGGAAGATATATTATTCCAAATTGCACAGATTTAAACGAAGTGGCCTTGACTCTACCGAAATTCATTTAGATATAACACCAGAGGCGATGTTGGCCCAACATTATATAAACACTATTTTTAAGAGCACATCTAAGGCGCGAAAAGGAGCAAATATTGTCATCATTTATATCATCTGGATAAAGATTAATTACCGCTATAGTAGTGAGAGAGATTAAGCAACTTATTCGATAACAAGTTTGTTTGTAATGGGTTTATGACTTGTCACATGACACGAAATTGATAAGGAATAAACTATTATTTAAGCAACTGCTATAAATAAAAAAACATATTCCGCAATATTTTGTTACGCAATTATACATTCAAAACTAAAATCGTATCCCCAGGTGTGATTTGGAAACAACTGAAACTCAATAACTGGCATTTGGTAACATTTAAGCATATCAAAAGCAGTAAAATTTAAAAAAAATAAGAGATATCATTTGAATACTTCCAAAGAATAGAATTTAAATGTTGTCTACTAAATTTCCTGGAAATATTCTTAAAAATAATTCAGATCTTTCTCAGCCAGCCCGTACTACTCGTACATTTCCATTTCCAAAAGATAAATCGTCCGAAAAGCGAAAATACTAGAAACATATTAAGAGGAAGAAATTTCAATCATCTTCCACAGCAAGGTGTGCATGCATAATCTCTTGAATGGTCATTAACCAATAGTCGAATTTCATCAGAGATATATTCAACACCAAACATATTAAATCAACAAAGCTTCTGTTTCTGTATAGGTCCTTTCTTTTTTTTTTGTAGCTGCCGGCATTATACCAAAGGTCATGAAGAAACGCAAATGCCAAAAGAATTCCATGTCAATCGTTGCAATTTTTTATAAATGCCAACCCGTAATGACCACAGGAACTGACAATTATCTTCATGGGAAGGCAACATTGAATCTTTTTTAGTAGCGTTTAACCTTAAATTAATATTTTTAGATGCGGACAAACTCTCGAGCGCTATTAGCGTCCTTACAAACAGCGCACCAGAAATTGGGCGGCGCCGGCAGTGTTTATGTGAATTTAGAAGTATTCCCTAGCACGGCTAACTGCTTGGCTAGATACTCCTACTGAACCTATTTTGTCAGGATGCAGGTACGGTTTGAAGTGATCCATTGACTTCCTATTTTTAGATGCGGACAAACTCTCGAGGGCTATTAGCGTCCTTACAAACAGCGCACCAGAAATTGGGTGGCGCCGGCAGTGTTTATGTGAATTTAGAAGTATTCCCTAGCACAGCTAACTGCTTGGCTAGATACTCCTACTGAACCTATTTTGTCAGGCTGCAGGTACGGTTTGAAGTGATCCATTGACTTCCTATTTTTAGATGCGGACAAACTCTCGAGGGCTATTAGCGTCCTTACAAACAGCGCACCAGAAATTGGGTGGCGCCGGCAGTGTTTATGTGAATTTAGAAGTATTCCCTAGCACGGCTAACTGCTTGGCTAGATACTCCTACTGAACCTATTTTGTCAGGCTGCAGGTACGGTTTGAAGTGATCCATTGACTTCCTATTTTTAGATGCGGACAAACTCTCGAGGGCTATTAGCGTCCTTACAAACAGCGCACCAGAAATTGGGTGGCGCCGGCAGTGTTTATGTGAATTTAGAAGTATTCCCTAGCACGGCTAACTGCTTGGCTAGATACTCCTACTGAACCTATTTTGTCAGGCTGCAGGTACGGTTTGAAGTGATGCATTGACTTCCTATTTTTAGATGCGGACAAACTCTCGAGCGCTATTAGCGTCCTTACAAACAGCGCACCAGAAATTGGGTGGCGCCGGCAGTGTTTATGTGAATTTAGAAGTATTCCCTAGCACGGCTAACTGCTTGGCTAGATACTCCTACTGAACCTATTTTGTCAGGCTGCAGGTACGGTTTGAAGTGATGCATTGACTTCCTATTTTTAGATGCGGACAAACTCTCGAGCGCTATTAGCGCTATTAGCGTCCTTACAAACAGCGCACCAGAAATTGGGTGGCGCCGGCAGTGTTTATGTGAATTTAGAAGTATTCCCTAGCACGGCTAACTGCTTGGCTAGATACTCCTACTGAACCTATTTTGTCAGGCTGCAGGTACGGTTTGAAGTGATGCATTGACTTCCTATTTTTAGATGCGGACAAACTCTCGAGCGCTATTAGCGTCCTTACAAACAGCGCACCAGAAATTGGGCGGCGCCGGCAGTGTTTATGTGAATTTAGAAGTATTCCCTAGCACGGCTAACTGCTTGGCTAGATACTCCTACTGAACCTATTTTGTCAGGCTGCAGGTACGGTTTGAAGTGATCCATTGACTTCCTATTATTATATGCGGCAAACTCTCGAGCGCTATTAGCGTCCTTACAAACAGCGCACCAGAAATTGGGCGGCGCCGGCAGTGTTTATGTGAATTTAGAAGTATTCCCTAGCACGGCTAACTGCTTGGCTAGATACTCCTACTGAACCTATTTTGTCAGGCTGCAGGTACGGTTTGAAGTGATCCATTGACTTCCTTTCTACAGCTGTTGTAACTTATACTGTGGAAAATAACCTCCATTTTGAGAAACTAGTAAGAACCGCCAAGATTACTTCGTTTTCTCCCCATCAGCAAGCTGCTGCCTTACCTAAATTTTTCAGCCAATAGAAGAATGTTAACTTACTTGAAATATCGCTCAAGTATATAAAGACACCTCTAAGGTGGCATTTACATCGACCCCGACTACCCACAATCGCAACACGTATCTAACCTTTTCAAGTGGGTGCGCCGAATAAGTTCATTGGCAGATAGTAACTATAATTCCTAAAACCATTAAGAAAATTTTCAAAACCAGGAAACTGGTAGCGAAGTGGTCTATCAAGGTATAGAACATTGAGTCTTACGTTACTATCATCTTCAAAATCATCAAACACATGCAAACCCCATTACAACCAGGCGTTAAACTAAATCAACTAATCAACGATACTCGCGAAGACCCCGTTTAACTCTTATTGAGAAGCTCAATCCTTGCGTAAAAGCAACTTCGTCAAATACGAGGTATAATAAACCACCAGCAGCCAAACATTCTGAGTTTCAAAAGACAATACGACGGATACTTCCCCAAAACCGAAAGGCTAAGCATCAAACACGTATATTCTAATGTTATCGTTGAATTAGACAAAGTATTATAAAAAGATGCAATCCAACACGCTGCAACCACGGAAAACAAATCTTACCATGCAACTGCAAACAAACATTTGCTAATCTTATAATTGTGGCCGATATTTCTATGGCAATTCTACGGCTTTCCCACGGATAGTAGAGATATTCGGAAGAATCGATCCCAACTTCTTGCTACCTCATTTGGTAATGTCTAAATTCGCGTCGACAAGGTCAGAACAAGAACTGCAAAGGCTGGATTTTTCGCGGACCATTTATAGAAGGTTTATGACTTCACAGAAAAATATGTTTTTATGCAGATAATATAAACGATACAAGTGATTTCTTTGACAACTACTTAGGGAGCCGTTAAACGCTGGAAAAGGAATATTTAAATCAAGATCTAGAAAAGCTAGGAAACGATTTTATGTGTGTTCCATATGTTGTCCACCATCTTTAATGCGGATTTCTATGCTACACAAAAAAAACGCTTGCAGCAGCACAGATCAGAAAACATTCTTGACTGAAAGATTCTGCCAACGATCTCTTTACTAGCTTGGTGTAAACTGTCTGATCTATTATTTATTGCTTGAAAACCATTGCCTTATACAATCAATATGAAAAGTATGTTGACATTTAAGTGTAGTGGTTGCTTCAGCTTTAAGAACTTCGATACAAATAACACATCTTAAATCAGAGTTCTCTTTGCTTGATTTTATATTATTCTGTGCAGACATATCAGTTAGCTCATCTCCATTAAGTTCTACTCGTACTGCCAAAACTATCTTTTCTCTAGTCATTCCTGGTCATTTTGATTTTTTATCCCTAACTGCTTTGGTGGTATGTAAAAGTTCATCGTCAGTTACACCATCAATTTTATTTTTGATATACGTAAAAGAACTTCAACGTTACTCTCTGTAGTAGCAGATGTACTTGGCAAACAGCTTAAGCTTGCTGGCGTTTTACACTCATTTTGTGGAAAATTTTCCTTTTGCAATTCCACAAGCTTAACCCCAGTTTGTTCAGTAGCTTCACTTTTTCCAATATTTTTTGTGCACCATCCCTGCGATTTGTGCGTTTTAGGAGGCACTTTTTCAATTTAAAAATAGGGCTTATTTGATTTCTGCGGTTCATTAATCTCAACTTCATTGTTTAAATCGTTACCATTATGATGATCATCTTTCTTATCTGGCACCGCACAATAAAATGTATCTGTAACTACATCGGAATGTGTTTACAAAGAAGATAAAGGTCTTGTTTTTGTGTTCAACATCGTAGAATTTCTAAGTTTCGGTAAATCAGTGTTGTCGTCTTTAACTCTTCAGTTTCAGGACTACTTGAATTGGAAATTTTATCATCACTGGAATTTTGAGATTTTATATCAATATTGTCGGCATTTTTAAAACTTTCAGGCACTTTAGACAAGGTTACTTCTGAAATCTTCAGTACAGTTTGCTCAACTTGCGGTAAGGGAAGGTTTCGAACTGGTAGCGGGGCTGGATTCTTGGTCCTATATTGCATTGCTTGAACGGCATGTAAATTTGATTTGTATCTTAAAATATACAAATATCCCCTCATTAATACAAATTTCTAGGGTACACGCCCTCGGAATAAATCTACGTAAAAGTGACAATGTGCAGAACGGTTTAAGTTAGTTACTATCTGAACCATCTCTAAATGAGCCATCGATGTCAGGCAATATTTAGATATTTTCAAAAATTACATTCCGGATCAAGAAAACATTTCCAAATATCCGTCACCAACACTGACAGAAACGACCTTACAGCACGCACGCATGTTCTACTTGAAAATTGTCTGAAAATATGCGTTCCTTCTTAATCCATAGCACGTAGGATACAAACGATTCAACAGGCCACATGATAAGTTAGCTGCATTTATGTATTCCGAAACTTAAAAAAATAGCCGAGAGAAAAAATAATTACTTAATCCAAAAGAACAGATACGAAAAATATAAGAAAAAATGGGCAAGACTTGGTAAAAGGGCCGTAAAAAGCAATAAATCAAGAAAATAATATCTGGTAAATCAAGAAGCTAAAGAAAACATGACCCCTAAAGCAAATAGAATTTACATTCGAATTATTTAACCAATGGTGTGATCACGTGTTCTTCTCGCTTACCCTGACTACCCGTACCATAGTCTAACGATAGATTTTTAACCATTAGTAGGCTCATTTCCTAGAGCTGTCTAAAATCTAAATATAATTGAAAAGATTAGAATTTTTGTTGCAAACACGCAAGGTCCAATATGGGATGCTATTTCAGTTGGCAAAAACCTACATTCGGAAGAGTCGGAGACACTGTTTAGGGAATTTATACCTACTTATTTATTTATCGGATGAAATCAGGCTTGTAGTTGCCAACAATTTCAACGTGTGTCTACTACCATGGTTATTAACACTACCAGTCTGGGAATTTACCGAACCAAAGGGATGTCTACCCTTGCAAGCGATTTTGATTGTGTCAAACACCGTATTGGTACAAGACCGTGGTTTATAGCCCTACCCAAAAAAAAATTGGGATAATTTCCGCAGAAAAGTCTCGCCGGCCTGGACTAGGAATCGAACCCGAAATCTCTGAACAAGCCTCTACCACGTATTTTGGAATTTAATGAAAATGATCCTAATAAACGTGACTTAGTAACAGCTTATATTGGCATTATTGCAAATATGGCTAGTTTCAGCAGTCTAGCTCCCTCGTCAAAGATGATATTGGCTTTGCATGAAGCGTAAATAAACATTCAATTTAAGAAGGAAAATTATCAATTTGTTCGTGACTCCTATGGTCTTATACTTCTAGCCGCACTGTGCACGGTTAAAACATTACAAGAGACAATTATAAGGCTACATTAAAAATAGAATTAGAGGTTTTTCTGGTACTGTCGGTAAAACAAAATTAATAGAAATAATATAAACAACAGTATATCCATCCTTTGAATTAATGTTAGAGTTCCATTCCTTCATAATGTCATGTCATAAAATAGCTAAAGAAGGTTTCCTTACAATTTTATCTCTACATAATGTAGAGATAATTTTATAAGAAATGTATGCATTGAAATCACTAACTTAATGAGGGGAGCTAATATGTAACATATTATATTTTGTGATTCCATGGTATCAAAATACCCAGAATTAAAATACCTGAGCTTTATGAGTGGATTTGATACAGTAAGATCTGCAACAGACTACTTAAAAACATTACCTAAAGATGAGGTAATGTATGCAAGAATATTAAAAGATAAAGATCAAGCTTCATTATTGAACCGTAATCGATTTGAGACTTATGCTACTGTAGCCACTGCAGTAGCTCAATATGAGAACTCAACATTTGATAATCATTATATCTCAATGACTCCATCTCATCAAAGGATTGCAGCATTAATTAAAAGATATTTACATTGGACGGCAGAATTAATTGTTGTGGCAGCAGGAGACCATGCTTCAAGTAAAATGAGTGAAAAAGGGAACAATTTCTTCAAAAAATCTATAGAAGAATTTGAGAAATGTTAAATCAGAAGAAGAGGGTGATAGTGTTGGAAGAGGGTTACAATGATTACCTGAGGTAACTTATCTTACTTGGAGCTAAGTTCAATTTATATTACAGCGGGTCCTAGAATAACTGTCCCATTATTATTTTGCAATTAACATAAAAATATGACACATAATATAAAAAGAAATTCATTGCAAACAAATTGCAGTACAACAATAGTTATTTATACGAGTAGCTAAAGTGCCACTTTTTTGCACGCGTGAGAAAGTTTAAAGAATGAGCCGAAGGCGAATTCTTTAAATCTCACAAGTGCAAAAAAGAAGCTTTAGATACGAGTTTTATGCATAATTTTGTCGACTATGCAATAACAACGTGCTTTTGACGTATGGAAAGTGTCAAATAATAGCCTCCTTTAGGAAATGGTAGTCGAAAAAAGTTTTTTTATGCGTTTATCTCGAATCTGCCCCCCTTTTCCTTAATAACTGCTTTCAAACGCTTCTCATCAGGTATTTCCCTCCAAATTTTTTGCAACAAATAATATTTGAATTAAGAGATATCGCTACATTTCAAATCTGCCAGCTTCGACTGCATAGGGTAGGTGTACCATTTCCGGCCATTGCACTAGTTGCGGCCACTGTTTGCTTTTTATCGACTTAGTAGGCAAACAAAGTTTACGCGAGGTCAAACGTGGATTTTACCGCCAAATTTTAAATATCTTAAGTATTAGTTGCACAAATTTTCGCTACATGACGCTACTGGTCAACGCACATGGCTGCGTTAAAGTTTGGTGTTGTTGTCTATGAAGATTTCTTAAGGATTTTGTTAAGAGTAAGGGTAAGTACATTATTTATTTATTTGTCAGATAAGTACAATGGTTCACATTTATTGTTTTCATAGTCAATTAATATTATTAAGGATCTTGTTTTCGGTTTACGAGTTAACATTATTTGTTTTTGTTTGGTTAAAATCACAGTGGCCGGAACGGGTGTACAAGTATGTATTAAATATCCAAATGCGGCCACCACAGTGGCCTCAAGTGACGCATTGAATTTGTACTAGCGGCCATTGTGGCCGGAACTGACATATTTAAATATTTACTTCCGGCCACAATGTTTTAAAAAACTTTTTTAATGATGTTTTAAAATGAACCTACCTAGTTTTACTTTTCTTTTCAGAACTAACATGCCAAAAAGCAAAAAATCACCTGTTAAAAATAAAAAACGATTCACCCATTTATTTAATTACACCTCTGAACAGCTAAAAAATGCATTAGAGGCAGTAAGGGGAGGGATGTCAGTTTTAAAAGCCTCCAAAACATTCGCGGTTCCCAGAAGTACTTTGAGGTACAAATTATCCGGTGCTCGCCCTGAAACCTTTGGTAAAGTAGGCCCAAAGTGTGTGTTGGGAGATGATGTAGAAAATTCGTTATGTATATGGATGAAAGAATCATGCTCGAAGGGGTTCCCCGTTACTAAAGACGGTCTTTGTTATTCGGTACAGAAAATATTAAACGAGACAAAACAGAAATCTCCTTTTACCAATAATCGCCCTGGGCGTAAATGGTTTGAAGCATTTTTAACTCGCCATCCAGAACTCTCAGTAAAACAGTCTGAATATATTAGCAAGGCACGTGCAGCCATTACTGAGGAAAAAATTAGAAAATGGTTTCAAAATACTTTAGACGATCTTGAAGATCAAGCCTCAGTACTTAATGACCCAAAACGTGTATGGAATATGGACGAAACGTCATTTTATTTAAATCCATCTGGGAATTGTGTTATTGCCGAAAAAGGCAAACATGTATACGCTACATCGACAAATAGCGATAAAGAAAATATCACCACACTTATTGCAGTGAACGCTGTAGGTGATTACGCTCCTCCACTAACAATGTATAAATTTGAAAGAATTCCCTCCACTTATTTCAACTCCGCACCGCTACATTGGGGTATAGGAAAATCGAAAAATGGCTGGATGACTGCGGAATCATTTTATGAATACTTTGTTAACGTATTTCATCCATTCCTGTTGAAGAACGAATATACTTTGCCTATTCTTGTTTTCTTAGATGGGCATTCGTCGCACCTCAGCCTACAACTCAGCAGATTTTGCAGAGACAATGGTATAATAGTAGTATGCTTATACCCTAATACGACCCACATATTGCAGCCCCTAGACGTGGCACTTTTTTTTCCTCTTAAATGTCACTGGAAAAAAGCATTGCGAACATGGAGGATAGATCATGGTGGAATGGAAATACGGAAACAAGATGTTCCGAATCTTCTCAATCAGATATTAACAACGGTCTCCTTTAAGACAACAATCGTTAACGGATTCAGAAAATGTGGATTATATCCATTTAATGCGGAAAATGTAGATTACAGCAAATGTGTAAATAATAATAATACCATCTTAAATGAACCATCCGAAGTAAAAAACCTTAGCAACATAGAAATAGGTTTTACTAATTTTAAGCATGAATGCCTATCATACATTGAAAAAAAAATGGATAGTGCAGTTTTAGATGAGTTCAAGGCAAATTATGAAAAAAAGGAGAGGACAAAAATTGATAAAGCTGAGATGCTGTTCGACGTTTGGCAAAATATTAAAAGCGATATCGAGAATGAGGCCACTCAAGAGGATACGGAAGCACTCCCATTCTCTGTTTTTCCTGAAAATTTTATTGATATTCCTTTTCCTGAATTTGAACACGTTACTGCTGAAAGTTCAACGTTAGATTGTGATGGTGAATTGATAAACTCTTCCATTTTTAGCAGTTTGAAAAATTGTACTTTAAATGATGAGAAATCTCAAAATGAAGTTGAGCAAAACAACAATAGTGAGCAAAGACAAAGAGTGGCAATGGATAGACATGTACATAATAAGGAAAATATAGGTGGAAGTACCAAAGTTAATGAAGAAATTAATGCAAAAGAATGTGTTAAAAAGATGAACATAGATCTCGACGTAGAGTCTGATAAGGAGTATATTTTAACTCAAACTAAGTGCTGTGATGATGAAACCCAACAAAAAGACTTGCGCTGCGCCACCAAAGTTGATGCAGCAAATATTTTAGTAAAAGGGAGCGAAAACATTGCTGCGAAAACTAAGACAATAAAAATTTTAAGTAATATCTTACTAATACCAGAGCCAAAGATTAACACAGTTGTGAAAAAGAAGGAATATACTTCAAGCGTTTTAACCAGCGCAAGATGGATTGAAAACGAGGAAAAAAAGAAACAAGATAAGCTTAATGTTCTCAAAAGAAAAGAAGAGAATAAGACAAAAAGAATTGAAAACAAACAAAAACGTATTGAACTTCTAAAAACGAAAAAAATAAGACAAACATTAATAAAGAATAAAAAAAGACAAAGCAATGGCAAAAACTGTGAAGAGGAACCTGTAGAGATATCAACAAATGTAGAAGTAGAAGAAGAGATAGGAAATAATAATGAAGACAAAAATAAGCGATTAGAACAAAATGAAAAACAAGAGTATAAACAGGTCCAAAATGAGGAAGCAGTACTAAAATGTGAACCAGAAAACAAAGTGAATTTAATGAATAATGTAACTGAGACCAAACTGAATGAAAACTTATACGTCATCGTAAATTTCGAAGATAGTTTTTTTCCGGGAAAAATAACGAAAATATGTGGTGATGAATATACTATCAGTACAATGACAAGAGCTCTTAATAATTGGAAATGGCCAGATAAGAAGGATGAAATTATTTACAAAAAAGATGAAATAGTTCAAATTATTAATGAGCCAAACAAAATTAATTCTAGAGGTACATTTTCTGTACCAGAAATGATACAATTCGGCATGGATTAATTAATAATTATAGTAAAGTTTATTTTATACATAACTCTTATATCTTTATTTTATTTGTTTTGTTTTATTTGACTGGAATATATTTTAAGTTGTGATATTATAGAATAAATTTTTGTTCATTTCGTAAATGCTATGCACCTTTTCACTGCCATAAAACTACATATGGCCTCAACTGGTATCAAGAGTGGCCTGAACTGGTGGTTTTATGGCCGGAAATGGTGAAAATGGTTTTATTTGTATTTAACTTGTTATCCTTGTCTTATCCAATATTTTTATCACTGTTTTGCTTTGTCTAACCAACACAGACACCCATGGCCAGTGTTAGATCGATATTTGAAAGACGTAGATGAAAAATTATAATATCTGTCTGCAAGAGAAGTTAAAGTTTTGCTTAAAGTGGCCGCAACCGGTACTTCTACCCTATAGCCCCATATGCAGTATACATTAAGATCAGGAGAGGAGGAAGGCTAGTCTTCGGCGCTGATAAGACTGGCTAAAATTTTCCCTACACCAATCTTCAAACTTTTGGCTTTTGGCACCAGCTTGTGAGACATCACAAAATTCTGAGAGAGCAACTGACCACCAACCCAAAATTCCTAGAAGACTGAACCGGATATGGTCGCAGTAGAGACAAAACGCAAATTGGAGTATTAAATTACGAACTCAAGTTATGAATGAGTTAACATCAAGAAATGCAGAAACAATTAAACCCAAGTATCAATGAAACTGAAAAATTCGACCGATAAAACAGGCTGAGTTATGTCATGTATAAAATAAGGGAAGAATTGGTATTTCTCAACTACTTGACTTGACTTGACTTGACAATTTGACTATCGCTACTAACGTCACCAGGAATAAAAAAAATTACAAAAAAATGTTTTACGGAACCAACATACACATAAGTGGAAGACAAACAAATTTTCCTGATTTGAATTAAGCACTTCAGAAGTTTGTATACAAATCCGCATCAACTATTTAGGAAACATTGTTTTGTACATTAAAATGTCGATAATGGTTTTCATAGTCGCATTTGACGAAAATATCAACTCAAGTATTAAAACATATGCACAATCAAAGAATGAAAAATGTCCCGTTTGTTCTTGAAGAACACAATCGCTTTATGGTAAAGTAAAACTACAATAATTTCCATACTTTGTTGAGCTCAGCATATAAAAATTCATGGATCTTCCCATAGCCGAAGATCGGGATCTAGATCCCCAGCACCAAGTACATATAACCACAGCCTCGGATTTTCCACTAAACAAGATCTACATATTTTAATAAGTTAATTTAAAAAAGGGACTCTGAATTTACAAGCAGAAGCAAATTGAAGACACGAGGCATGTGCATCAACTCGCCTTCGCTCTTCCGCTAAATCTTTCCCTATAGTCAAATTACCGAAGTATCAAAACAAAAACAATCGCTCATTATCGTAGCACTACAACCATAACAAGTTAAGGCGTATCCAAAATGTAACACAAGAAAGTTGCAAAGATAATGGAAGAATAGTTAAAGCAATGTCCCAACTTATTCCAGAAAGATTCATAATAACAAACAAGACCAGCCTTATTAGCATTCTATTTCAGTTGAACCAAAATCATGTAGAGGGTTCATTGCACCACTTTTCTTGCAATTGAGGATAAGGATAACCGATAAACCTTGACAGACGTCATTGTGAAAAAATATAAAAATATCAAAAATCAAATTTTACAGTAACCTAGCAGAAAACTGGCGACAGTAATCGCTGTTTTATAGCTGAAGTGCTTTGATTCATACGTTGTGGTTTAATACTAAGGACAATAGCGAGACCCTTTAACCGGTCTCTCAGCCAGCAAAGCAGCTTACGGAATGTAAATTCTGATTGCTGTTTAATAAATTCAATTAAAAAAAAATTACTAAGTAAGGTCGAAGACGAGCAAGAGCGAAGGCGACCAAGAACGAAAGCCAATAAGAACGAAGGCGAGCGAGGTCAACTTAAAAGGAAGACATTTATTGACTGAAGAATACCCCATACTGATGGCCCCTTTAATTTTGGAGTTTTGGAATTCCTTTGCTTTATAGCTGATTGAGTTTCTACGAGCTGTGCTGTTTTTTCATTAACAAAGCGGAAGGGAAAACTCCAAAGAAATAAGACGAATAATGAAGAATAAGATAGGTATCAGATTATTGCAAAGCACCACGTCTCAAAAACGAACAATGACAGCTCAAAGATCATAAAAAAAGATGCATTAGACGGCTTTGAAAACAAATGTAAGTAAGTGTTGTGTTTATTATCTGTCATAAAATATGTATGGCAACGTTTTCTACTCAAGAATATACCAATATCATCAAAAACGATTTCGACTCTATTATGAGGTCTGTCACCACGATTTCACAAAGGGCACGAATGTGCATAGCTAATCGAGGAGGTCATTTTGAAAACTTGAGATAGAAACTGCCACATAACTATAGCATTTTATTTTGTGAACCGTTAATTGATGTCCTTTACCAATAAAGTTTTGAATCTTTAGTGTTATTTTTTGAATGCAAAAGTGCCAATAACTTTGTGGGGATTAATTTTAGGCCATATGTTTATTGGAAGTTTTCGACTTAAAAAGAGGCAGGTACACGCACTGAAGCTATGTACATCCTATTGCGGGACACCCTGTATAATGAAAGTTCTTTTAATTGCAAGATATATCCAATTCCGTATGCGTATCAAAGTATAGTAGGTAAAGAAATCGATAGTATGTTAAAAATTAATACAATAGAAAAGTCATCAACTAATTTTATAAACCCTGTAGTAATTGTAAAGAAAAACGTTAATTCCATTCGTTTATGTTTAGATGCTAGACAGATTAATGCTAGAACAGTTCCACAATTTGAATCACCAAAGAATGTTGAAAGTATTTTAGGTAGCATTGGTAATAATAAAATGTTTACAAAATTAGATTTGAAAAATTCATTTTGGTTAATTCCTTTAGAAAAAGAGTCAAGAAAATATACTGGATTTAGTATAAATGGTAATGTTTATCAATTCAAAGTAGTTCCATTTGGATTATCAATTTCATGCGCAGCATTAGTTAGATCTTTACAAAGTATATTAAATAAATATGAAAATTTTTGTATACATTATGTCGATGATATTTTAATTTATAGTAATAATATTTGAGAACATTATCAACATGTAGATACTATTTTAAATGAATTAAATATTTATCCAAATTGCAGTTAATTTTTCTCCTATCCCACATCGAACCGTATGCGTCGAGATCATGTTTTAAACTATTCATTTCCTGAGTTACGTCAGAAATTTGATCATCGTATATACTTAAACACTCGACAATACGAGCCGTTTTATTGCCGGGAATTTCAAAACTTGTTTTATACGAAGGTAACTCTTTATAAAATCTACAAATTAAATCGTCATGCGGATTGGGTAAATACGAACAACACCATTGAGTACGAACCGCTTCGAAACAATCTTCAGGTTTTGAAAAATTATACAAAGCCCATCTTGCATCCGTATTGTATTTAGTTTTCATTGAAAAACTTGAAGTAGATGGTTCACTTTCGTGCGAAGAACGATTTCTTTCTGATGGCTTGTATCGTTTATTTGATTTGTTTTTATCGTCATCATCGGATGCTGGTCTTTTAACTCCTGATTTGCTAGAATTAGATTTATCAGAAGAGCCCTTTGCCGTTTCAGAATTAACGACTGTAGGTTCTGATAAGATCGTATTGAACGAAGTACTGGAAGTAGGTTTAATAGATTCAACTACTTGGGAATCTGCTCTTTCGGGAACAGTTTCAGTGGAAGTACTAGGCAAAGGGTGATTATGAACTATGGAATTCAAAGCATTTATCCCTTCTATTTGTTCTTGCGAACGGTCACCCCGTCTTTTCCTGATTCATTCGAGACACTACAGTTATTGTCATTATATTCGCCTGACGTAATCGTACAATTTTTGTTGTTAGAGCTATTAGTTTTATTAACAGAACTATAATTATACAGCCCGACTTACATTTTTATGCACCGAAGTGGGCCGTGCTAATGTAAAAAAAAAACAAATGTAAGTAAGCCTTTAACCCTTTAACCGGTCTCTCAGCCAGCAAAGCAGCTTACGGAATGTAAATTCTGATTGCTGTTTAATAAATTCGATTTAAAAAAAATTACTGAGTAAGGTCGAAGACGAGCAAGAGCGAAGGCGACCAAGAACGAAAGCCAATAAGAACGAAAGCCAATAAGAACGAAGGCGAGCGAGGTCAACTTAAAAGGAAGACATTTATTGACTGCAGAATACCCCATACTGATCGCCCCTTTAATTTTGGAGTTTTAGAATTCCTTTGCTTTATAGCTGATTGAGTTTCTACGAGCTGTGCTGTTTTTCATTAACAAAGCGGAAGGGAAAACTCCAAAGAAATAAGACGAATAATGAAGAATATGAAGAATAAGATAGGTACCAGATTATTGCTAAAAGCACCACGTCTCAAAGACGACAATGACAGCTCAAACGGGTTCTTCTTGAACGCTTAAATGTCAGTAACAAGACACCAACACCACCATGCTATACAGCATGAGCTATTCAACGACAAGAGGAAGAACCATCAAACCACTGAAATATGTCATGTGTTAAGGATGCGCTTTTGTGCATGCTTCGTCAAAGCTATTTCTAAAATTCCATTCAATCAATGGATGATGGAATCCACAGATTTACCTCAAACTTGCCACTTCATTAAGTTAAAAACTGTTGGCCAAAACTTGTAATTGAAATAAGACGTATTTGTAATTCCTAGATCCAAAGCTACCACAAATCCCCCCCTACACCTGCTCCATCGACAACTTCAACGCTGCAAATAAAACTACACATAATATATCAATTTATATTTATTACTAAAATCCTGCACAATTTAACATTTTTAAAACATACGTTAATAAGAATTCTTAATAATCCATTCGTTGAAATACGAAACCCTGGTATATACATCAGGTAAACCATTCGCACATGGATTTCCCCAAGATACAATCCCTATTAAATAACCGTCAGTAACCAATGGGCTACCACGATCACCATAACAAGGTCCCTCCCCACGCCTTGTTAAAGTACAAATCTGAGAATCGTCAACAGTTGGAAAGATGAAACTTCGTCTACACTCAGAAACGCTAATGGTTTTCATAAAAATGTACTGTAACCAGTACGGTATTGGCCCATCGTTGTTGATTAATCCCCAACCGCTTAGAACAGCATCGACGTTCGCGCCAACATTTGACCGTGCAGGCTCAATTGCCATTATTAGGCTACTAAACATGACAGGAGTCGCTAACTTCAATACAGCAATATCATTCTTGAGGGTAATAGAACTGTACCTTGGATGAGAACGAACACTGGTTACACCGTATCGGGTTCCTCCGTAATTCAAATGGTTTGATCCAACGACGACTGTTACCCTTGAGGGCGATTTTCTACAAGAACGAAGAAACGATTGGATTTATACACGAATTACCTTAAACAATGTTATGATCACGTGTTGGTCAAGCCTTCCCGAAGATCTTTTGGATATATCGAAATTACTAATTTCAAGGATAAAACAATTTTGTAAACTTTGAAAGTCAAGCAAGAATGGTCAAAAAAATCCTACCCCTTCACACAATGAGCTGCTGTTACAACGGTAGTCTGACTTAAGATTGCGCCACCGCAGGTATGATTCGCCACTGAATCCCTGATCGATACTTGATATGGAAATCCACCTTCAGGCGCGTTGGAACCACCAACAATACGGGCATTACGGGAAAAACTGGAGTCCGCCACCAATTTAGAAGCAAAGGCGCCTAAAATCGCAATTTTAAAGTATATCGGAAACTTAATATAACAAAAACTAAATTAAATAAGGTTTACAAAGGGCCGTCGTTTACAAAGAAATAAGTTTTGCATTAGGTTGGACCAGCTGAATTTTTCCTACAAAATAAGTGAAGATCGGCACCCAAACTAGGGCTTTTTATTTCGAAAAATTCAAATTTCTGAATCGTAATTTTTACTAAAATTGATATGACAATCTAAAACCAGTCGTTGTCTTCTGAGGCGATTTCAACTGGAGCCCAAAGGAGGACAACCAGGAGTCCATTGAACATATTTCCCTTTCTAAATTCGGCAATCGTAATTTAAACACAAGCAGTAATTTAATTAGATCTGACAGGAACAACTCACCGGACATAAAAGTAATCCACAAAATAACAGGAAAATGTGCCATCATTAACCTTGTTTTACCGATCAACTAGACGATGCGATGGTAAAACCCCTTTACACTCCACCCTATAATGAAAGGAATGAAGTTAAATAACTCATTTGAGATAATCGATATCTGATAACAGCGAAACGTAAGAACAAACAAGCCGCCTTTAAAATAAATAATTCGATCCCTTAACTAACAAACGGATTTCCTTGGAAAATTAATCATTTTTTAACGTGAAAGCTGAACGCATTTTTGTAACTATTACTAAACGGGAACATTTGTTCATCGATTCTTAGATATTGAACAAATACAAACAATTCGAGATCCTTAAAATTCTCCCAATAGAAAATTTACGAACGAGAAAAATTAATAAAAGCCCAAGAAAATCTAGTCTAATTATTATTTAAGAGCTCTTATCACTGGAGGAAATCTCATCCTGTTGTTATCGATCTAAATACTTAATTCTTGGCTTATAGAATACTTTGTATTTTGATTGCTAATTAAATCAGTATAAAAAAATGTATTATTTGCTACTCGTTTTGATCTTGAAACAAGATGGGCAAATTCATTGTTTTTATTGTTAATTTTATTTTATATATTCTTCCCACAATTTTTGTTATATTTCTTTATTACCTGTCGTTTAGATAAGTTGCTATTGTAAAGCTTTTGTTTAGCTTTTTAAATGAAACCAGTTTATAAATTTGAATAAAAGAAAAATCTAACCCATCTATTTACCATATCTTTTATCTTCATGGTGTTTACTTAAGTAGGCAAAGGGAAATTGAAAACAGACGATGTTCGTTAGTTTGGAAAACAAGCCTGATAAACAAAGGAAATAGTAACACGGACGGTTTATTACTCAACAAAGGGACGAGTTTCAAACAATGTTGTAAAAGCTGTTCCAAAGTTAGAAAAGTGCATAATTTACAAGTGACCCATCCCATCCAGAATCTAAAAGTATAGAGGAACACGTCACACAGACGTAAGACGAGTGGCGAGCGTCGAAAGTGTTCTGACACTTTGACGAGTGGTAAGTGCCCAAAGTATTCGACGACAAGTGGCAAGTGCCGAGAGTATTCGAGACGTTGCAAGTGGCGAGCGTCCAGAGCGCTCAGTACCGTGCCGAATGGCAAGTGCCGAAAGTGTTTGAGATTTTAAGAGTGGCGAACACCGAGAGTACTCTAGACTTTGCAGAGTTGCAACTGTCGAGTGTTCGAAACTTTGAGAGTGGCGAGTAAGAAACACCGAGAGTATTCGAGAGGTCCTACTATTTCGCTCATTCGCTTCATTCCCCTAAAGACGTCCCTGACGTCCTTCAGATGTCAGGGGGGCGGATATGCTTAATTGCTTGGTGTCGCCCAGTCTAGTCATATTCCAATAGCAGTATTCGAGAAGTTGCAAACGTCTAGAATGTTCGAAGCTTTGCAGGGAGTATTCAAAACTTTGAGGGTGCAAGCAGCAAACGTCGAGAGTATTCGAAATATTAAGATGATCGAGTGTTCAAGACTACCGAGTGGCAAGTGCCGAGATTGTCCGAAACTTTAATACTGACGAGTGAAAACGCCGAGAGTATTCGAGACGTTGCTCGAAGCTTCCAGAATATAGCTCCATCTATAAAATGTCTCGTGGTGGCAGCACTTAGTCAGTCACCAAGTCAATCGAGTGAAGTGAAGAAATTGAGCGAACGAGCCAAATTACGTGACGCATTTATTAGAATAAATTATAATGAAATATAATGAAATAAATATACGAGGTGCTAGTTATAAATAAAATTGTTGAGTACGAAACGACATCAACCTCGAGGGTACTTCGAAAATTAATCAGTCCGAAGGAATCGCCACGCAGTTGGTATGCCACAAGGCAAAGGGTCGTCTGAGAGATAATATTTATGTCTTGACACTACGCAAGGGTAGAGGCAATGCAACTTTAACGTAAAAGAAAAGGTCAAAAAACCACAGAAATAATATATTCAGGGAGACAGCTGCTCTTTACTGTCCAGGAAATCTAAATTTGCTAGTTCACATGTTTGAAATAGCTGGTAATTAATATAAATATCAAGCGAAAATCTTGGAATTCAGCGATCAACGGAAAACACATAACCCTTAAATTAGTGAAGAAAAACTGAAAAACTGAAAAACCAAACATCACTTACAACACTCACATAATCGATATTCGGAAGCTGCAGGAATTACTACAGAACATTACGGAGCATACTGATTTTATAATCGTGTGGCAATACAAGTGATTCGTATAACAAATTGCCTTGGAAGGATTCTTTAGCCATCATATGAAACAACCGTCGTCTCCAAATATTTATTACAACTAGGTACTTACGAGGTCAATTTAAGATTTGTGCGATTTGAAGAACAGTTTCCTGCAGATTTCCATACCACGGACTTTCCAACATCGTCCACTAATCACAGAACCTCGGATAAAAATTAAACTTCTTCTAAAAAGAAAAACACATACACAGAGGAACTCCAATTTCAAAGACGATGGTTAATTTTATAAATTAAAATTTAATTACAATTATTGGCTCTGGACATAAAAATTGAGCCTTTATGAACGCAGAATCAAAGATTCTAAAATTCTTCAATGATAAAATGCACACAGCACAACACCTTTTGGGTTTTAGAACGTCCAAAGTCTAAAATAAGCTGACTGTATTTTGGGAACTGTAGACCAGCGATAAAGAAGACCACCAAAATCCTAGGTCTCTTAGAATTTGGCCACAAAATAGAAATGAAAGAATTCACAGGGTTACTTCGGAAAAGGAAGAGGCAACTAACAAGCGTCTCCATAACAGAACCAGCTGAAGATGTTACTGTAAACGTTACATCTGGTAAATTGCTTAATAAAATGCCAAGACCAGCTTACATCAAAGAAATGTTTTCATTTTAGATGTATGTGTATCCTATCGGTATTACTCAAGTAATCAAAAACTAACCTTATTATAGGTCGTGAGGTAAGAAAACCATCCAGGCTAATCCAAAAACATGTATCAAATACAAAAGGCATTGTGAGAATTATTAATCGTTTTTGGAAAATCCAAAGAAACTCAGGAGGTCGAAGAGTATTACTTGCACTAATACTTTTTACAAATTAAATTTTGTAGGATTTACTCGTTGTGGGAAGTACTGTAATATACATATATTCAACGAATTATGTGAATTTTGTATATGTGTTCAGACCTTTGTTACTTATATTATTCGTTTTTAAATGTTCGCGCCTTTGCGCATGTTAGTTTTTAGAGGATGTACCGCCAGTTGGCGCCTCCGCATGAGTCCTTCTAAAATGGCCGAGCTGTAAGCGTTCATATAAAATAAACTCGTCCAAAAATCATAGTTTGATTTATTTATACTCCGTTAATAATAGTTTACAGTCCATTAAGTGCAACCAAACATTGGTACTTCGATTCGGATTAGCAGAAAAGGGCTCCAGGTATATAGTTAATTCAATTACAACAGTCACGGAGTACGTTGTATTGAGGTTAGTGCAACATTTTGGTACAAGTCCACAGCTGCAAGGTAACATGGCGGCGTAAACAATAACAATGGTAGATCGTAAACTACAGTAATAGAAATTGAATAAATGTAAACAAGCAAGCCAAGGGTGAGTCACCACTTTTATTCCTGTTTTTTATTATTATTCCTGTCTGGTTTCAAGCTTGTACTGATAAGGTATGCAGGGTTTTTTAGTAAAGTGATTTAGTAAATTGTGTTTGGTAACGAGTACGCAAATTCAATTTGATTTATTTAGGGCGTAAACAAGGTGACGTTGTCTGAGTACATTTTAATGTGTTGTGTAACTTTGGTTATAGTTTGGGAAGCAAAATAGAGTTGCACACATAGTATTAGTAGGGACAGCTGAGTTGATCAATTAAAATCAATTTACTAGTTCATTGTTCTATATTTAATTTAATTAAAAAATTAAGTCAAAATGGAAGACTTAAAAAAGCAACGGTCAGTGTTAAAGAGCAAGTTAACCATGTTTGCGAATTATATTAATGAAATTCAAGCAAAGGTGGAAGCAGGTGAGGTACTAAAGGGCACTGACCTGACCAACGTTCAAAGAAGGCTAATTTCAATTGAACCCTTGCTGGATCGTTTTGAAATTATTATGGCAGAAATGCAAATGGATCCAGAAGGAAATGAAACAGATTTCAATGAATTGAATGACTTTCAAACCAAATTCTTCGATACCACGGCAAAGGCTGATTGTTTTTTAAATGACGAAAGGTCCAAAAATCTTATGATTAAAGCTAGTGTTGGTGTTGAGGGAAATGAACATGTAGAAGCATTATCTGATGCAGTTTCGCTAAGGTCTGCTAATTTCAATCAAAATTCAATAAAACTACCAACCATTCGATTACCAAAGTTTACAGGCCAAAGTGAAAATTGGTTGGAATTTAGAGATCTGTTCGTTAGTCTCATACACGAGAATGATAGATTAGATTCAACTTTAAAATTCCATTATTTAAGAGCTAGCCTTGAGGGTGATGCTGCCCAAGTTATCAAAGTAATAGATTTTTGTGCGGACAACTACTTGTTAGCATGGGACACTCTGAATGAAAGATTTAACAGCACTAGAGTTTTGGTTCACAATCATGTGAAGTCTTTGTTTCAATTAGAGCAAATTAATAAATCTAAACAAAATAAGTATCAGAATTCTGACAAAAATAAAACTAGTAAATCCTTTGTCACAACTAACTCCAATATTTGTCCAGTGTGTAAAGAAAATCATGCCATTTGGTCGTGCAATAATTTTAAGGAACTTCCATGTTCCGAAAGGTTAGAAAGGGTGAAGGATCTTAAACTGTGCATATTATGCCTAAAAAATGGACACTTTATACGGAGCTGTAAATCAAAATACGCGTGCAGCAAATGCAAGAAACGTCACAATATCCTTTTGCATAGTGACTCTAGCACTGTTTTAGCTACTGAGATTCAGCAAACGGTGGCCACACTTTCTTCAGGCTTATCAGAAGTTTTATTATCAACTGCGTCTGTGCAGGTGTTGGGTTTGAATGGGAGGTGGCACACAGCTCGTGTTTTGTTAGATTCTGGATCACAATCCAATTTTATTACCACAAACTTATGCAAAAAATTAATGTTGCAAACAACGAAAATTGACATGACGGTAATAGGAATAAGTCATTCAGCAAGTAGGGTGCAATCGAAATGTGACATGGAATTGCGTGCGCATCATAACAATTTTACTTTAAAAACGTCTTGTTTAGTTATTGATAACAAAACTGGCACTCCGCCAAATTGTCAAATAAATATTTCGGGTCTAGGTCAATACCACTCCGCAATTACCACGCCGGTCAATACCACGCCGGTCAATTCCACTCCCACAAAAATCACTCCAAACAATAACCACTCCGAACAAAAACCACGCCAGCAAATACCACTCTGTAAAATATCACTCCTGTAAATTACCACTCGGGGTAAAAACCACTCCAACAAATATCACGCCTGTATAATTCCATGTATGTAAATAGTATTTTAAGACGTAATAAGAAAGATACAATGGTACTACCAAAATAAAGAAAAATTAAAAATAATGATTTTTTTAACTTACCCATAAGAAATATCTCTTAGTATATTTTGTTGTATGTATCTTGTGTGCCTATGTACGTTTTAGTTCTTAATTTTATATTATTTTATTTATATTATCAGATTCACATTAGTATTATTATTATTAGTCCATAGACTAAACAAACGAACAAACTTCATTTGTTATTTTCTTTTATCTTCGTCGCATCTTGTACAATAAACTTGATCATTTTCGTTCTTATCACGTCTTGAAATATAACTTTTATATGTCGAATATAACGGCGTGATATTTGTTGGAGTGGTTTTTACCCCGAGTGGTAATTTACAGGAGTGATATTTTACGGAGGGGTATTTGCTGGCGTGATTTTTGTTCGGAGTGGTTATTGTTTGGAGTGATTTTTGTTGGAGTGGAATTGACCGGCGTGGTATTGACCGGCGTGGTAATTGCGGAGTGGTATTGACCGGACACCAAATATTTCTAGCTTGAAAATACCTAAAGAATTCAAATTAACTGACCCCTCATTTCATAAGCCGCGGAACAAAAATATTCTTCTTGGCGCAGAACATTTCTGCGAATTACTTTGTATCGGTCAAAAGCCTTTGGGTTCAAATATGCCAATTTTGCAGAAGTGTAGGTTCGGCTCGTTAGTTTCCGGACCCATAGCATCTCTATACATGAAACGGGTTCAGTGCAATTTTGTTCAAATTCGTAAATATCTCAATGTCGAATTGAGCTTCTGTACATTTTGGAGTGATTCGACAATTGTGTTAGGTTGGCTGAAAGCGCCTCCCAACTTATTAAAGACCTTTTTGTGCAACCGCGTTGCTGAAATTGACGAGAGCACACAGAATGATCAGTGGCGACACGTATGCACAAAATCGAACCCCGCAGATTTGTTATCTAGGGGAGTTGCGCCAATTGATATGTTAAACTCAGAACTTTGGTGGCATGGACCCTCATGGCTGCGTGAAAGCTATTCTTCTTGGCCTGTTTCAAACTTCGGTTATTCAGTTTTGCCCGAACTTAAACGCGAAAACAATGTTTTAATTTCTTCAATCAATGCTTCTGTAATAGATTTCACAAGATACTCCAGTCTAAATCATTTAGAGAGAGTATTGGCGTATTGTTATAGATTTAGAAATAATTGTAGGGCGACTAAGCGTGAAGACCGCGTTGTAGCTTTAACGCTTGATGAAATTAAAAATTCGCATACTTGTTTACTGAGACTTGCACAAGCTGAATCATTTGTTATCGAACTTAAGCTGCTTCATCAGAACAAAACGATAATGTCTAATGTTCAAATTCAAAGTCTAAATCCTTTTATAGACGCAAATGGTCTAATTCGCGTTGGAGGTAGGCTAAGCAATTCCAGTTTTAATTATGACAAATGTCATCCTATTTTACTTTCCGGAAAGCACAGATTAACAAAACTTCTATTTGCTCGTGAGCATTTGCGCTTGCTTCACGCCGGACCTCAGTCTTTACTTGCTTCCATTCGTGAACGCTACTGGGCAATTTCCGGTAGAAATCTTGCAAAGAAAACTGTACATCAGTGCCTAAAATGTTTCCGCGTATCGCCTAAGTTAATTTCTCCAATAATGGGTAACTTGCCTTTAGCTAGAATTAGGCCTTCTCCACCGTTTGATACAACTGGAGTTGATTACGCTGGTCCCTTCACCATAAGGGACCGGAAGGGTCGAGGCTGTAAGAAAATAAAATGCTATGTATGTCTCTTTATTTGCTTTGTAACGAAAGCGGTTCATTTTGAATTAGTGACAGATTTGTCGACTGAATCATTTATATTATGTCTCAGACGTTTTGCATCTCGCAGAGGTAAGCCGAGACAAATATACTCAGATAACGGTACCTGTTTTGTGGGCGCTCAGTCCCAATTAAAAGAGCTAGGAAAATTCCTCCAAAACAATAAGTCCCACATAGCCGATTTTATGGCCAATGAGGGTATTAAGTGGACCTTCATTCCACCGCGAGCCCCTCACTTTGGCGGGCTCTGGGAATCAGGCATTCGCTCCTGCAAACATCATTTAAAAAGAGTTGCAGGCAACGCCTTGCTGACATATGAAGAAATGTATAGCTTGTTAGTACAGATTGAAGCCGTCCTCAATTCCAGACCTTTATCTCCTCTTTCGTCTGATCCCAACGACCTTAATCCCTTGACCCCTGCTCACTTCTTGGTAGGAAGAAGCTTGGTCGGAATCCCGGATCCCGACGTTTTGTCTATACCAGAGACGAGACTCAACCTATATCAAAGGATACAGCAATTGCAGCAACGTTCAAAGTGGCGTTCGCATCACGGTGACCTAGTGGAAGGTACCATGGTTCTTGTGCGTGAAGATAATCTACCACCATTATCGTGGAAACTTGGTAGAATTATCCAGGTTCATACCGGCAAGGACCTAATAAATCGTGTTGCCACCATAAAGACCCGAAGTGGAATCATCAAGAGGGCATTTTCAAAATTATGTCCTCTTCCGATGGAAGATCCTGATTCACGTGCAGTTTCTCAATGAGGTTGTGATGTGAAGTGAAAACAAAGCCTGTAGTGATGTGAAGTGAAAACGAATCTTGACTATTAGCTTTCTTTTATAATTTGTATCTGTAATTATTTGTATTTGAAACCGTACCGATTTCAAGGCGGGCGGTATGTTCAGACCTTTGTTACTTATATTATTCGTTTTTAAATGTTCGCGCCTTTGCGCATGTTAGTTTTTAGAGGATGTACCGCCAGTTGGCGCCTCCGCATGAGTCCTTCTAAAATGGCCGAGCTGTAAGCGTTCATATAAAATAAACTCGTCCAAAAATCATAGTTTGATTTATTTATACTCCGTTAATAATAGTCTACAGTCCATTAAGTGCAACCAAACAATATGTACTATGTATTTTATAAACGTGCAACCTCTATGTGATGATTAAATTTACCTGTATGTTACCTCAATGTTATGTTTAATTCCCGTATACTTTTACCAAAGTTTGCATGTAAAATAGATGTTGTAAATTATATGTAAGTGCAACATCGACGCAGGGTACGTAAAAGAGATGTTACAAATTATATGTAAATACAACGTCGAAGTAGTGTAGGTAAAATAGATGTCACAAACAAAAGGACTAAAGGAGCACTGTGGAGCACATTCCAAGGTTATACTATCTCACTTCTCACTGTGTGACTGCGTCGCTTTTTAAAATTGGCGGCATTGACGCCGCTTCACCACCCAATCAGCATAAATTATGCTGCGCTCACTGCTCCAGTGCAGCGTTGCCATTCTATTATTATTATTATTTATTCATGAACAGGCAGTTACAACTGATAGAGTTCGTATCAACTATGGAGGACATCAGCTGTCATTGCTACGGGTTGCTTTGTTATAAAAAATAAAAACAGAAAAATTACGAGTTGCCATTGGCTCATTTTATGTCACTTTTACTCCTAGGAGTAAAAGTGAATGTTTAACTGTGTGTATCCAAGGACACAAAAGTCGTGTTTTTCGGACGTTTGAAGAAAAACAGCATATTTTTAAATAATATTATATGTATTATTATATTTTATTTAAAAATCGCAATCATACATTTTCAAAAAATAGAATGCCGTGGTTAGTGTCGTTTACTTTCAATTGCTCCCGATAGTACCTTGATTTCAGGGTATTTAGAAAACGATGTGCTAAAAGCGCTACATTTTAATATTTATCGTTGAGAAAAGAGGAGTTTGGTTCGGCCAATTTCTTTTTTCGGGAAGCCAGTGGCCGAGTCGATTAGATGTCGTTACGAATGGCTCGCACAGGTTCAAATCCCATTGAAGTAGAAAACTTCTGCTAACCATAAAACTTGAATCCTGCTTTATAGGAAATACAGAATGGTATCGAATTCTGGATTGGGGTTTCTGTGTAAGCTTTAGCCCAGAAGGAAAGCTAGCTTGTGGGCATATTGGCAAGGAGCAGGCACACGAACTGTGCCTGACCAATTAAAATACATATGAGTTAATTTATAAGTTACTCTTTGTAGCTGATCAGCTTCTTGGCCCATGGAATGATAGAGAATATTGTAGCTCGTTGGCGAAACAGTTCCCTGTCGTACACATTGACTACAATGAAGAAATCATATCTTTCAGACAGGGTAATCACATCATCCACAACTGTTCCTGGCATCGGGTTTAATGAATTATTAAAAATTCCAGTGTTAATTCTTTTTCTTCTAAGCCTATTGTTTTTAATTTCACGTAAGTTCTTTTTCATTATAGATACTAATGACTTATGATCATTAAAAATTAGTATTTGTTGACCGTAAATGAAATTATGAAATTTTTGACATGCAAAACATACAGAAAGTAGTTCTCTTTCTATCTGTGCATCTTCACTTTCCGTTTGAGTTAGTGATCTGGAAGCAAATGCTACACAAGGAAAGCTAGCTTGTGGGCATATTGGCAAGGAGCAGGCTCACGAACGGTGCCTGACCAATTAAAATACATATGAGTTAATTTATAAGTTACTCTTTGTCGCTTATCAGTTTCTTCACCCATGGAATCATAGAGAATATTGTAGCTCGTTGGTCAAGCAAAAACTATCGCCGATTTTATATTGCCACCTTAATTTTGGTAAAAACTAAAGCAAAAAGCCTAGAAGTGTATCAAATTCTTTTTGTCTATTGATTTCATGGCGTATCAACTGATGACGACTATCAACCCTCCTTCCATCTTTACATTGGTCTTCTTTGGCATTTTCTACTTAAATGGTTACAAATTGTGTGTTCTTCAAAGGTTCGGTCTCTTACGAATAGTTCTAATACAAAAGGTGCTGTAATTGATTTTATAATTAAATTTCTGTGGGTTTTTGCTTCTAGGAAAACGCCCGAAAGAAAGCTAAAGTGTATCGACTAATGACGATTATCAACTCTCAAACCATCTTTTCATTGGTCTTCCTTGAGATTGTCTGCCATGAAGGATCACATACGGCGTGGTTACAATAGTTAAAAGACTCGCATTCTGCAAAAGTTTGTTTCATACAAGCAGCTCGCATTAAAATTGATTTTACAATTAAATTTCTTTGGGATTTTCATGCTAGGTAGAAGCCAGGAAGACCAATTAAAAAGCAGGAATGAGCCTAAGACTGTATAATTCATTTTTCTGGTTTTTGTGTTCATGGTGTATCAGCAGATCATAATAATCAACTCTCCTACCATCTTTGCACTGGTTTTCCTCGAGATTTCCTGCCGCTCTAATTATATTCAAAAGTTAGACAATTCGTGTTCTTGAAAGGTTTGTTTCATATAAACCATTTAAATTCAGAAGCTGTTATAATTAATCTTACAACTAAATTTCTGGGGGTTTTTGGGGCTATAAAACCGCCAGCAATACCAGCTACACAACAGATATGGGTTCAAAACTAAATTGGCATCATTTCCTTTTCACTTTAATCGCCAAAATCGGATGACTAGTTACCTCACTCTCTTCCACAGCTTTGCCAATTTAATCTAAGTAATTTCTTAGGATATGACTCTTAAAATTCGAGTGTGTAATTGAAAACATCAAACTATGCTTCTATTAAGACTTGTTTTGCTACAAGAGAAAATACAAAACATCCACCCGATAAGTTGGGCTAATAGTAAAAAAAAAACTTGAAGTTTTAGTTCAGTCATTCAGATATTTATTATTTATTAATTCAATTAGAAAGTGAAACTGGCAATTTCTAAACGCATAAGGTTCGCTTTTATGGTACACAGTATGAAACAGGTCTCTGTGAAAAGAAAACACAAGCATACACCTACAGTAAATTTTCTTTAAATCAAGTTTTCGAAGCATCCTTTAGGACCTTTAGGTAGAAATTGCCATTCTGAAAGTTTTCGTGGCCTTCTTACCCAAGAATTCATCTTTGGGTGTAGGAAGTAAATGCCGCCAGTAAACCAAGCTTCAGTGATTAAAAAAATCAAAATTTATTGTCTGTGACAATAATAAACTGTTAATAATGCTCAGTAACCCTGAAACTTCAATAGATACAATGCGTTTATAAAAATAAATCAGGCATTACATGCTTCTTAATGTGATTAACCAAGTAAGAACACTTTAAGTAGAAGAAACTTGACTTACAAAAACCCAAGAAACTTGACTCCAAGACCATCAGCAAAATACTCCCAAAAGTTCAAGGTTAACTAGGAAAAAGTTGGCGTTGTATACAAAGATATTAACCATCACAGCAAAGACGAATTTCTATAAATTGTTATAACTATCAGGACGGTATTTGGAAACGCCGACGTCAAGTCAGCAAGATGCTGGGCGTACTTGCCGACGTATCTCCACGGGATGAACAACTTTTCCATTTAAGAATGCTACTGTTAAACGTTAAAGGGGTTACCAGTTTTGAAGATCTTTTGACTGTAGACGATATTCGTTGCACTACTTTCCGCGAAGCTTGCGATCTTTTGCACCGAAACCGAAACGGATGATGAATACAATCGATGCTTAAGAGAGGCGTCCGTTTACAAAGAACCCGCGCGCTTTAGGGACCTTTTCGCGATGATTTGTTGTGTCGTCGACGTAAGTCTTTATAATCGATTAAACGCGTTATGGCAGTCCTATGTTCCACATATGATCGGCGATTTTGTACGATATCAGCACGTCACAAAACAACGAGCGGCAGAAATGGCTTTCGAACGTGTAAAGAACACGATTCGAAGAAACAACGGCCCCGATTTAGACACGTTAAATTTCGATCTCCAATACAACGAAGTAAACGATATTAACTACGACGTTGTTGATGGTTCCGAAAATGACATCGTAGAACCAGAGGAAAATAACGAAGGGCCTCACTTAATCGATCCAGAAACCGCATTAAACGACGATCAAATGCAGGTATTTCGCAAAATCATCGATAGCGTAGAAACGGGAATTGGTAATCAATCGCGAATTCATTTTGTCGATGATCCGGGCGGTACGGGTAAAACTTATCTTTATAATTATCTAATTCGTTATTTACGTTCGAAAGGTAAATCAGTAATTGCCATAGCGTGGACAGGAATAGCAGCCACATATTTGACCGGAGGTACCCCCGCTCGTCGAGCTTTTCGGTTACCTTTGTCGCTGTTACCCGATTGAACAATAGACATGTCAGTTAACGATCCGAAAGCTTTGAAAATCAAAAACGCCGATCTCGTGGTATGGGAATATCTCCGCGATCTGATGGATGAAGAAAGAAACTCCGATGGGAGGCAAAGTCTTTGTTCTCGGAGGAGACTTTCGTCAAGTATTACCGGTGAGAGCACATAGAAGTCGTTGAAAAGAAGTTATTTGTGGCATGACGTTCGACGACATCGTCTACGCCAGAATATGCGAACTGTCGAAGGTCAACAGTCTTTTTCAAAATGGCTTCTCGACCTGGGAGAAGTTCGTCTTCCAAAATGTCAATTTCGTCACAGTGCCGACGACCTGGTACAATTACCGATACAGTGCATCGTTGATACGGAAGAAGCACTAGTACGTTTCGTTTTCGGCGATAACTTGGAAGCGGCCAGTTCAGATCGAGCCGTTGCAGACAGTCTGAACTCTACGATAGTAAAAAAAATCCAGGGGAACGCCAGAGTTTATTTCAGCGTAGATTCCTACGAGCAAAACGTAGACGATGACTTCGTGGTGACCCTGGATCTACTTAACTCCATCACTTCTCCATCTCTGCCACCTCACGCTCTAACATTGAAGGTCGGCATCGTAGTGATGCTTCTACGAAACATGGATATCGATAGAGGACTATGTAACGGTACGAGATTAAAGATTTTGGGAATGCTCGACCATGTTTTACTGGTAGCCATGCGGGCGAGATACACTTCCTTGAAGCTGAAGAAGGGAAATTAACACGACCCGTGTTCTTTAAACTGTGGCAAAAGTCATTTGCTGGAAGAAAGGTAAAGCATTCGATTTCATTCTTTAGGCAGAAATTGGTGTTTTAATCAATAACTCACCTTTGGGCGTATAAAGTAAATGGGTTTTTCAAAACAACATAATTTTTCCACCTACACTTTTCCTCGAAGTGCTATTAAGATAAACCTCGTTACCATTTCAGATTAGATTAACATAACAAGTTATTTGCTTAATTTATATTCAAGTTTAACGCCCCGCAAAAGCTTTTCCCAATCAAAAGCTCTCATTTCTAAAGCAAAGGTCTTACAGATAATGTTAGCCCTTAGGGGTTATAACATCGGTTATCCTTCTTTTGTCCCTAACAATGTCGGAGTTACTATTAACAGATGACAATATGTGTTTAATAACGTGAAAGAAACAGACTTCCGCTACAACCAGCCAATGCTTTAATCGTCTGGTTTGGTTAGGGGCACGGTGCAATGGGCCAGAAATGGAGCTAAAGCAATTCTATGTTCCGATATCCATCTTAATACAAAAAGATTAAAATAAAATCACTTGGGTATGAAGTTTTAAGCTAACAGGTTGTCCTTCGTGGCCTAAAATCCAGGAAGGGTTCAAGATTTTACAAACACCACAAAATACTGTCAATTTAATAATATATGAATAAACATAATTATGGATATTTCATAAGGAAGTGACCGTCATGACCACAGTGAACAAAACAACATCTTCCACCAAAAAGCCTAGCTCTGAACAATCTCAGCGTGGCTTCACTTCAAAATAATACAGAGAAGATAACCTGAAATAGGGTTGGTTTATCTGAAGCATGATAGAGTTCAGTCTTAGTACTACAGCATGATGGTCCATTCGATGGGGAGCAAAGGAAACAATAAACTCTGGCTAGTGAAGCCAAATTATTATTGCCATCCATTCTACGAATTACAGCGAGATTAGAGAATTACATTGTTCTACTGCAATAAAATGGAACCTCACCAGCTGCAGCAGACACACACAAATTCAGAAAACACTCATTTTGAGGAACTTTTACTGGCTGGGTAGATTCATAAGTTTCGGCCCCCACGGATACAGCAAATAAATATTAGAGCAACACCAAGAGAACCACCTACTAAGCAAATTACATAACAATAATAAGATCCAAAAACAGACAATTAAAGAGGGTAAGTTGGCCGCAGAAATCCTCAACAAACACAGTCTCCATCCTACGGTTGTTCTCTCTAAATTTCTTTATTTCAGTTCCACCGAGTAATTCGGTTGGTTTCAATTGGGATATTCTTCAATTCTAAATTTTAATATAACGAAACATAGCCTTTCCGTCGTTTGATACAGAAACCTATTAGATGATTCCTCAACTCATATTTAATCAAACTAAGTCCTTTGACGTTCGAGCTTATTAAAAAAAATTCATCGACACACATGAATGTCAATGCTGTATGCAAGTTTCCTTAATGCACTGCTGCACCAAAGCAAGAAATTCCGATATTCTTTATTTATGGACAACCTGCGTTTAGCAAAATCCAGGATCGGTAACTATATTGTAAAATTGGAAAAAGTTGTCTTAAAACTCTTCAATTACCCAATCAATTCAAATAACCAAAAAAACGTCAACCTCCTTCAGCAGAATTCTTTGAAATGTCTTGTATACAAAACCATTAACATTTAGAGCAAAGCCGATTTTCAAGATGTTTTAGAATTATCGAAGCTGGAAAAGATAGATTAAAACCAGGGTCGTCTTGTAAAACTGTTGACAAAACCCATTGTGCTAATACAGAGGAAAGACAAAAGATTCAATTTGAAGTTCAAAAACTTTAAAACCAAAGGATTTAAACTGAAACGAATGTTCTATCAAACTAGTAAGGCATCATTAATCTTATCAAACAGTGAGTGGCCAAGAAACTAAACAAGGAAAAACCAGAGTTAGCTGAACTTCCAAGTCTAGGAATTTTAAAAACTACGAATCGCCTACTTAAATCCCGAAACAAATGAAGGCTGTAAGTCTAGTGATAGACTGCCAGTAATTAAAAAACAATTGCCATCAGGCAGATTTAAACATTGGGTAACTTTAGCTGGAGCAAGTCCTAATCTGCTTCATCTACGCCCCAACGTGCAACTGCACCCAAACCTCGGAAAAGTAACTGCGTACTATAAGCCTACCATATAAATCTATTTTAATTGAAATGCACAACTGAAGCTTCCAGTCTGAAAATTAAGACACTGAACGTGTAAACTTACTCACTGATGCCAGAATTTCTTTGAGGAAAAAATTGAGAAATTTCTTTGCAGAGCATCAAAAATTTCATGAAACTTTCATGGAAGATAAATGGACGGCAATACATCTAAATATGGGTTTCGCTAATATCATAACAGATGAACTAATAAGACTCAAAATGTATATATACGAAATGCTATTAAATATCTTCAATTTCCAACTTGATAAAATTGTCAGTCTTTAAGTGCATTTGACCTTCAAAAAAGGACAGCTGGAAAAACAAATGAAGTAGTACAAACGTCGCCAAGTTGCGGTACCATAGTGAAACCACCAAAGTATTAATACCCCAACCAAAAGGATATTTGTTGGGCAACTAATGTGAAATTATGGCAACAAATGTAAGTAAGCTGGCCCATAAGATGTCCTTTGTACCACGTCAAAGTGGCACCAGGATGATACTAGAACAACCACCAAGGAACACAAAGAAAATCATTTGAACAGGGAGTTGCTAATTATTTATTCACGTCTATAGGTTTTGGGTTCATCGCTGAACCATGTAAATACACATAACACCAGCAAGCAGTCAAAACCGACAGGTTAATGCTGCTCCAAGGCATGGACGGGGAAACCGTTCAGCCCTACCCACCAGTGGTTTTGGGTTGTGTAAGAATTCTTCAAAATTCTGTTGCAAAACACAGGGAAAGGATTAAACTAAGTTAGATAAGGTGATCCATTTGAGACACTGCAACAGCCAGAATTCTTTTTATTAATGCCCATCATAATGGCTTCGCGATGCATGACAAAAATCTAACTGAAACCATAGTCGTTCCTATACTGCCAATTAATAGTGGTCAAGCAAAAACCATCGCCGATTTTATATTGCCATCTTAATTTTGGTAAGAAGAACTAAAGCCCAAGAGCCTGGAAGAGTATCAAATTGTTTTTTCTTGTTGTTTTATGGTGTATCAACTGGTGACCACTATCAACCCTACTTCCATCTTTTCATTGGTCTTCTTTGGCATTTACTACTTACTGGTGGTTAAATGATTACAAATTCCGTGTTCTTCAAAGGTTCGTTTCATACAAACAGTTTTGATACAAAAGGTTCTGAAATTGATTTTATAATTAAATTTCTATGGGTTTTTGGTTTTCGAAAACGCCAGAAAGAAAGCTACACAACAGGTATGCGGCTAGAAGGGTATCGACGAATGACGATCATCAACCCTCATACCGTCTAATATTCATTGATCTTCCTTGAGATTTTCTGGTTACAATAGTTAAAAGACTCGTGTTCTTCAAAAGCTTGTTTCATACAAGCAGTTCATATACAGAAGGCATTAAAATTAATTTCATAATTAAATTTCTTTGGGATTTTCGTACTAGGTAGACGCCAGGAAGACCAACTAGAACAAGAATGAGCCTAATTACATAATTCATTTTTCTGGCGTGTGCTTTCATGGTATACCAACAGATGATAACCATCAACTCCCCTACCATCTTTGCATTGGTGTTCCTTGAAATTTCCTGCTATTCGAATTATATCGAATGATGACAAATTTCATGTTCTTCAAAGTTTTGTTTCATATAAACCATTTCAATACGGACGTTATATTAAGTATAGAAATAATTTGTGTGGGTCTTTGGGGCTAGAAAGACGTTAGCAAGACCAGCAAGTGCGAGTCCAAAACTATATTATCATCATTTCCTTTTCACTTTAATCGCCGAAATCCCTCTTCCCCAGGTTTCCCTATTTAATCAAGTAATTTCTTTGGGCAGGACTCTTGAAAATCGAGTGTGTAATTGGAAACCTCAAACAACGCTTAGATAAAACTTGTTGTTTGAAAAAATTAAAATAAGCCCTGAACTGTTGGGGTAATTTGTAAAATTGTAGTTTTAGTTCATACATGTTTTAATTCAATTCAGAAATTGGAAAGTGAAACTGGCAATTTCTCAACATGTAAGGTTCGCTCCTATGGCACACAGTATGGAACAGGCTTCTGTAAAAAACCATACACTAAGTTCCCTTTAAATCAAGTTTGCGAAGCATCTTTTAGGTACAAATTGTCACTGTGACCGTTTTTGTGGTCTTCTTAACCAAGAATTCAACTTTGGGTGACTTTGCCGCTAATAAACCAGGCTCCAGTGAAAAAAAATTTAAAGGCTGGGACAATAATAAATGTTAATGAAGGCTCATGTAACCATCCAGAAACTTTAATAGATACACTGTGTTTATAAAAATAAACCGGGCATGACGTTCTCCTTAATCTGATTAACCAAATAAGACTTTGAAGAAACTTGAATTACAAAAACCCAACCTCCATCCGCAAAATACTTCCGGACCAAAACATTCCACGTTAAATAAGAAAAAGTCGGCCCTGTATACAAACACATTTACCTTCACAGCAAAGGCGAATTTCTATAAATAAATAAATAAAATATCGCAGCTGAAAAAGGCAAATTAACACCAGGGTCATTTCGTTAAACTGTGGCAAAAGTCATTTGTCAGAGGAAAGGTAAAAGCATTCGATTTTAATGTTCAAAAAATTTAAAACCGAGGATTTACGCTGAAACAAATTAATCATCCTTTAGGTAGAAATTGACTGTTTCTCTGGTCTTCTTAGGGTTTTTCAAAACAACACATTTTTTCAACCTCCACCTTTTCTTGAAGTGCTATTAAGAGAAACCTCGTTATCATTTCAGATTAGATTAACATAAACAGTTAAAGTAGATATGTTGGTCCATTTGAGACACTGCAGCAGCCAGAATTCTTTTTATTAACGCCCGCCATAATGGCTTCACGGGAGGACATGACAAAAATCGTTTAACTCCAAAAACACAAAACTAACGTCCTATTTTTGATAAAAAAAAAGGTTTGTCATTGCCGTGGTTACCAACTAATATTAACGACGTCAATAAATTTTCGAAATGCCATGCATTTCTGCTGGAAGTATTAAAATTGTCTACAGAGAATCGTTGTACAATTTCCTAACTTTTAAGAAATCTTAAAACCAAAATACATCTACAAAAGAAAGCAAAAATGACTATGCATCCATGGACAGCTTTGAACATAAAGAAATTACAAACTCGTCAAGAACCAAAGCAATGGATGTTAAAACTATTTTGATTTCTATTGGGATCAATAGGAATCTGAAAGGCTTGGGGCATAACATTAGTTAATATTTGATGAAATTAAAATTATGTGAAAAAATGCCATTTCTTATCAAAAACTTGAAGAAACAGGTGCAAAACTACGTTCAAATTGTCTACAAAAACTTAGAAAGCCAAATACACCAAAAAATATTGAAAAAATTAAAATGAAAAAATGGAAGCATCCATGGGCAGCTTTGAACATAAAGAAATTACAAATTCGTAACAAATCCAAGGAACGGATGTGCGGAACACATACTAACCAAATGGCACCAGCAACGGAATTTTGGTATCTAACTAACTAAATATCAATTCCGACCGTCAAATAGAAAATCCGAAGCATCATTTCCATAAATTAGTAAAATGCTATCAGTCGATGGGAAAATGCTATAATCGAGACTACAAGTTTCATTGTTAGAAAGCATGAAGAAATGGCAAAGCGGAAAGTGAATTTAAGGAGTTAATTAAAAATTCTGGTACTACTCTTAAGTAACAAAAAGGAACCGTCGGCGTCGCACTGATTAAGATACTTCAGCAAACACAGAAGTTAAAATTATGCAGATTAACCAAAGCGCTGGCAGATTACATATTGAAACATTACCACTTTTAGTTGTAACTTATCTATCTAGATAACCCTTAAAAAGCCCATACACTCGTCTATTTTTAATCTCCTTGTCCAGGAAACCACTTTTGAAACCATTTCTGAAATACCATGCATCTCTTACTTTTCAAAATGCACTGCTGGTATTTGTCATACGCATATACAAACTCCAGTTTAATGAAGATATGAACTATGTGGGTGTTCAAGACTACGAACACCAACCAGGACCATCAGGTAAAACGTCACTATCGACATTCACCAAACTACTCATTTGGAAAAGTTTCAATAAAAATAAATGGGAAAATTAAATGGGAAAGCGCTAATGATCCAACAAATATTAAGTTCAATGCTTTTTTGGGGTTGATTGTGTTGAAGAATAAAGGTAACTATTACCTTCGTATAAATTAGGAAATTTGCAGAACCAAAGAAATCGAAATCAATTGGAAACAATTAGAACAGATACTACAACACCAACATAACATATCTACATCAAATTCGTACAAATACAAGTACAACTAAACATTATTTGCACATACTTCAAGCCACCAAAAGATCTACAATTCTTTCTGCTTTATAGTTTGTTGGTTGGTAAACCTGAGCTTCCAATACAACCAAAAGCTAACCTAAATCACACTAAATAACAAAAGGGAGAACGAGAAGAAATCGCATTGGTATTAATCCTCTTCTTATTTTTCTTTCACAGGATTTCGTAATGAGTTTTTGGCGAAAATGATGAAGAACTAACAAGAAGATGACCAGAAAACAGTCGCAACTGAGGAACATGGGACCGAAAATAATAATTAGTTAGAATTAGATTACAACAATCAATTTCGATTCTACTGTAATTTCTAAAACCAACACCCTTGTAAGGTGCAATATCGGAAGGGGCGAGCAGCAAATTTTAATTATGCTGTTATAATAACGAATCCACGATAAAAAAGGAGGAAGAAGTTCCAAAAGCAAATAAACCCATCCGGAATCATGGAATTACAAGCAGGACGTGAATGGATTATTAATTGTCCTCTCTGCAATTAAGAAAACAGACGATTCGGTTCTGAAGCACTTTTTCAATAAAGGGTTCCAATTGATTAGGAGAAGGCTACACACTAATGACAAAATTTCCGTCGTAGACTTAAAAAAAATAAACAAAACGAATTTTCTACAATGCTCCAGATATGTGGGTTAAGATATTGTAGATTCATCATCGAATCTGAAGAGCTTTTTGATATTAATTCCACCCAACTGGAAAACTATTTTCTTCAAACTTCAACATCATAAGACACCCTTTTGCTGGCGAATAAAGAAAAGTTACCTACACCAAACATAAAACTGGTAACGCAAATTCGTTGAGGAATTAATATAACCCAAATTGGCCCTGACTTTGGTAGTCCTTCACTTTTTCCCGAAGATAATAAAAAAATATTGGTTAGTTTTCCAATTACAACAAACATTTATCCTTGTAAATATGCATCGTCTTTCATCACAAAAACTTCTAACCCAGCAATATGTTCAACGACAGACATATAAACTGTTGGCTGTTTAGAAGAGCAGGTCCCTTTCACAAATAGGGAAGTCTAGAACAAATCGGGAAAAATTAACTAAATAGGATTGACCCAAGCAATAGTTACTACTACGAATAGCTATAACATTTCAGTTATTTAAAGTTCAAAAATAGTAATTCAAAAGTAGCAAGCATAGATTGAAAAAGGAATTATAAATATTTTATTTAGCCTAAAAAAGGTATTAAAAATATATCGAATCTATGTATAAAAACAGCCCAAGTTCACGGCGAACCCAGACTTCAGAGGTAGCATTAGATTGTAAACAAAAATAAAAAAGAAAGAAAGTAAAACGTACTATCAGCTTCTTCAAATTAATGCAAGTATTCGTGGCAGCTATTTTTAACATTCAAACCTTAGAAGCTGGTTTAGATCAGCTATGTAACTGTACGGAAGAAACCTCAAAGTACAGAAAATACGAAAGAACAGGATCGAATAGGAAACAGAACACTACATTCAACTATGTTTGTTGATGACCAACTCATTGTGGCAAAAAACAAAGAAGATGGATGACATAATGCGAGGACCTTGAAATGAGAATATGACAAGTGGAGATTCTCCATAAATTTTAATAAAACGGAAGGGTATCACACAATTTATCCGTAACACAAGAAATAATAAAACCCTTCATAGAACACAAATAGTTGGACTTCATTCACAGCATCAAGTTTGAGAAAAATACCGAACACGAAGAAAACAAAATAGCGAAGGAAAAAAGAGCTAACCGGTTTTAATGTATAAATGAAGAATTTATTACAGAAGGTAGAATTTTTTCTAGACTATTAAACGTTCCCGAAATTAGGAAAAACTTAAAACATTCAGAAATTTAAATCAACAAGAATCTCCAATAAATTAAATTGTTTGGCATATATTCTGCAGTTACTACCTTAAATAGATAATTGTACATAGGTAGATAGGTACATCAAAAATATTGACCCAAACTTCACAGTAAAGTTCTAAAACTCAACAAAACACATGGATAAACAATACATTGCCAAATAATCTAAACCCACATAATCACCTCGTTGTCTAACAGGGGCGTCATTTGGGGGGGGGGGGGCAGGGTAGGGCAATTGTCCCCCTCTGGCAATAAACAAAAAGCAAACCAAATACATGAAAGCTAAGTTAGAAATTACACTTTTTATATTAAATATTTAATACCTACTGAAGAAAAGGGCCTGTCTATTCTCTGTTGTTATTTTCTTGTTAATAACTATCTACCTTATGACAAGTAATCATTGTAAAATATAGTTTTTAACTCGTTTGTATTTGTAAACTTTTTAATTGCGCCGCACCGGGCACCGCATGCATGCATTTGTTTGAAACCCTTTTCTATACATCATTTAACTGCTAATAAGTATTCAATCGAACGTACAACTTTGCTTTTTTCGCTATTTGAATATTTACCTTTATATTTTAATAATTAAAATTATATAAATATCGATTTATAAATTGTATCAAGGCTATAATAAAATAACGAACGTCCTTTCAAATTAATTTTTGTAAGTGTTATCTAGGACAATAGGATTTTAATTTTTACTCAAATTTACCTCAGCATAGTGTGTTGCCTAACCCCTCTCCCTAGCCCTCATAAATAAACAAAATATCATTTTATTGTTTGTGTCAAAATTTCCGAAACAAGTAAGTTATTTTCCAAATTTGTCTCTAATTTACAAAATGTTTGATGATATATATCCCTTTTACAATTTTAGAATATAATGGAACGACAAGAAGAACCCCCTGTTCTATTACAGACCGTCTTGAACGTTGTTCGCCGTTCGAAGCTGCACCACGGCTGCAGCCTACAAGACATCGTAACAAAAATTAAAGCAACCATTCGACGCGCCCGCCTGGAACAATTGCTAGGCGCTAATTACAACTTGAACGAGGCAATACGGCAGAGTCACGAATACGCCACCGAACATGCAATGCTTCTACACTCCCACCTCGATACAAAAGCCCGACCCTGCCACGAATACTTTAACCAATGAAGTATAGTAACAACTTTTCTTGTGCTTTAAGGGAGGGAGCTAACACATCTACGGATACATCTCTGCATCTTTGAACCAATACAATGAAAAAAGAAACCTCCATGGACAGCTTTGATCATAAAGAAATTACAAGCTCATCAAAAACACCATAGTATGACAGAACATACAGAAGATGCAAAACTATTTTGGTTTACATTGGGATCAACAGGAATCTGCTCAATACTGGAAATTATGGGGGGAAAAGTTTGGCCCTCCATTTTTTATCAAAAACTTCAAGAAATACGTGCAAAACTTAAACGCTAGATTCGAGGCAGATGTAGTAGGAATTCAAATTGTCTACACAGAAGATCCTCAGAGACAAACCTGTAACAAATGGATGAGCCATCAAACTTCAGCATCGTAAACCGTCGGAAGCCTGAGAAAACGCTATGTTTTGCAAATACTAAAGAATTTGTCTATTTAGTATTACAACAAAGCAGTAATGGGGTAAAAGCCAAGGCAAGGCAGAGTTGGTAGACGTCCAGCAGATCAACAGGTGCATAGACAGTATCTGCAGAGAAGGCAAGGCAGAGTTGGTAGACGTCCACAGCACTTTCCTGTACTGAGACCTCTCATCACTGTTCGAACGAGATGGCCTGCATCCCAACAACACCGGGATGCAGTTGATCGCTTCCAGGCTCCCACTTTAAACAATCATTTTCGAAACCGGCATTCCTGAGGAACCTACGATGGCTGGTTCGAGATCTCCGCAACGTTGGTGTCAAGATCTCTCTATGCTCCATCCTCCAACCTTGTAGAAGGTTATAAATTCAAACACAGGCAGTAGTCCAGTACTGCATCAAATAATAATAATAATGATGATAATAATAAAAATAAAACATACTAATAATTAAATTTTAGGCAAATGTAATACGTTGGTATTTACTTCTCGGCCATAGTGAAACTTAGGAAATGCTCGAACAACGAACAACGAATAAACTAAGTAGTCCTTCCATGCAATCTCTACTTTAACCCAACTTGAACTTGCAGAGGAAATTTGTTACGTCCATCGTGGGAAAGCCTCGGCGACAGAAAATCGATCGATATGGCAAATTTAGTCACGATACACGATGCTCTAAACATGTATGCCAAAAAGCTGTTTCAAATGCCAAAGCATTGATTTGGCAAAAACTCTTTGGTTCTACAATGTTAAAATTTAGAATGAAAATAATAATAAAAAATAGTTGGGACCGTTTCAGATGCCAAAGCATTAATTTGGCAAAAACCCTTTGGTTTTATAATTTGAAAATGCAAGTATAATGAAAATAATAAAACAGTTGGGAATCTGTGCCAAAGCTAGATACGAAAACAGAAGAACAACACGAGGCCATTAAAACAAATCCTAATAGGAGAGGCAGTAAAAGAATGTCAAAGGAGCAACCAAAGAGTACAAAGAAAAATTAACGAAATGCTTTCGAACAGGACGAAAGTCAAGAAACAACCGACACATTTTTCAGTTCTTGAATAAATATTCATAGTACTGGACTTTTATACGCCTAAATCGTCATGTGTGACTAAATATATTCGATTAGTCACACACTTATTTCCTTAATTATTATTTGAATCAAATAAAAAATTTGCTTTTTAGAGCTTGACTTTGACTTCACATACGTATTTCCGTTTTTATTTGGGAAACTTAGAGGGAACGCCATGTACTTGGAAAAACTGCCTAAAATGAATTAATACTAGAACAATTCGAATTTCATTAAATGACCCGATAGTTTTGATCTAAAGTCAACAATGCAACAAAACTTGCTGATATGAATCCATGGAAGGTCTCAATGATCAAGAGATTGGTTACATATTGATATTACTTCCATAAATTAGATTTAGATTTGTGGTAAATCACATCCAAATTAAGGCTCGGAACACTTACCAACACATCAACACATTCATGACTATGGAATCACGTTTAGAACCTAGGTTTGGAAAATCCAAAACAAAACCAAATTATGTTAGAACGCTGAAGCAAACGTAGCTTTTTATGTGCTTGTTGAGAGAGGGACGAAAAGCTAGAACGGTGGTAGAAGATGGAACGGCGTGAGAAGATGATGAAACAATAAAAGAACGGAAAAGACAAACAGTAAGTATAAGAGAGCAGCCAATAGAAGCCGCTAAAAGAAGGGAATGTGGGAGTAAAACGAAGCCGGAAAGCGAAGTGATCAAAAGGAGAACGTTCACAACTATCAAATCACGTTAAGAACGTACGATTCGAAAATACAAAAGAACAAAGTTAAGCTATTTGTATTACTAGGGAGGAAAGTGTAGGATTGCCTCCCGCAGATGGTTTTTATGCACGAGCGAGGAAGGGCAGAAATATAATCTAAGGGAGGAGATAACACTTTGCTCCAGAGTAATACATATGATTTTTTGGCCACCTTCACTAAACGAACCTGACATTAATGTTGACAACTAAAAATATGACATTTTACTACAAAACTCGGTTTCATTAAAAAAAAACTCGTAGATGGCTTGAGTATATGTTTCCATGGTGCATTTTATATTTATTTAAACAATTGCCGATTAGCATTATTTAATTTGTAATTTTTGCTGGTACCTGGTGCTCATTGATTGCAATATAAAAATGAATTCGAGTTTTGAAATTCCTGAAGCTATTTTGAATGAAGCAAGAAATGCAACACTTTACTCTCCTTCCCGCAAAATCGAAAACACGGTATGAAACTGAATACAATATTTTCAAGCAGTGGATGATGAGCAATAATGTAAAACAAATTAATGATAATGTGATGTTGGCATATTTTTCTTTCGCAAGCAAAAATTTTAAAACATCAACTCTTTGGTCGAAATATTCAATGCTACGAACCACGCCTGCTTTGAACGACAACGTAAACATCAAGACATCTAAATTGGTAAACTTTTTAAAGAGGCAAGGCATTGGCTATAAACCAAAAAAGGCGAAAACCTTTAGTAGGTTGGAAATATACAAATTTATATCGGAAGCTCCTGACGACATACATTTACTGATGAAGGTAGATTTAGCGATGTATTGACTATGACTAGTTTTCTTATATTAATTTTTTAAGGTTGTTTTGATAATGGCAATTTTTGGAGCATGTAGATGTGAAGAACTGGCCAATTTACGTCTTGAAGATATCCGAGATAAAGGTGATTTAATTGTTATTAACATTCCAGACACGAAAACACATATTTGTCGAACCTTTATTGTCACTAATGGCAAGATTACTGGATTGAACGTTATCGATATTTATAAAAAGTACGTTGCATTAAGACCTGCACATGCGGATCATTCTAGATTTTTTGTAAATTTTGTAAAAGAAAAATGTACAGTACAGGTTGTGGACAAGAATAAACTTGCACAAATACCACATAAAGTGGCAGAATATCTTAAATTGCCGGAACCAGCTCTTTATACAGGACACAGTTTCGGAAGAACGTCCGCATCTCTTCTTGCCGAAGGTGGAGGTGATATAATAAGTCTAAAAAGACACGGAGGATGGAAATCATCGACAGTTGCTGAAGGATATTTACACGACTCCGTATCAAAAAAGTGTAAAGTAGCAAACCAAATCATTTCTGGAGGTGATGGTGGTGATACATCTACAAAAATCATCGAATCAGTTCAGTCCGCTTCAACAAGTTCCAATGAAACAATGAACAAGAAAATTATAATTGAACCGTCATCGTCATCACACTCTACAATAAATCATGAAAATACTACTACATTAAGCACTTCCTCAAATTGTTCTTTTAATTTAACTTTCAACAACATGACAAACTGTACTATTAATATTAATAGTAAATAAATTTCGTAAAACATGTTTACTCATTTTGCCACCCGTTTCTAATGGCAACGGGAGGCAAAGTACTTTGCTAACTGCCGGGTGACAAACGTCTACTTTCGATGTCAAAAATTCATTTGACAAGGTATGGAAAATGTCACTTTCGAATAACTAGAGGTGGCTAAAAAATATTTTTCCGTATCCATGGTATGTAATTGACAGATTATTTATCTCATTTGAGGTTAACAATGGCGAATAGCGGGTAAATATGAAAAAGCGGGACGATATGAACATTTGCGGGTTTTTACCGTGCATGCTATCGACGTGACATCTATCGATAGAATTTAGAATCAAAATTATTATTTAATTATACAAAAATCTTCATTTAAGTGATTGATAAGTGTAATTATTTTTTAAAATTCAAGCAAATACGATTATTTTTTACATAAATTCATTATAGAAATTATTTTTAATACGAAAATTTGACATGTGTAATTTGAGGTTATATGTCAAAAACGTAGGTACGTATTATATTATAACTATTTTTATTTAATACGAACTTCTCATGGATGCGGAAAAATAACTTGTGCCCTACGGGAATCTAACGGCATATTTCATCCCTCGGCTTTTGCTGCCCTCGCTCACTGCGTTCGCTCGTGCAGCAGAAATCTTCGGGATGAAATATGCCTATATCTTCCCTTATGACGCAATATACTATTAAAACGGTATGGCATCTAGGAAAATGGAGAAGCAAACCTAAAAAGTACTATAGTCGAGACTGCAGTTTATAAGTAAATCCTAATTATATCGTTACAACACGAAGAGGATGGTAAATCAAGTCAAATCAGATGTCAACGAAATGGCAAAGGATAAAATGAATTTAAGGAGAGTTCATCAAAAATTCAAAAGAAGGAAGTCCGAACATCCAAAGGATACGATCCAAAATATTAACCAACCTAGCTAAACATATGGAAAAGACAGAAAAACTTATTTCAGCAAATTGAGCCCCCTTTCAATTAAGTTGTAGCGTAGAACCCCAACTACTCCAAAGGTAAGAAAGACCTTTTTCTGTTTGTCTTTGTTCGAATTATTCTTCCTTTACAGTGTACTTAAACTTAATCGAAAGCGAGTGTGGATTGGTGTCGTCCCGAAATTAGTTAAATTAAATTAAATATACCGCGTCCTCTGTGGAAACAATAACATGACGGCGCCCACATATCCACGCCTAGTTAACGCCTTATAAACAGTGGCCGGATGGAAAGTAAGCGGTCATACATTTATTTGAAGCAATTTGTCCGGACGGATATACATATAGTAGATGAAGTTCATCCCTTTCTAGCCATAAACAAGCCATGTCATGCTGCAAGATGGACGTAATTTACTAGCACCAGGCAATCGACTGAAAAAAGTGTATCAAAATTTAATCAGGCTTACAGTGTCAAGATCTTGTCACGACATCATGGACGAGACTCTGCATTTATTCAGTCGCATGTAATTATAGCGAGCCGTTAAATTTTGAAGTGGTCACTTTGTCTTATCCGCTAGCAACGTGGCCAATCAATGCATTGTGATGCAACAGCAATTTCATTCCGGCAATATTGTTACAGGCAAATACCTGACCACAAAACTAAACAGGAAAACCAGGGCTAACAGTACTTCCCAAATTACGGAAGATACATGCAGCGGAGGTTACCAAGGCATGAAACAAAGGGCCCAAAAATTAGGAAGAATGTATAGCTACAATAAATCAATCGGCGGCAACGCGCCCACGTTTCACTAACAATAGTAATTTGTATAACAAGTGTTGAAAGTACAGTTTTGCAGAACGAAAATGAAGGTTGCAGCCTGAGACGAAGTTGCAAAACACTTTCAGGAAGTGTTATTACACACTATTTTTTCTACTCCTACAGAAGAAAGACATTCAATTCACTATTTAATATTTTAAAGCAAATTTTATAATTTTTTGTGGAATATTAAGTATGCTCATGGAAACTATGGTCACTATGGAAATAAGTCCGTTGCTATGAAAATAAACATATCACAAATATAAACAAACCATACAGTTAACCGGTGCCATTTTGAAAGTGTGTTGCAAAGTGCACACAACACGCTTTTGGATTTTGTCGCACAGTTTCGACAAACAATTGCTTTCAGCATTAAAAATCATGTGGAAAGATCAACTTTCAATAGTATGAGTAGAAAAAAATATTGTAAATACCACCGTGGAAACACGGTTATTATTTGACATTTCATTTTTAAACTAAATTTTTCTAGCTGTTCAAATTCAAAATTGAACATCAATATGAATATTTGCGGTTTAAAAAAAGGGCGTAGCGGGTCCCCAAAGGGATCGCTATACAAAAACAAAAAAACGAAGACTTTGCAGAAGAACAAGAAGATTCTGATGAATATCAAAGCCTGTACGAAAGCGACGACGAGCGAACCGCCCGCGACAAACGCGGGCGGTTCGCCTCTAAAACCAAGTAAGTACTTTTTAAATTTGATTTTATTTTTTCGTAAAAATTGTGTGGACATATGTTTCGTTTTCTTAAAATTAAAACAATATATTATTATTTTAGAAACAGGGGGATCCAAAACACTCCCACTACCCGGGAGAAGGCCACGTAGACAATCCAGGCTGGGTGGCCTTCATTGGCAGAAATGTTCCGCTGGTTGCTCGACCTACCACAAAAGTAATTTAGTTTCGACGCGCCTATATTACAATAATTCTCCACAAAGCAGTAGTAACCTAGTCACCAACAACAACCTAAAGTACATAAACCACCACCTATTTTCTTACACAGAATGATCAGCTACCATCAATTGGTAAAGTACATATTGATAATAATTGAGAAAGAACAATTTTATGCCAAAGCACTGACAAACAACACAATTTCGTACCTCAGACGCTCATCGAAAAATGTCAACTAACCTCAAAGTGATTCCTCAGGAGGTGAGGAATCATTTGCTGTAGATGCCGAACGGAATTTTTTTGGTGTGAAGGTTTTCGAAGTGTTTCATCTACCCTGATGAGATAACTTTAATTGTAAGAAAACAAAATACTTGAAACAAAGGTTCTTCTATACTCAGCCGTTCAATAAATTGATTAAGCAACAGATCAATATAATACAATAAGAGAATCAAATTGGAATTAAAACGATGGCGGACTTTCTGACATCACTAAATTTTTTAATCTAATTCTAACGTATTACTTTGATGGCCCTTTCTATCCAACACCTAGCTCTCGGTAATGAACTACAGCCAATCACCATAGAAAAATAAATAATTCAGGCATTGTTAGTATTCTAGTCAGAAGAATATACCGTGCACATAAAAACCAGTAAGCGACTTAGTACTTACATTAACCCTGCTTTGCGTCTTGTGAAACAACAATAAACACAGCTTTCCTTAGTAATATTTTGTAATACATCTGGAAAACCTCTAAAACTAGAAGTATCAAACCCACAGGCAAATGGTTTCCGGAGAAAAGGGGAAGCTGAACCTTGCAATTTTTACAAGGAGCAAAACAACCAAAGTAAATACCAAACACCAAAGAATATTGGCACATGAAAACTAACGAGCCTTTCAAAAACCTGTCGAGAAGATTGAAAAAAGAAGGAAAGCAAATTGAAAAAGGAATAGGAAGACAACAGATTTATCCGTAACCAATGAACACTGAAGAGTAAGAATACAATTGTCCAAAAACAAAGAAAACTAAGATCTGCTCTTCTTATATTTTTAAGTGGGAAAACAGCCCTGAAACACTTTGCGGAAACCGAATCAAAGGTAACTCACTTCTCATTCCTACATCTACATTTTTAATGTTAAACGTATTTGTTCAAGTTCGTACGTTGATTGGGAAATTCCTATTCAACCTTCATCCATTACTAAAACAAAAAAATTCTTTTAAATTTTACTTTTTTCACTTAGAAAACTTGCAACGATTCAGAACCATGCAGCTCTAAATGGACGTGGTGCCCCGGAATGAAACGTGCAATGCATCGAGATTTGGATATTGTACATAACACTAAAATTCAAAATTATTTTTCCAAAAACCATGTTTAAATTACTAAAATGTAACATTTAGAAAATAAAAGCTCCCCATTTTTATTATAGTTTTATTCTGTATGTTATTATTTTCAAAGGATTTAAGATTAAAAGAAACTGTGATTATTTAAACTGTACAACATACAAGGTGTAACTAAAAGAAGTGACAGTATCATTGACATTGCCCCATGCATTTATAATGCCCAAAAACTCGTAGCTTTCCCAAAAGCTCAAACAAGCGTCTGTTAACTCAATATCACATCGCCCTTACGATCACCCGAAAACTTGAAAATAAAATCCCCAGTTTTTGAACCACACAAAATAATTGGAGGCTCATGAAATCAGCTCTTACAAACACATAAAGGTAAAATACAGGATTCGTCAATATTTAGTCATTGCCAACAAATACAAAATCCTGTGTTGAGTATGCTGCAACAAGCGACATTTTAACGAATAGCAAGAAACAATGACGTCAGAATTAATGTGGTTTGTGGAGATTTTCTTTTAGAAAGTAGAACTTGTGTGGAAGCTGTTATTTGTTAGCTGGTTGCCATGAAAAAATTATAAGAACAGATACCTCGTATGTTTATAAAAACTCTTCAATTTGTAACATTTTGAAGAGCAATGTGTTTAACATTTATATCAAGTCTTATTTTATTTATTTCTTTATGTTGTATTTAAAACGCAGGATTCCAATTTTATACAGGTTGTCTGAAGAAATTCGTAGTTCACTGTCCGCCCATCGTTAAATACGTAAAACATGAACTAAACAGGCTGCTCACAAAGCCCCACCTGCAGGTTCAATGAATACAAAAATTCATTGTTATTGAACCAGGTATTGAGGTATGAATTATATAACCAACAGCAAAACCAACGAAAACAAAACATATTTTTTAGAAATCTTTTATTTCAGTCTCAGCAGAGAAAACAGATTGTTTTTCAACACAAGAGCCCTGGTATTTGCCGTATAATCGAGTAACGGTAGAATTAATTTAGAAAATTAATTAGAAAAAGTTGTTACCCTTGTAAAGTGAGTTCTATCGAAATTTCCAAATATCTCAGCCACCCATCAAAATTGGAAATATTTTAATACCAAGAATGATTTCCTACTACATGCAGTTTCAAATTTCAAATAATGAGAAAATAAATTAAATGAAACCAAAGCAAAATGAAAACAACTGTTGTTAAAAGTTTTTCAAACCTATAAAAATAAGCTCAACTACTGCAATTTGCCTTCAAATATTTATTATGCAATCTATAGAAGCTTTAGACAGATAGTGTTAACAGAACGTCTTCCGGGTTAAAACCGTGACATTGTTGAGATAGAAGATAACCAAAAGATTGTAAAATAAACTACGAGATAGCCGGACCACTACATTTCACGGAAAATCTATAAATTATGTTGTTCAACGAAAATCAAACACAATCGGTACGAAACACCCGGTGTTAACGTTTTGTAAACATAGATTAAGTGACCTATGCCATTAAACAAAAAGATAAGCTGACAGGGCGACCTTAAGCTACATGTCCATTTGAGAGAAATACTCTCGATAGCGGCTCTCGAGAGTATTTATCGCAACTGGACACATTTCTGAGAGCCACTATCCGAGAGCTCCTGCCAACTATCGAGAGCGAACGTGTTGAGACTTGCTCTCAGGTGGACGCGGACAAATTTCTTAGTTTTGATAGTAACTCGCCAATTTCGAACACATTTCGAATTGCTTTTCGAGAGTATTGATCAAAATGTCGTCTAATTATAATTTTAAAATTCTGGCTCCAAATTCTATTTTTAAAATTCCATTTTTAAAATATGAACTTTAAAAGTTCCAATTTTAAAATTCTTGCTCGAAATTCTATTTTTAAAATTCCATTTTAAATATTTCATTTTTAAAAATTCCGATTTAAAAATTCTAGCTCCAAATTCTATTTTTAAAATTTCATTTATAAATTTCATTTTAAAAGATTGTAATTTTAAATTTCTTCCTTACCCGACGCTGTAAAGGCAAAAGGGAAAGGATGAAGAAGAAGAAGAAAATTATTCCTCCAAATTCCATTTTTAAAATTTCATTGATAAAAATTCCAATTTTTTAATTCTAGCTCCAAATTCTATTTTTAAAATTACATATTTAAAATTTCATTTTTAAGTTCCAATATTAAAATTCTAACTCCAAATTCTATTTTTGAAATTCCATTTTTAAAATTTCATTTTTAAAAATTCCAATTTTAATATTATGGTTCCGAACTCACTCCCGACATAAATTTTGAGAGTATTTAAATGGACACGGTTCTGAGAGAACTATTGATAGTTAAGCTCTCGATAGTTTTAAGTAAGCTCTCCGATAGTCATTAATTCTCGAAATTACTCTCAAATAGACAAGTACTTGACAGTAACTGTCGGGAGTAACTCTCGCGAATTTCTCTCAAGTGGACGCTTAGCTTTAAAATCGTTCCTAAATAGGTACCTTGAAGTCGTTTGGTCAACTGCACTCGTCACATACACCATCTTATACAAAATGCGGACATTTGTTACCTCCTCGGTTAAGCTGCACATAAATAAAAACAATAAGTAGTGGCATTTCGATTCACTGATATGCCTAGACGTGCCTCTATCACTGGATATTGCTATTACAAGTACAAGGGATACGTTGGATCGGACGGGGTGGACCAGTATATTGGCCTCTGCGGTCCCCGGATCTAAATCTTCTTGACTTCTTTTTGTGGGGATATGTAAAAAGCGAAGTGTACCAAACCGAAGTAGATAATATCGATGTATTACGTGAACGCATCATAACGGCTGCCGATAATCTGCGTCTTCGGGAACAGCAGGAAGGAGGAAGATTTCAGCTAGTGTGACAAATGGACAAAACTTTGAGCAGCTTCTGTAGAAATAGTATGTTATTTTATCATTTTAATTAATTTGTAACTTTAACAATTTTTATCTCGTTTTGTGTTGGGACTTTTTCATTAAATTTTTTTTTAACAAATCATTTTAATGAATTTGTTACTTTAACAATTTTTATCTTGTTTTGTGTTGGGGACTTTTATTAAATTTTTTTTAACAAATCGACTTCTTATTTGATAAAGGTGCATGTATGGTTAACATTTTTCCGATAAGTTGTGTTACACCCTTGTATAGGGAAAATAGGATTTCATAATCAATTTATGTAATAAATCTGCATACAAACTTATGTTGTTTTTGATTGAATGATTATTAATACGTAGCAGGTATAAAGGTTTATATTCAAATAAAATAAAAATTAATTTATTACGAACCTTCAAGACGACCCAATTTTAATTTAACTGGAGCAAAGATATTTCATAGAAGTAAGAAATTAGAAATCATAGCAATATATACAGCTGAATCCGATTTAATGTCATACTATTCAATTTACTTCTGCACACTTTGATCTTCAGTATTTATTGTTATAATTCCGAAAATCCCTCCTAAATTTAAGTTTTAATTAATTTAGTTTAAGTCGGTACCTGGATCAAGCAAGGTTCATAATTCGGGAAATCTGGCAACCTCAATCAAGTTTAAAATCCTCAGCGCAGAGAATCCCCAACAGCCCCCGACGTTAATAAGAACAATGATTTATATTTGAACAGCCACGTATTTGCAACCAAAATAAATAAATTAACGTAGCACAACTTACAAAGACCGTAGAAATCCAAAATATTGTATTGTGAGCGGGCTCTCGAACAAATTCGAAGTAACGAAAGGATTCTGGGACCCTCGAGGTACCCTAGAAATGCTATTCGAGAGCACCCCATGAGCTTAACCACCACAGTTGACAACCGATTTCGCAAAGTTTGTATCTCAGCACATGCAACGTGCTCTACTTTGGACTGACGCCGAAAAGTTTCTAAATATTCAAACAAATTTTCTTGCAAAGCCGTCCCCGGGCAGTATAGGTACGTTTTTTAGTTAAATACCTTCCTAAAAGATAAATTAGCAAGGTTAATGTAATCAAATTTGGAATACCTCAGACCACTGTCACGAAGTGTCTTTTTCCCTCTATATTCTGTCTTTAAGTTTCATTATTCGATAACAAAATATGAACAAAAAGAGGTATGCATCTGCATTACCTCTGATTGGTTTATTTTTAATGGGTGAGAAGCAATTAAAAAACAATCTTATTAATTTAAACAATGTAAAGACCGTAATGTGGAGTTAGAAAATATTAGTAATGATAATTTCTTAAAAACACCAGTTATTCTGTTAAAGAAATTAGCAGTTACACACAAAATAATTTTTGAAAACAGCTAAAATGCCTTTATAATGAAATGAAGTTTTGTGTGTGGAACAGTTTTTAATCTATTTTTTAAGCAATTATCAAACAGATCATCGATCATCGCTGCCTCAGATACACGATGACGATAACACATGATACACCTAAATGAATTGTATGAATGAAAAAACAACTATCGGAGAAAATAGAACAGACAACGTCTGCAAGGATTGCCAAATTTCTTGCAGGAATCTTTAGGGTCTCGTAGAATAGTGGATTAGCAGCCCGTTTCAGAACCATATACATGAGATGACTGGGAAAAGTTTTAAAGCTTGTAAAATGTTGTTTGTGCTTGTTTTTCTGCGGCGGACGTTACACGTTTAGTACTTTTAGTGTTTGAATTATTTGTTCGTTTGTGATTTGTGCAGTAAAAGACTGAAAGCAGACCACGGGTACCTATGCTCTACTATTCAATGTGGTAGCAAATACGAAATGGAACCAGGAATTATTTGTAACAGAGAAAACCAAACAGATGAACGTCAAGCATGGTCAAATTCCTTGTAAAAATTCATAGGGTCTCAGTAGCATAGTGGATTAGCAGTCTGTTTCCCAACAGATTATGTGAGGTGGCTGAGAAAAGACTTCATCTTGTAAATTCCCAGAGTTAATCTGCCAGACAACGTTTTAAACAGTTAGTGACGCTATCACGAAGAAAAAGGGGCTTTTTAACGGCAAAGTTGCAGATATTTATAAACGAAGACAAGTAACCCATGACAGCAAGCCATTCAAAATAACAAAGATTACAATTATTGTTTTCAACACATTCGCAAAAGGAAACATAGTACCAAGAAAATCAAGAAAGCGAAGCACTCCATTGGAAAAATAAATTGCATTTCTATAGGACAAGTTATTTGCGATCCTATTAATTCCAAAAAAGGGCATTTAAACTTTGACCTTAAAAACGTTAGATGATCTCAACGAATCGACAAAGATTTGGAGTGGCACTCTTGGGATTAGTAAGACAACAGTACCATAGTATACCCAACTTTCAGACAAAATTACCCCAGCTGCATAAAACATTGGCCATTTTTTTCCCATTTCAAGGCTTTTTTGGCGCTTTCTTAACATGGTAATGGAAATTGGGCCCGTGAAGGCTCTCAGTAATTAAGAACATCCGCTTAAAACAGAACCCCTGGGGGTTCGCGAACCACCGGTTGGTTCGCGAACAACCGGTTGGTTCGCGAACAACCGGTTGGTTCGCGAACAACCGGTTGGGAAACACTGTCGTAAATGATAGGCTGACATTAAGAGCAGCAGCAGAAAAATATCAAGTACCGAGGTCTACTTTGTCTGATAAGTATAAAGGACTTCATAGTTCAGCTAACGGTCGGCCAGCTGTGTTCAGTGAGGCCGATGAAAGCCACATTGTAGGTGGAACGGCAGCAAAATGGGGATACCCTTTGACAACAACCGATCTAAAAATTATTATTAAGAGCTTTTTAGATAGAAAGGGCAGAATAGAAAGGCGTTTCACCAATAATACACCCGGTGCCAAATGGATGCGCGCTTTTATGGCACGACATCATGAAACATTATCAGCTCGTTTGAGCGAAAACATTAAGCGACAGAGGGCTGCAGTGGCTTTTCTCCAATATGATTACGTATGCAATTTCAGACAGCTCTTGCCTGTATTCATGAATACAGGCAAACGGCTCTTCTCCAGTATGATTATTCATATGCAATTTCCGACATGTTTTATTTACACTCCTGTATTCACATAAATTACAGGCAAATGGCTTTTCTCCAGTATGACTACTCATATGCAATTTCAGACATTTCTTGCCTGTATTCATATAAATTACAGGCAAACGGCTCTTCTCCAGTATGATTATTCATATGCAATTTCAGACATGTTTTATTTACACTCCTGTACTCACACAAATTACAGGTACAGGCCACCGGCCTTTTCTCTGTAAAATTGGCATAGAGAAATTCTCCAAAGCACATGGGAAGATCAAACACTTCTGATTGCAAATCAACGATCACGTCAGTTAGGAGATCAAAATGACTGTGATACAAATTTACGTAGAAAATGCATGAAAAACATACGGGCATAGATAACAACTTGTTGTTGGTCGATAATTAGCCCAACGAAGGTATGGGAGTAACTATGATAGAATGCTGCAACGTAGAAGAAGTTTCAAAAGATGATATGGGCATTGATATAATAAAAATCTACATTGAAGATGTCTTCAAAACATATGTGAAGATCAGACACCTTTAGTTGTTAATCAATAGCCAAATCAAATGATACATGGAAATGAGTGATGGACATTTATGTAAAGAATGCCTTAAAAATACACAGACCAGTATTACCAGATCTACTGATTTTACCTTCAGTCTACTGACCTACTGATTTGTTTATAAAATCTACTGATTTCCTCAAAAAGACTCTAAAGAACTGACAAATGGAACTTATTTTTGTTGTTCTGTCGATATGCTGAAAAATATCTTCGATTTGCCAATTGTGTTATGTAGTAGGCCCTGTCTAAGATATAAGAATAAAAACAAATCAAAGAAATCGTTTATCCACCGCCAGTATAGCTGGACATTTGCGGACCAAACGCTACTTAAAAAGTAGGAATAAAAAATGTTACTCCACTGATTTTTTCTAAAGAACTAATGAAATGCCATAACTCGCAAGTCTATAAAAAATCAGGACGGAATAACTGATTGTGAGACTAATGCTGACTCAATTTGGTTAGTTAAGTATTTTGTTTACTAGTAGTAAATTTTTCATTTACAATCCTTGTTTGTGTTTTAAAGAATTAAACGTTTATTTTTGTTATATTTGTTGTTCGTCTTTCTTGTGTCACAACTCGAAAGAATAAATGTTTTTATTCGAAGCACTCTGGATATGTAGGTAGTGTTTTATTGCTTTCTTTGGCCTACTGATTTCTACTAATTTTAAAACGCGCTATCTACTGATCTCATAAAAAGTCATCTGGCAACACTGATACAGACATTAGGAACCTGTCATTCGATAATAAGTCATCCAAGGAAGATATCGGAATAACTATGATGGAAAGCTTCAGTGTAGAGAAGGTCACAAAAGCGCATGGGAAGATAGATAACCTTTGGTTGACAACCAACACCCAGATCAAGTGCGATGTAGGAATGACTAAGATAAAAACCAACCTAAAACAAAGTATATGGGAAAATCAAACATCTCTAATTGGTAATCAGCGACCAGACCAGGTTAGACATAGAAATGACTGTGACGCAAATGACCTAGAAGCCTCAAAAAAGGTTTATGCTTGACACTACACAAAGGTAGAAGCAAGGCAATTTTAACGTAAAAGAAGAGAGCAAAAAACGTCAGAAATGACATATTCCGCCATACAATTGCTCTTTACAGTCTAGAAAATCTAAGCTTGCTTGTTATGTGCTTGAAATAACTGGTAAATAACGTGCGTTCAAAAATGTATGTCGTCAAGTTGGCGGTGGCAAATTGTCACGTATGTCGTGGATTATTATGTACATTGCCTAGCTTGGACAAACTGATGTGCGAAATCTGCTTTACCGGCCATTCTGAACGTCTAATTTCGAGGTAATAGTTGTTGTTGTTCGTTCTAATTTCGTTAAAAGTTCTTTTCAGAACTAAATTTGAGTTTTTACTTATAAAATGGTGTTAACTACAGAACAAAAAGCCTTCCTCGTTGAGAGTTATTTTCGAAATGGTTCTAAAATTGACGGTCGTTGGGTATATTCGGTTGCTGATTGTCGACAAGAATTATCAGAAATGTTCCCTGATGTTATTACGGATGAAAATCATTTTAAGTGCACGCTAAATAGATGCATTAAACTGTTTCGTGAAAGTGGTAGCGTTATAGAAAATACTAGCAGCGGTCGACCACCGAAACGTACTGCAGAAGTTGTCGAGACAGCTAGGCAAATTATGGAGCAACAACCTAGGACCCCAATTAGACACTTAGCACAACAAGTGGATATCTCTGTGGGTACGTGCCGCTCGATATTGCATAAGGAACTGCATTTATATCCATACAGAATAACTTCGGTGCAGGAATTATTACCCGTCGATATTCCTCGCAGGTTGAATTTTTGTAGATGGTTTCTCGATACGTTTAATCAGGCTGACACCCTGCGTAATGTCTTCTTTACGGACGAATCTTGGTTCTATAGGACGGGTTACATAAACTCACAAAATATGAAGATTTGGTGTGGCGAAAATCCGCATGAATTAGTCGAGCCTACATTGCATCCTGACAAAATTGGTGTTTGGGCGGCAATTAGCCAGAGAAGAATAATTGATCCAATATTTTTTGAAGGTAAGTAATTAGTTAATGCATTGCGACTATTAGGAAAGTAAAATTTTATAAATCTCTTTCCGTGCAACAGGGTTTAGCGGCAACTGTCGCTAAACAATTAAATAAAAATGTTTATATCTTTGATACCTCCAATTATTTCAAGGATTCCACTAATGAGATCGTCTCTGGTATTCGCGTCACGACGAAATCTGGAAATTATGCGGTCTTGGGGCAGGCAGTTCAGTCCTGTTTTAAGACGGCTAACACCTACAATCAGTATTGCGAGACTGCATACCTCTGCGACAGCATCGGAATCTATCTGTCTCCCACGAAATGAGGTCGAGTGTTGTGATCCGGATGTGTCGTGTAAGTGCATATTCATTAGAAACCATGGTGAGGTTTCTGTGCTAACGCCCTTAAAATTTATATATTTCATAATAGTTTCTATCTTGAAATTTGTTTTTTATATACTGTATATGATATTTTTACATATATACATTTTATCCAAGTATCTTTACTGTTTAATTGCTAAATTATCATAATGTGTATTCAATATTTGATATATGCACTTTTTGAAGGTAAGTAATTAGTTAATGCATTGCGACTATTAGGAAAGTAAAATTTTATAAATCTCTTTCTGTGCAACAGGGTTTAGCGGCAACTGTCGCTAAACAATTAAATAAAAATGTTTATATCTTTGATACCTCCAATTATTTCAAGGATTCCACTAATGAGATCGTCTCTGGTATTCGCGTCACGACGAAATCTGGAAATTATGCGGTCTTGGGGCAGGCAGCTCAGTCCTGTTTTAAGACTGCTAACACCTACAACCAGTATTGCGAGACTGCATACCTCTGCGACAGCATCGGAATCTATCTGTCTCCCACGAAATGAGGTCGAGGTCCGATCCGGATGTGTCGTGTAAGTGCATATTCATTAGAAACCATGGTGAGGTTTCTGTGCTAACGCCCTTAAAATTTATATATTTCATAATAGTTTCTATCTTGAAATTTGTTTTTTATATACTGTATATGATATTTTTACATATATACATTTTATCCAAGTATCTTTACTGTTTAATTGCTAAATTATCATAATGTGTACTCAATATTTGATATATGCACCACCTCTTTCTAGCAGTGATTTCTAAGGCAAATTGTTACGTAAAAACTTATCAAATAGATAATAAAATTTTTGGCTGATTATGATCTATTTGATAAGTTTTTACGTAACATATTTCGTACTCCAATTAACGATTTCGAAGAGCTCAAGGAGAAAATTAGAGAAAGAATTAGAGATTAATAATACACCATAAATTCTCAGCAATGTGTCACAGTCAATTAGCCCACGCATTTTAAAATGTTATGAGGAAGGTGGTGGACATTTTACCCATGTGTTATAATAATACAACCAATTTTAGATAATACAGTTTATTTGAAATGTCAAATTTTTTAATTAAAAGTGGGGTTACGTTGTGCTACTGTAACATATTATGAAAACAAATTTTCAAAGGCAACTTGACCGCACACATTTTTGAAGTCCCTTTATAAATAGGGGAAAATCTTGCAATTTTAGCGATCAACAAATAACATCCTTACACTACAATCACCTGACCGATGTTCGGAAGTTTCAGAAATCACTCACGAACGTTACAGAAACTACTTATTTTATAGCCTTGTGGCAATACAAGGGATTCATATAAAAAATTTCCTTAAAAGGGTTCTTCAGCCGTCACATGAAGCAACCGTTGCCAAATATTTATTAAAACTACTTACAAAGCAAATTTAGGATTAGTAGGATTTAAAAGACTTTCCAACATAGCAAACTATTCATAGAACCTCAGATTAAAAGCTTCTTCTAAAAAGAAAAGCACATAATACACCTCACAATATTCAACGAACTCCAATTTAAAAACGATGGTAATTTTACAAATTAAAATTTGATTACAATTATTGCCCTTGGACACCAAAATTAAACCTTTATGAACGTAAAACCAAAGATTGCCCTTGGACACCAAAATTAAACCTTTATGAACGTAAAACCAAAGATTCTAAATGATTTGCTTCAATGATAAATTACACACATCACAACCCTTTTGTGTGTTAGAGCGTCCAGTCTAAAATAAAATGACTGCATTTTTGGGACTGTAAAGCACTGTTAAGGGAAGCCTCCAAAAAATCCTAGGTATTAGAATTTACTTAGGAAATTCGTTATCATTGCGAACACTCACAAAGGAAGACAAAACTAGCATGGGTTTTCCGCCTCCAGAACAGAACCATCCGTTGTTTCTGTAAACGTGATCTGGTAAATTGCTCAATAAAATGCAACTCCAGCTTACAATTCCCAGTCCTACTAAGAAACGGATAACACCTTCGGCGGTATCAGTTTGGAGATTTTTAAGTAACCAGCATCGAACTTTATTATAGATCGTGCGATGAAAGAATCGTCCAACTAATTTCAGCACATGTCCCAAACATAAAGGATATTGTGAGAATTATTTATAGTTCTTGGAAAATCCAAAGAAATTCAAGAGGTGGAAGTGTATTAGTTGGACTAGAAGACTACTTCTTCCGTTTGCAAATCCTTTACGATAACACCCATACACTTGGTTACACTAGTGACTGGAAACGAAAGTAAAATTCCAACAATCTACCACTGCCACTGCATGGATGATACATCTCCACCATTGTAAAAGTGCTACTTCTTCTGGAATGAATGCTTGATAAGTTACAACACGATCTCCGGTAGACTGGGATTGCATTTGTGCAATATATTTCGATTCTTAAATTCTTCCTTTTTTCTATTAAAAAATAAGCAAAGGAATACAGCAAATGGTGAAGAAGAACAGAACACGCTACCATCTACAAGGCTGGACGTTAGCATCCCACAAATGCACACCTGGTCGAATATAAACAATTGTTTTCGCAGATAAAAAACAAAGCGCTGTTTCTCACTCCTTGAATATCTTCATTATTTTCTTATACTCGCATTTTACACCGAACAGCTTCGATTGGCATACTTTCTGCTTCAAAAACTTGTTTCATACAAACAATTCATATACAAAATTCGCTAGAATTGATGTTACAATTAAATTTTGAGTGGGCTTTTGGGTTTGGGAAAATGCCAGGAAGATCAATTAGGATAGCAGCAAGAATCGAGCGGTCTTCTTCAACTTTAATGCCTTCTGTAAGGCATTATAGTTGGTTTTACAACTAAATGGCTCCAGGAAGACCAGCTACGTAGCAGAAATAAGCCTAAAATTTTATGAATCGTTTTTCTAGCGTTCGTTTTCATGGTGTATCAACAGATGACAACAATCAACCGTCCTAACACCTTTTCATTGGTATTGAGATTTCCTGCCATGGGGTGTTATATCTGCCGATTACAATGGTTATAAATTTTGTTTTCTTTAAAGGTTTGCTTCATACAAACGATTCATACACAGAATACATCAGAATTGATTTTATAATTAATATAAATATTGGAAATATCTTGCATTTTTAGTTGAGTAATGCATATTTTAATTTAATTCAGAAATCGGAAGTAAAATTGCTAATTCCTAAACGTATGGAACACCCTATTATAATAAAAAATGAACTAAACAATGAGTTTACTTGAATGAAAATTGCCACTCTTGACAATTTTGCGAGTCTTCCTAAGTAAAAATCCAAAGCCCTGAATGTAGAAGGTAAATGGGTTTTTCAAAACAACACAATTTTCCACCTTTATCTTTACTTGAAGTGCTATTAGGATACATCTTCGTGCCATTTTAGATTAGATTAGCATAAAAAGTTATTTACTTAATTTATATCAAAGTTTAATTTGCTCGGATGTAAAAGGTCTGGAAAGGATTCTCCAAACCAAAAGCTCTCATTCCTAAGGCAAAGGTCTTACAGATGATATTAGCCCTTATCGATTATAACATCGGTCATACTACTTTTGTTCCTAAATACAGGGTGTCCCAACCATCTGGGATTTTTCGATAGCGTCTTTATTATTATAGTTATGTCAAAATATTATTAATAAAAGTTGTAGGGTTTGATGTTCTACATATTCTAAAATTATTTTCATACATACAGGGTGTTTTGTAAACATGTGACGATATAAAGTTGTGTTTTTTTAAATGGAACACCCCATATTTTTTTACATATTTGGATTCTCCCTTCAATGGCGATTGCAACGATATAGCATTATATAGGTCTATTGTTAATAGTTCTGTAGTTATTCATTTATTTGTGATAAAAATAACCTCACTTTGAACGAATATAACACCGTAATTACGCCGAAATTTTAACTATTTTTCAGGGTACAATTTTCAGGGTCTATTTTCAATAAAACTGCGAGGACTAAGAGGCTCTAGGTATTTTCAATATACAGGGTGATCGAAAAACGCGAACCTCAAGATTTCTTGAAAATTTTAAATAGAACGCCTCATATGCGATTATGTCATTAAATAGCCGCTTTTCTAAGCTTTCAGAAAATACCATATTTGTTGGGTCCAGGTTTAATCGTTACGAAGTTATGTCAGTTCCTTTGTCATATTAGGGATTCCTACGCGAACTCTGCATACAATGCCTTCGAAGGGGCTTGGCTTCTCCAAGACATGCTAGAGTCCGGTCTTAGTACAGTATGGTGGCTCATTTTAAGAGGAACTAATTATAAAGAAGTCCAAGTATGACACACTAAACTCTGATTAACGAAGCTAAATTATTGCCATCAATTCTACGAATTTCTTTACAACGGATCGTAGAATCTTGAAAGCCACAACAACGAGACATGGGAACAATTCGGTCTAAAAATTGGATATATTTCATTCTCGAATGACCTGACCTAAAACCTCGTTAACAAAACCAAATTCCTGCCAAAATCGTAGAATAGAGGCTTGATAGCCATGCCAATGAAACATTGTTAAATTAAAAAAATACAACCAACCAATTTTGTTATTATGTCCCAAAGTTTTTACAAACTAGTATTTCCAAGACATAGTAAATTACACTACTTTATCAAAAAGTGGCCAATAAACTAAACTAGGTTAAACCAGATCCCTAACTTCAAAGTCTAAGAATTTCGGAAACTACAAATGACCTACTTAAATCACGAAACAAATAAAGCCTGTAAATCTGCTGATAGGCTATAATACTATACATCAAAGAGTTGCCAGCAATTCAACAGGAGAAATAGTTAAGAGGCAGATTTAAACATCGGTCAACTTTAACACAGCATTATCAAGAATTATTAAGAATTCGCTCAAACACCTGAGAAGTAAGTGTGTACCATAACCTCCCAATATAAAACTATTTTAATCAAACCCTAACTGAAGCTTCTGCTCTGAAAATTGAGAGACTGGACATGCAAACTTCAACACTAACTGGTGGCAAATTTCTTTAGGGAGCAGCCTAAATTTTCTGGAACTTTCATATGTGACATGGGCAATAGCGCATTGGCAGCGAGAATTAACCTACAGTGAATATGGGTTTTGATAATATCATAACAGATGAACTAACAAGACTCAAATGTATATGAAATACCATTATATATCTTCACAAGTTGTAGGTTCGTAGGGTTTTCAAGCTTTAAATACATTTGACCTTCAAAGGACAGCTGGAAAAACAAATGAAGTAGTACAAACGGCGCTAAGTTGAGGTACCATGGTGAAAACAACTAGGTTTTAATCTGCCAACCAAAAAGATATTTCTTGGGCAGCTAGTGCGAAATCATTGCAATACTTGAAAATAAACTCAGTAATTGATTGACTCCATACACTTTAATGAAATTTAAAACCGACAACATGTATATTCTATCCTTGCCGGAACTAATGGTACTCAACAGTTGTAGGCACCGACGAAGGTATAAATGTATTTCTAAACAACGGCTCAAGAGTTCAAAAAGCTGAACCAAAAGATGTCCTTTGTACCACGTCAAAGGGGCCCCAGCGTAATACCAGAACAACCACCAAGTAACACAACGACAACCAATTACAGAGACGAAGAGTTGCATATTATTCACGTCTGTTCTGTTGCAAAACATAGGGAAAAGGTTAAGCTAAGTTACATGTGGTAGTCCATTTATGAAACCACACCAACCAGAATTCTTTTTATGCCGACCTACGGGACAATGACGAAAATCAATCATGCTCCAAAAACAAAATGAACGCCCTTGCCAGTAACAACAAGTTTTCAACGAATTCCTATCTTCGTTAAGGAAAGCTCGTCATCGTCATGGTTATCGACCAACAATGACAATAGAAAAATTGTAGAATTTTTGTATTTTAAAAGAAAAATCGCAAAAGTTTTACTTAAGCCTTAAAACTGAAATACACCAACAAAATAAGGCAAAAATAACGATAAGAAAAGCAAGTGTCCATCGACAGGTTTGAACATTAAGAAATTATAAATTTATTTTACATTGGGGTCGACAGGAATCGAAAAATGTTTGGCCCTCCATTTCTTATCAAAGACTTCAAGAAATAGGAGCAACAGAGGTACTAGCTACAAACCTGATGAAGTAGGCATTCAAATTACCTACCAACAATCGTTAGAAACTTTTCAAACTTCTAGTTCTAAGAAAACTTTAAAAACCAAGGTACACCAACTAAATGGGGCAAAATGGCGATGAAAAAAAGGAAGCATCCACGGGCAGCTTTGAACAATTTATTACAACTTCATAAAGAACCTAACGAATGGATTGCGCAAAACTGATTAGGGAACACACATAATGAAGAATCAGCAACAAAGTTTTGACTTCAAGTACATGTTAAGTCCGAAGCAACATTTCCATATGAATCGACGGAAAAATACTACAATCGAGACTACAATTTTGAATTCCCAATTATTTTATTAGACAGCGAAGAGTGCAGTTAAATCAGGTATGGGGGAAATGACAAAGGATAAAAAAAATTTAAGGAGTTCATTAAAGATTCAGATACTACCCTTAAGTAGCAAAAGAGAACGTTAACTCGATTAAGATGTTTCAACAAACACAGAAGTAGAAACGGCACAGATTAACCAAAGCACTGTCAGATTTACAGTCAGAAATGTTACCACCGAGCAAGGAGAAAACCAGGCAAATTTATCTAAATAAATCATAAGTATTTTTAAAACAATTTCATGGAAGTAATGATTTTTTCCTGGTTACTACAAAAGCAAACGATTGATGTAACAGGATGATGAAGCAACGCTAATCAACAACTGCTAAATTATCTACAAGCAATGCAAATAATAGGAAATTGCTTTTCTTTCTGATTACTGGTAGACTAAGTTAGATATGGTGATTCCTTCGAAAAAATTCACCAGCCAAAATTCTTTTTAACAATGCTGACCGTGATGGCCTTACAGATCTTTATCAGTAACAACTAACCTGCAACGAATACATATTTTCATTTAGGAAAGGTCGTCATTGCCCTGGTTATCGCCTAATGTTAACCACAACAAGAAATATTTGAGATACCGCGGATATCCAGCTCCTCAAAATGCACTGCTGGTATTATTTGTTGTATTCGTATAAGAACTCTAAGCTAATGAAGAAATGAGCTATGCAATGGTTTTAAAGCAAGCGAACACCAACCGGGACCATAAGGTAAAATGTCACTAACCACGTTCATCAAGTTATACATTTTCACAGTTTTAGTAATAGGTATAACAATTAAATGGGAGAACGCAAAAGTCCCTTCCTCCTCCTTGCCCAGCAACAAAAGCCCAAAAAAAATTAATTGGATGCTTCTTTTAGAACAGAGCAGCATACCAAACGCATACAAACCGGTAGATATTATTTAAACTTAGAACGTCTAATAACAAATCCCCAAGGGGGCAAACAACCAACACCAGTATACATAAATAGCACCTGCTGTAAATTCAGTATCTGATGAAACTGATACAATTCGTTCTAATTAAAAGAAGTTGCAGGTAACCAAAAAACGTAGCTAGTTAATTATAATCACGGAGAATAAAAGGCACTGCCTTCGTAGGAACTAGGGAATTTGCAGGAAATCCCAACGAAGTCGAAATCAATTGAAAATTAGTAGAAGTAGCAAATGCTAAAAACCAACACTATTTACTTCAAAACACTAAAAAATGTCCAACCCTGTTTACAGGCACATGTGGTACGGTATCACCTAAACCATGTAACTGGTAAGAATTTTACAATACCCCAAATAGCGGTCCACACAACAGCTTTGGCCCATAATATTGAGGACTGAATGAGAACTACAATTCGTTCTGCTTCACAGGTTATTGGTTGGTAAACCTGAGGTTCCAATACAACCACTAAACAAAAACACTGCCATGCAGCCAAAAACAAAAGCTTAACCCCAATCAAACCAAATAACAAAAGGAAAAACGAGAAGAAATCTCCTTGGTTGAGGAATAACACTCTTCTTATTTTTGTTTCCTGCGATTTCATTAGGAGTTTATGATAATGATAAAGAACTAGCTAGAAGACAATCAGCAAAGCAATCGCGTAAGGGCTGAAAATAATAATTACAGCTACAACTTTTTAGATTGCAATAACCAATTTTAATTTCACTGTAAAATTCTAGAACCAATACTCTCCAACGGCGTAATGTTCAAAAAGGCCGGGAAAAAATTAATTATCATATTACAATAATTGAGCTAATGCAGGGAAGGTGAGATACCTTCGAGAAACAAAGAAACCCATCCAGAATCAATGTTAGACAACAGCAAGCAGGGCTTGAATGTATTACTACCTAATTGTTCTTTTAGGAATCAGAAAAACATAGGAATCTGTTCCATAACACTGGTCTTTATGCACAGATTGCTGTTTTTCCTAAATAAATAAAAGCTTGAATTGGCTAAGATAAGACTAGCAATAAATTAAACGAATTTTCGCGAATGTTCAGCATGCGATCGAAGACGTTGCAGATTAATCATCGATTCTGAAGAGCTTCTTAATATTAATTTCACCCACCTAGAGAACTTCTTCGAACTTTCACGCCACAGGCTGGTGCTGGTGAATGAAGAAAAATTATTGGAGCTGAGCACCGAACTGATATTCAAAATTTTTGTCGAATGCGGAGAACTCAAATTGGTCTTGCATTAAAGGCATTCGCTTTTTCCCGAAGATAATAAAAAAATATTCACTGGCTTTCCAACTTCGAAGCAAGTATTTTTTGGTAAATACTTATAAAGGATGTTAAACACAAGAACGCAAAAATCCACTTCCAGCTTCTTATCAGGCAATGTGTTTAAGAAACAGACCTGTAAAATGGTTGCCTATTCAAAAGGAGTAGATCAAAGCCTAAAAGTAAACCCATCAGAAAATATAAATCAGGAATAGGGGTTGATGCAAGCGATAGCCATTGATATCAATATCTATAGCATTTCTGATAACTTAAGTACTTCAGAAATGCCAAGCACTGATTGAACCTAAAAATGCACTAGAAATATCTTGAGATTTAAAAAAAATAATTTTGAAGTGAATACGATTATAAAAACAGCCCATATTTAAGGCGAACTCAGATTTCAGAAGTAGCGTTAAGATTATAAAACCTGGCAGAAAATTTACATCAACTTAATGTGAATACAGTTATCACAATCTAACCTTTTAATGTAAAAAACTTCGTTCAAAGCTTAGGGGTTGATTTAGACCAGCAAAAACAAAGTTGTTGCAAGTGGGCGAGCCATCAAATTTCAGCACAGTAAACCGTTAACTCGGAAGGCCTGGGAAGATCTGGCGCCTGGGAAGATCTGGCAACTGGGAAAGCCTGGGAAGATCTGGCAACTGGGAAAGCCTGGGAAGATCTGGGAACTAGGAAAGCCCAAGAACACCTATCAATTGGGAAAGGTTGAGAAAACTCAATGTTTTGAAAATACCAAAGAATTTAGCTATTTGATATTATGGAGTAAATACTCAAGTCTAAAATTACCAGAAAACGAAATTAATGCATTGATTGAATGGCATTCGCAGTTTCAAAGTATAAATGAAGAATTTATGACAAAGGGCCATATTTTTTCCGCACTATTAAACGTTCCAGAAATTAGGAAAAACTTAAACATTGAGAAATTCAGATCAAGAGAATCTCCAATAAATTAAATTGTTTGGTATACACATATTCCTCACAGTAAAGTTCTAAAACTCAACAAAAGCCATGATCAGCAACACATTACCAAATAATCTAAACTCACATCATTACCTCGTTGGTTAATTATCTGAACACCAAAAGGCATAAAATCAATAGTCTCAGGACTAAAATCTTGTAAGCAAATGCCACAACCTATGCGGATCCAATAATGAACGGCGACAGCATTTCCGTTATAGATAAATGGCACCAGTATTGCTGGAAAAAATTGCTTGTAATAATAACTATCTCTTCACCTAGCTACTGATCCGAAGAAAATGCACGCACCGGCTTTGCCGGAAAACATTGCTTGTTAAATTAACTGACCGACATCTCCTTATTCGAGACTTGGAATTTATGTGTGCTGGTAGGAACAAACAGCATGGGAACGCATAGCTTATTAAATAAAATGTGTCATTGCAGGTCATGGGTTCACCTACCTACTGTGATTCAAATACCTATATTACTTGTTACGTGAAATGTACCTATTTACCGACACCTGTCAAGGAAAACATTTGCAGCCATGAGAATGTAGTTCACCGACCGAAAGAACTAGCACCGGTCTTCGATCGGGAAACATTGCTTGTTAAATTGAATGTGTTAAACAGCACCTCCCTTTTGGAGGAAAACATTGTTGGGCATGGGAATTGATAACTTCACAAAACAATATTATACGAAGCTGCCTGACGAGAAACAGTTGAAGTCTGAAGTAGAATACAGAGCTGCGATCACTAAGATACGTATGGATCGATTTCATTCAATATGTAGGGTTTCTGATATGGCATATGCTTCTGTTGTGCCTCCAGCTATTGAAATTGGAGAAGAGGTAGGAAAGGCTATTTTAGTAAACAGTCACTAATGTATCGATTTTTTGGCTTGTGTATCTAAAACCCATAAAACTAAAAAAATCCGTGGCCAGAACTCTTCAGGAATCAAATTTTAAGCTTGAATCTAATTTTTCCTACGAAACGTTACGGATTTTACTCCTTATGGTTTATTACCCCAAAGGAACAAGTATTCGAAAATTCATGTATCATCAAAAATACCATTTTTGAAGCAGTTAAGCATGACATGGGATACCGAGGACAGCTCCAAATTGCTTGGAGTCACGAGGAAGTATTAACAAGAATCAATGGAAACAAATGGAGGTCGTTAAGACTGTGAAGCGAAAAAAACTCGAGTATTTCGGTCATATTATTATGACTATTATGAGACACCGAGCAAAATATAGATTCTGCATCTTATAATACAAGGGAAAATATAAAGCAGAAGAGGCTCTAATAGACAAAGGACCTCATGCTTAAAAAACTTGAGACAGCGGCACGGACAATCCACAGTACAGCTTTTCAGAGCAGCAGGTGACAAAATAAAGATCGCAAATATGATAGCCAACATGATCGCCAACGATCGATAACGATCAAGGCACTCGAAAAAGAAGATGCTGGAATGCGCATTTGAGAAGACCAAATCTTCAAAACACATAAAGGGGTTCAATTCATCGAAAACTATTTCGTGAAGCATTATTTACGCTCAAACTTCTTAAACGTCTCAACAGAGTTAAAATAAACGCGAGCGGTACGCGTAGGACATGCAAGTGTTTAGTGCCAAACTGTTTTACATTGGAATCAACAGGAATTTGAAAGACTTAGGGTACAACATTCGTTGATATTTGATAAAATTGAAATTATGGAAATGTTCGAACTTCCACTTGTAAGAGTACTTAAAATACCACGTAAGTGCACCAATAAAATATGGTAAACGTGACAAGAAAAAAGAAAGCCCCAATGGACAGCTTTGAGGAGTTTATATCGACAGAATAGAACTACCCTAAACATAAAACTGTACGTACAACAAGAATATTCGCCCAAACTTCACAGTAACGCTCGAAAACTCGAAAAACCCAGGGATAAACAATCCATCTCAAAACCAAGAGACCCAAAATCGATTGTCTCAGAGGTGTAAGATCTTGTTAGCAAATTCCACAACCTATGCTGAACCAATAAAGAATTCAAAATGGACATCTCATGATGTTTAGATTAAACACAGAAACTTGGCTTTAAACGTCCAAATTTTATATTTAAGTCTTAAGAACTTACACCAGAGGTTTCATTTCCAAAAGGAACAAATATTTATTTCCAAACTTTGACTTTTATGAAAGCTTAAAAGAACAAAAAAGTATACCAAAAAAATATGGTAGAACTGACAAGGAAAAAGGAAGCCTACATGGACAGCTTTGATCATAAACAAATTAGATACGTATCAACAATAAAACAACTAAATCTGCAAAATTGATAGGGATAGAACAAAATGAAGAAATCAGCAACAAAATTTTGGTTTCAAGTACAAAATTCGAACAGTTGCATAAATTAAATTGATGGGAAAATACTACAATCGAGAATACAATTTCTAAGAAGAGGGGTCCGATTTGGCGAAATGACAAAGGACAAGATCAAGTTAAGATGAGTTAATAAAAGTTCCGATACAATATTAAGTAGCAAAAACACATAGAAGTGGAAACTATGCAAATAAATCAAAGCACTACCAGATTTACAGTCAGATATGTAACCAGCCAAACGTATCTAAACAAATTTTAATGCCTATCCCTTCATCTATGTTTGATTTCTTGAATTTTCTGGAAAATTTCTTTTACAACTACTTGTTCATACTACCATTGAAGTGTAATGATTATCTTTTCTAATTACTACAAAAGCAAAAAATGAATGCAACTGGAAGATGAAGTCAGCAGTAATCAACAACTGCAGCAACAGCCTCGATTCTCTTAAAGCAGTTCAAATAATAGCAAAATGCTCAAGTAGAAAAGAAACAAACTACATACTAAAAAATGATTAGCACCCCTTTAATCTAGAGCGATTTCGTAAAAAAAGGCCTTTTTATGGTGCGACCAAGTTGATATTGTAACTATATTATTAGCACATCATTAAAGTGTTGCCACCAAAGTTTCAACCCGATCCTCCCTCAAAAAACACCCCTTTACTCTTGAGCGATTTCGGAAAAAAAGGGCTTTTCCTGGTGCGACCAAGTTGATATTGTAAATATACGATTAACACACCATAAAAGTGTTGCCACCAAAGTTTCAACCCGATCCACCCTCAAAAATGGTTTCATGCACACTGCACATGGTATGAGGACAAGGAAATAAACTTTTTTATCTCTGTTGACAATATAATTTAAGCGATAAATAATTTGTTACAGAATGTTTCCGTCCTACCCCCAAGAGCGGCCTTACCACCAAACGATGCGAAGGGGCGTTTCATGGCGCGAACAAAAGATCAGAGCGTACAAGCCGAACCCAACCGCCAAGTAGGTACGCGAAGTAGGAACACAAACAGAGGTATGTTTATTTATTATTTTTAGGGAATAACAAGTGTTTTGAGAAACTGGTATACCTACAACCGTATTTTTCTAATATACATTTCGACATAATGGCTAATAGAGAAGATACAACTTGTTTCTTGTATTACTATGCCTTTATAGAAACGAATCAGTAAAAGCAAGTAAAGATGCTTTTAAATTAATTGATAGAATCAGTAATAAGCCGTTTTTTTCCGAAATCGCTCAAGAGTAAAGGGGTGTTTTTTGAGGGTGGATCGGGTTGAAACTTCGGTGGCAACACTTTTATGATATAATAATATAATTGATTGAATCGACTTTTACTTGATGAAAATCCATAATGCAATAATTAAACAAATACAAAGTTAATTTCCACAAATTTTAGTACTAGTACTAGTACTCACAGTCACCATCTGAAGATGCCAATGTTTGGCGAAACAATTGTCATGGTACAGTAATAAAATATGTAGAAATCAACTTTGTATTTGTTTAATTATATAATAATATACTTACAATATCAACTTGGTTGCACTACGGAAAGGCCTTGTCCTGCAAGGATAATAGCTGGTCCGCAAATTAGGCATTCCCAAGTTTTAATTAGGACGAAAAAGGCGTTAGGGAATTTTGACAAAACTTTTCTCGACTGAGTATAACAATATTACATCATTACTTGTCAAACTGTCGGCGATTATAATTTTCATGCAGGCGAATAAAAATTGATTTAGATTCTTCAGCAAATGCTTAGAGTACAAAGGACTTCATCTTCATTGGTGTCTTAAGTACCATAAAGCTCGCCCTTTTACGAATCCTGTCCAAAAATTACAGCTTCAACCAGGCCTGTTCATTTCGGTCCACAATAAATATCACAAAAATCTATATTTACTTGCGGCTATGACTTTTACTTCCTCTCTTCTAACAAAACCTGCACAAGCTGAGAATATAAAGTTTCAGAAAAATTGGCAAGGCATTCTTGAACCTCAATACCTCAAGAAACATTTTGCGCCCTTATCTCTTTAGGCATAAGTTTTATGATGGGTCTTTATTCCAATTCAAAGATTATAAAATCTTAGTTACTTAAAGCAACGCTTGCTGAAACGCTTGTCAAAGTTTGAAGAGGTTAGTCAACTGACTTTGTTTTTTGAAATGGTTTTGTGCTGCTGCTTGGACAGATACATACATATTTTATTCATTTACAAATACCCTTCTTAACTCAGCACCAAGCTAGCATGCAAAGACATGAAACCACACCGAACTGAGAGCGTATAATGAGTCGTATAATGGAAGCTTTTCACCAGGTTACCTCCAAAAACGTACTTGGAAAAGTTTCGAATTAAGCTCTGAGAATACCAAAACGGCTTGCAACCCCGTTGAATAAACGGGAAGCATCGTCACATATTGGAACATCTCGGAGAAGTTAGAAAGTAGCACATTGATGTGATATGCTTGACGTACAGTTGTGGACAGAAAAAAATAGGACAACTCGAAAAATCAAGTAAACTTTATTCTATAAAATTTAGTTACTTGATTTTGGCTTTATAATTATGACATTTGTCACATTGACTTGCAATCATATTACAACACAGGGGCCATTTTAAACTAGAAAAAAAACACTGTCCTATTTTTTTCTGTCCACAACTGTACATGTTATTTATCGTAACAAATTCTATTTGATGCGTAACGTCACCTAACAGACAACATGGCTATCAACCCTTAATATCCGCTGAACCCATCCATCCAAAACTACCGCTTGAAGTATATTAACAATGTTTCGAATATAAATACTTTTGTTTTATTAACACAGCTTGCTTTAAGCTAGTTAAACAAGGCACAAGACAATTCCTTAAAACTCACATATTCATGAAATTGGAGGGAGATGCCAGTTCTTTTGGGTTTAATTTCACGTCACATAGGCAAAATTCAGCGAAACTTTCAATAAAAGTAAAGAAACCACATAGACAATTTAAGACCAAATAAAATTAACAAAGCAAGCAAAATGTGATTTTTGCTGTCCATTTAGCGAGAATTCCAAACATGAACACATAACTCCCAAACATCATCCAGCGCAGAGCATGCACACACATTATTGAGGATAAGTGTGGTGGAGCACCAAACTGGGATTTTCTCAAAAAATTATTTCGTTTGCAAGTTCCCCCATTTTTTTGACCTAACTAGGATTTTTACGGGAAACTGAAGAGGAATCTCGTAACACTCAATAGGATACTCCTGCACAGGGCAACCTGGAAAACTTTTACCATCAAACCCATCAAACTCAGCTTAAATTTCCACAATACGAGGACAAGTGTGGCAGAACATCAAACTGGAATTTCCTCCAAAAATAATACTTTTAGTTCCTGCAGTTTTTCTGTAGTAATTAGAATTTCCAGGAAACTAGAGTGAGGGAAATCTCACTACCATCTAAGAAATGCTACTTGTTGGGATCGCCCCCATACATAAAAAACTTACAAAACTCCATCAACTTTTACCATTAAGCCCGTCAAAGTCGATTTTCATTTTTACTGTACTTCTGGTTCAGTGCCCAAACTAGGAATTAGTTTAAAAATTATTTCCTCCAACTTATTTTCGTCATAACTAGGGTTTCTAGCTAAGTGAGGAGGATTCTCGTCGTAACATCCAAAGAACGCTACTTGGTCAAACTGTAGACGAAAATGTAACACCTGGACAATTATTACCATTACACCATCAAACTAGGTTAATAATTCAATAATTCTACAATATGGGAATACACGTAGCGTAGCACCCAAATTCAAAAATAATTCCCTTTTTTAAGTTCTTGCAGATTCTCTGTCATAACCAGGATTTGTACGAAACTGTAGAAGAATTTCGAAAACCCCCAAAGAACCCTAGTTCGTTGGATCACCTTTCTATTTTTGCAATAGGGGACGTCCGATGGAGCGCCCAAACAGATCTCTATATTTTTATGGAGGAGATGGAACCAAGTGGAAAAAGCATGCCCCAAGCCAACGAGTTCGAACAAGGCAGCAAGATATCGTTACCCAATTGCCTGGTGTTCGTGCAGGTGCAAGAAACGCAAACACGCCAATTCAGTGCTGCATGCTCTTTTTTGAAGAAATTTTTGACACAGTTATCGAAAATACCAATTTGTATATACAAAAAATAGCACCAAAATACAAGAATGAATACGACGTTGTACTTACTAATAAAGTAGAAATGAAGGCGTTTATCGGTTTGCTGTATTTGGCCGGTTCTCAGCATAGGGGAGCGAAAAAAATTATACGAATTTTGGTCCGAGCAGGGCTTAGGGCTCCAATCATTTCCTGCTAGCTTATCTCAGCGAAGATTTATGTTTCTAATGAAGTGTATACGTTTCGACAATACCGATACAATGGATGAGCGAAAGAAGTTGGATAAACTTGCTGCCGTTAGAGACATATTTGAAAAATTCAATGAACAGTGTAAAAAACATTATAGTGTGGGTAAATATGTGACTCTAGATGAAATGTTGTTAAGATTTCGTGGAAGGTGTAGCTTTCGTATCTACATACCAAATAAACCCAACAAATATGGGATCAAAGTGTTTTCTACAGTGGATGCAAAAACATTTTACACGTCGCATTTGGAGATCTATGTTGGACGCCAACCTGAAGGTCCCTTTCAGATAGACAATTCTGTAACAGCTGTCATTCTAAGAATGACGAACCACATATCAGGAACTGGAAGGAATGTTACCATGGATCGATGGTTTACTAGCGTGGAAGCTGTAAGTCGTTTGTTGCATGAGCACCGCCTAACTGTAGTTGGTACAATAAAATCCAATCGAAAGTCGTTGCCGAAAGAAGTTAAAAGTGTTAAAGATAGACCTGTAAAGTCTTCATTTTTTGCATTCCATGCCGATATGACACTTACTTCATATGTCCCAAAAAAGTCAAAGAATGTATTACTTGTATCGTCATCGCACTACGATGACAAAATATACGAAAATACTGGTGATAATAAAAAACCAGAGATAGTAACATTCTACAATTCCACAAAAAGCGGTGTTGATGTAGTCGACAGGATGATTACATCTTATAATGTAGCTCGAACCACAACCATTGGTGGTTTTTTTCGGCATGCTCAACGTAGGAGCAGTCAACGCATTCATAATAAATAAAACGAACAATCCAGATGGAGAATTTTCAAAAAGCAGACGACTATTTTTGGAAGATTTGGGCAAAGACTTAGTGATAGAAAACATGAAACTACGAGCGAATATGCCAAATCTACCACAGAAAGTAAGGCTAATTAGCGCCTAAATTCTCAGGTGTCTCAGTCACAGAAGAGCCCCGACCGACGACTTCAACTGCTCGAAGAAGGTGCAAATTCTGCAAGGACCGCAAATCAAGATACTCGTGCAAGTTTTGTGGTTCTTGTATTTGTTTGGAACACACAAAACCATGCTGCGCCGACTGGCGGGCAAAATTTTATTAACGAAATTTTGCATTCAATATTTTGTGTGTCAAATTTATGTACACTCATTTTATATTTTTTTTTTTTCACTTATTCAGCCATATACTTTACAAATAATTGTATGTTATTGTTATTGTCTTTTTCGTTTTTTCAATTTATAGTTTCTTTTGAAAACTTGCATTACAAGTAACTTTTTTTAAATAAATGGGAACTCCCAAGTTAATGTTTTTTTCATAACTATTTTTACTCTTAGCAGTGCAAAATAAACCAGGTTAACAAATGCATACCAGAAACTGGGCATATCAATGTATTATTAGGGGAAAAAAATAAAACACAGTTTGGGTCTGAGAGACCCAACCCGTCGAATGGTGTGATTCTGAATCCACCCGTCAACCGGAGGGTTAAGGCTCACACTGTCAATCCTATGTAGATTTAAAGTACATTACTGACAACCTCCGTTTCTTTTTTTCTCTCTCAAAAGTACTGGTACTTACTAGGTAAGTAAAGGAAGTTAAGTTAAACCAAAAACCAGTACGTACTTTTATTGAGTACTGATCACAACTCAGATATCTTAGTTAAATTTAATTATCTGTTATTTTCCATGTCCAAATTTTTCCACATTTTCTACAGATGAGATGGATGCTAAAACAAAATTAAAATTTGAAATATTTTAAATTATTAAAATCTTTCAGAACGGTTAGAACGTTTTTAAACATTAGATAGAGGAAAGACAAATAAATAAACGGAATATGATTTGTGACAACTTCTTAATTTTACTTTGCTTTCTTTAATATGTTGCCTGAATATTTCTTTAATGCCTCGAACTTTATACCTTGATATTCTTATTCTACGTAACAGAACTTTAAAAGGCTTGTGATTCGACAAATTTAAGATTTAGGGAGCCCTGAATGTTAAAATCGCTCCCTTAATCTTATTTTGTATTCTGTAAACTGTCACAAATACTGAAGGTGGACTGGTAATCGTAGACTTTTTATTATTGGCACAGGATATCTGAGTATAGTGGCGTAAATTATGTCCCACAACAAAGGACTATGATATTCGGTGGCCTGTTGCAACAAAAACTCAATAATTTTACAATAATTTTTACATTTTCTTGGACCCTAACTGCTTTAACTCCTTCGTTTAGACGTTATAAGTTATTTTATTAAACACGAAATCCTTTATTTTAACCCCAAAGGTTTTGCCTTCTCATTGCTTATTTAACGTCGGTAATTTTCTGAACTTTGGATTAAATTGTACTCGCATGTCTTTCTTTATCTTTTGTTAAAGTAGCTATTTCGTAAAACGGTGTCTAGGTTTTGTCCTAACCCAGTGATCTTACAAATTTTAAGATTTGCCATTTTTAATCTAAATTGAATTTCGTTTATGTAAATAAAAAGTAATTTCGGAAAATACTTTTTATTTTTGATTACTTCTAAATAACTTTTGATTACTGCTAAATAACTTTTGTTATTTAGGTCAGAGCTGCCCTTATATGAAAGCCGCCACTGTAGTATTACTGCATATTCTGAAAATGTTTAAAATATAAGTACATTAAACCAAAATGTGTTTAATATTTGTCACTGAGTCGTTTTAATAAATTAAATTAAAAGATACCAATTGTCCGTTATTAAGTCATATTTATAAAAATGTTACGTTGCATTCTAGTAACCTTATAAACAACAAACGATCACTGATGATTTGTTAAAGCAAAAATGTGCAACTTAATACAAATAGCCCCTGATTTATGAGTTCAGCCGTTGTCCGTTTCAGGCACCTAATCAAATCTATCAATATGGTCAGAATAACTTGGACCCCGGAACTAAAAGCCGCCTACGCGGAGGCCTTCCGATGCCGGCCCTTTGAGGGTAAGTTCAAAGAAATTTTCTTTGCTCGAAAAGTAAGGAATGCGATTTAATTCGAAGTTTATTTAAGATTATTTAGGTCAGAGCTGCCCTTATATGAAAGCCGCCACTGTAGTATTATACATATTCTGAAAATGTTTAAAATATAAGTACATTAAACCAAAATGTGTTTAATATTTGTCACTGAGTCGTTTTAATAAATTAAATTAAAAGATACCAATTGTCCGTTATTAAGTCATATTTATAAAAATGTTACGTTGCATTCTAGTAACCTTATAAACAACAAACGATCACTGATGATTTGTTGAAGCAAAAATGTGCAACTTAATACAAATAGCCCCTGATTTATGAGTTCAACCGTTGTCCGTTTCAGGTACCTAATCAAATCTATCAATATGGTCAGAATAACATGGACGCCGGAACTAAAGGCCGCCTACGCAGAGGCCTTCCGATGCCGGCCCTTTGAGGGTAAGTTCAAAGAAATTTTCTTTGCTCGAAAAGTAAGGAATGCGATTTAATCTGAAACGTTTTAAATTGAATTTCGTTTATGTAAATAAAAAGTAATTTCGGAAAATACTTTTTATTTTTGATTACTTCTAAATAACTTTTGATTACTGCTAAATAACTTTTGTTATTTAGGTCAGAGCTGCCCTTATATGAAAGCCGCCACTGTAGTATTACTACATATTCTGAAAATGTTTAAAATATAAGTACATTAAACCAAAATGTGTTTAATATTTGTCACTGAGTCGTTTTAATAAATTAAATTAAAAGATACCAATTGTCCGTTATTAAGTCATATTTATAAAAATGTTACGTTGCATTCTAGTAACCTTATAAACAACAAACGATCACTGATGATTTGTTGAAGCAAAAATGTGCAACTTAATACAAATAGCCCCTGATTTATGAGTTCAACCGTTGTCCGTTTCAGATACAAAATGGAACAACACCGGAACCGGCGGATTAGGTGGACGCCCGCTATGAAGGCCGCATACAGAGAGGCCTTCCGTCGTCCCTTAGAGGGTAAGTTCAAAGAAATTTTCTTTGCTCGAAAAGTAAGGAATGCGATTTAATTCGAAGTTTATTTAAGATTCATTATACAATGTGTATCGATTAAAATTATACAGGGTGATTCAAAAGTATTGTCAATAATTTTAAGGGAGGTAGAGCATATTATTATTCCGGCCGGTTTCGGGCCCATCCACCACTCTCGGATAACAATATGCTTGTCAATTTTAACCCAATGCCGAAATATTACAATAAGAGAGAAACTCAGCTTCTATTATTGTATATAATAATTTTTTTTCACTACTAGTAATATCGTGTAGTATTTTGGTATATAACAGAATGCTGTGAAATGACATTTCTCTACCTCGTGTTCTGTAACAGGTAAAAAAGTATCATTATTTACCACTAGTAAATAATGAACAAATTTACATTTTGCGATAATCCTGTGACAGTTTTAAAAAGAAAATGTTGATAGAACGATTTAGCATGATGGGGAAATTTTATTTAACAGTTTTGTAAACATTAAAATCAGTTAATATACATAAATTTTAATTTTCAAAACTTGGATATATTTTTTGAATTGCCGCCATATATCGATCCGTTACTTTTGAACTGTCAACACCACATAAGGTAGAGATAAAATTCTTATTAATTTAGCTATTTCAGACGAAACTACTCCAGTACTTTTCAAAAACAAAGCAAAAAAAACCTACTAAAGGCTAAAAACTACAATAATTTTAACTTTTATGTCAACATTAATTTAATCAATGGACAACTGTCACAGCTACAAAACAAAAAACTGTCATTTGTTTCATATTTTGAAAAGTGTTTTAAATTTTTTTTGTGCAACCGGACGCGAAGTGGTCATTTCGCGTACGCAATACAGGACGCGAGATCCGATTTCGCGGCCTGTATTGCGTTACCCTTAGTCCCGGCCGCGAAATAGTATTTCGGGGCCGTTACTAAGGATAACGGCCGCGAAACGCATTTTATTTATGTTGTTTCCATAGAAACATTGTGACGTGAAAGCCGACTCTATTTACATTAATTTATGATAAAAATTTGTAATTATGTATTTTTTACAGCTGTACAAAAAATGTTGTGTATACTTCGTCCGCGAAATTCTTTAGCGCCCTCGAGATTGTCCTGCCTCGGCCGCAAGCGGCCTCGGCGACAATTTTTCTCTCGGTACGCTAAAATGGAATTTCGCGGCCTTAGTATACAAATAACTATAATAGTGCTATTTTTTAATAATTATACAGGGTGTAGAATTGGTTCACGCACCATAGGGATTTCAATGTTAAATTCTTAATTTTTAAATATTGGCTCCCCAAATTATTTTAGAGAAAAAGTGTAAATATGTTTCTTATAGAGAAAAAAATACTGTATACAACCATATCATTACTTATTTTTTTACTTTCCATACAAGGGTTAAAATTAAGGAAACTAAAACTGGTACTTTAGCAAAAATAGGTAGTGCCTTGGAATCGTTGAAACAAAAAACAATTGTTAGTTAGCTGTGGTAATGCATGGCTTTACTGACGGTTAGCGATAAAGCATACTTACTTAATGCAAAATGTAAAATTAAATAGTTAAAAAAAGTGTTGCTTTCTTTACGATTTTTTAATAAAAAAAGTCAACTTTTTTTGTCAAAATGCGAAAAAATAAATTTTCGGCACTAGAATGCATTGTCTAAACGCAAAATTACTTAAAATACGTCTAAATTTGTGATTAAAATATTAACATGGCAGCTAACGATCAACGGGTTTTTGTTTCAACAATTCCAAGGCACCACCTATTTTTGCTAAAATAGTAGTTTTAATTTCCTTGATTTCCCCTTTGTATGGAAAGTAAAAAAAATAAGTAATGACATGGTTGTATACAGTATTTTTTTCTCTACAAGAAACATATTTACACTTTTTCTCTAAAATAATTTGGGGAGCCAATATTTGAACATTAAGAATTTAACATGGAAATCCCTATGGTGCGTGAACCAATTCTACACCCGGTATGTATAAGTTATATGAGTTTAATAAAACTAGTAGTGAAAAAAACTATGTATAGACCACGGTAGAGAAGTCTCTTATAGCCTTCGGGCCGGGAGGGTAAACTTCCTAATGGTTTCTAATATTTATATATTTATGTTTTTAAAATTCTTGATGGGGATTCTTCATCTAAAAGGAAGTCTATGCTGTCGTAATTAATCATTGTGAATGCGCTTCGATTTAGCGGCTCTTTGACTTTATATGCGACTTTTAGAATGGATTTCAAATATCAGTTTCATGTGTAGAAGTTTTACGCTTTCTCGGGGACCATCCTCCGTAGCTCAATGGTAGAGCATTGATGCGTTTAACCTTATGGCGGGGTTCGATTCCCCGCGGTGGTATCATTTTTCTATAATTTGAAACTTTCTGTATCTAATTTGCTTGGGAGGGTAAACTTCCTAATGGTTTCTAATATTTATATATTTATGTATCTTATATCCCTCGGCGCAAGGCGCCTCGGGATCTAATCTTGGTCCTCTGGCTATAATACTAGACTTCTCTACCTTGGTATATAATATACTATTACATTCCAATATTACATTTTAAAAGTTACATTTAAAACAAAACATTTATTTCTTGTTTACAGAATTTACATATGAGGCGGCATCCGCTCAAATTCTGCAGGCGACGGGGGTTGCCGTGACGAGAACCCAAGTTGTGTCGTACACTAATCGTGTGCGGCGACGCACCGTAAGACAACTTAGGGATGTAAGTATTTATAGCACCTATATTATTGACTCTGTTTAATACCTTTTTTGATTCTTTGTTATGTTGCTTTTTTTTATTGATAAGCTCGAAACTTGACGGAGCTTCGGACTGCATAAAAATTCTATCCGTTTTATAATTAGAAATATTTCATAATTTGTATGTTTCGAAGCTAATTTATTAAAGAAATATGAACAACAAGTAGAAACTTGGGCAGGCTCAATTTGCGAATAGTTCCTTATAGCAACAATTGAGTAGGTATTATGTAAATTTAGAAAATTGTCTTGCCTATTAAAATTTTATCGAACATTTCCTGTGATCTTAAATAATTTATTTAATGCGTAATTTACACTGACCGACAAAAAAGTGGCCACCCTATAAAATGCACATGTAATCTAGTTTTGTGATTTAAATAAATGTCCATGGTGTTCAGTATAATCTGCCGGTCTACTAAGATTATAAACACCACTAACTCTTCGTGAAAATCGTGAAGGATATGAGAGAGAGTATTCCACAAGAAACGATCCAAAATTTGTTGCGGTCGATGCCTGCACGTATGCAATTAAGCTGTTATTGACGCCAGAGAAGCACATACTCATTATTAAAATTTTCTATTATCTTTTGTTTTTAGTATTTCAGTAAATCTGTGTTTTTGTGAGCACCGTTATTTCAATGATTTTTTCGTTTTAATTTTATTATTTAAATTATTATTGTAAGCAAACTGGATGAAAACTAGTTATAATTGAAAGATAAATAATATAAATAAAAATGACCTTGGAATTCCTTTTGGTTTCTTTTAATATAGGGGTGGCACTTTTTTTGCCAGTCAGTGTATAAGGGAAATTATTGGTGAAACAGGGTGCCCCAAAATTAGACCGACAAACTTTGGGTGGTTATAAAGGACACCCAAACAAGCAATTTACAGCTATTACATCATTATTTTACACAATTTACAACGGTTGTTCGAAGTGTTGGACATTTTTTTCAATGCAGAGGTTACATACTTGGTTCATGGATTCACGAACTCTATGGAATGTTCCCGGAATAGCTTGCATGTACGTGCAAGCGGCTATTACTCTTGCCAACAAATCCTCCTCTCCAAGTACAGGAGTCACGTACACCAGAGATTTCACGGAACCCCAAAGGAAAAAGTCAAGGGGGGTAAGATCAGGAGATCGCGCAGGCCAAGCTGCAGGATCGCCTCTTCCAATCCACCGGTCCGGAAAATTCTGATCCAGATATTCGCGCACGTCCACGCTGTAGTGTGCCGGTGCCCCGTCATGTTGAAACCGCATGGCTCGTCTGATATATTCAAATGGACATTGTCTAACAGTTCTGGTAGAACACGTTGCGGGAACTGGAGATAAAAAATGGCACCACTCAAACGAGGTGATAGCACGTACGGACCAATCACATTATCCCCTACAATACCGGCCCAAATGTTGATTGTAAACTGGTGTTGGTCTCTTCTACGGACCGTAATATGAGGATTTTCTTCGTCCCATATGTGGCTGTTGCGACTGTTGAATAAACCATCCTGGTTGAAACACGCCTCAGTCGTGGACAACACGTTTCTGTGGAAGTCAGGCTGTACGAACTGGCGCCATACCGGCGACTCGACAGCCTCCACGTGGTGTGCAATTGTGCGCACACTTGTGGCAGGATCTTGCTCTACAAGGTACCTACAGGACTTCTTCCACAAACACTGCAGTTCGTGCTGTTGTTGGACGACCAGCACCAGTACAGCGTTTCAGGTTGCCAGTTTCTCGAAGATAACGATGAATGAAAGCAACGGTTGTATGATGAGGGTGACGACGATGAGGATTCTCGCTTCATACAAGTGTGCAGCTTCTCTTCCATTACATCTAGCTTCGCCATAAATAAAATGCATATCAGCCGGTTCCTCAAAAGAAAACTTTTCCATGTTGAAAACAAATAGCGGATACACAATAAAGAAATGCTGTGATATTGAGCTCGTGAGTCAATAATGAACAACAAAACGGGTCATTTGCGGACACGGGGTTATCAAAAAAAATTGCTTGTTTTGGTGTCCTTTATAACCACCCAAAATTTGTCGGTCTAATTTTGGGACACCCTGCATCCGCAGAGATGAGGATATATTAAGCAAGTTAGAAAATCAGATAAAAACCACACAGGAAACATTGGAATTGAATAGGAGAGCAGGACAACTCTGTGAACAGGCGAAGTATCATGGAAGCTGCCGAAACTGCTTCAGTGGCTACAAAGTGGTAATTGAATATTAGTTTGAATTTAATTGAATTATTACTAAATTGAAGTAAAAAGCGATACAAGAAAATTATATAGAACCCCAGGAAAATTATATCTTAACTAAAAATGTTAAGTATCGAGATATAAGGAAAGCAGCCAAACTTCTATGCCTAATTGATTCAAAGTGGTGATTGAAGATTAACTGAATTTAACTGAGCATTCGGGCTACAATTGATTACTTGCTTTTTCTTAACTGGGAAGGAAGGAAGTTCGGTTCAAATTATTAACCAAAGTAGACAAAAATATAAAAAGCATACAAAACAATCCAACCGCAGGAAGACACACTTATCGTCCTTTATTTCGGAGTCCGCCCCACAACAGATGAGAATTTCTACCATTTCGATGCGACCTCATGCTGCGCTAAATGCAGAGGCGCTAAATGCAGAGGCGCTAAACCTTCGTGACCTTTAACATTTGGATCACCACCGTGTTGTAAAATTGATTTTACAGTGCTAAGAGCAAACTCATCGCACTCATTTCTAATGGTCAAATGAAACTGAGAATAACCAATTTCTGGTAAGACACGATAAACCCCTTACTTACATACATATAAAGCTGAGGCTAAAGCAAAAGCTTTACTATTTCTACCACGATATATATTCATCTTTTCTGTTGGGATTATGAAGAACCTCATGCTATTGCGTGAGAATTTTCAGTTAAATATAGAACAGTTTATTAAAGTATATTTAAATCAACTGCAACTTAAACTTCTTTTTTACAACTTCTCTCGACACACTCGAACCACAAAATGCACTTGTTTGGCCCACATTCTAAAGCCACATACCATATCGTTGTCTACTCATCTGAACATCAAAAGGCATAGAATCAATAGTTTCAGGTATAAGATCTTATTAGCAAATTCTAGAACATATGCTGAACCAATAAAGAATTCAAAATGCGCTCCCAATATCAGGATGTTTAGATTGGGCACAGAAACTTGGCTTGTACTTATATTCAAAGCCCACAAGACAAAACCTATTTTTGAAGTAGTTAAACATGAAGCGCTTTAGATGAGATTTCCGGTCCATCTATAAGAAATTTTGCTAAATCTTTGCTCTGTGACTGAGATTTCGCATATGGGAAGAGCGCTTAAAATAGTCTTTTATTACCGTTAAAAAAACATTTTGAGCCATCTTAATAAAATAATAAATTAAAGTAAGCGTTTGATTCAAAAGGTCGTGTCAACACTACTAAACTTTTTTGATTTAAAATGGGTTCAGCAGGAATCTGAAAGACTTAGAGCGTAACACACGTTGACATTTGATAAAACTGAAATCATATGGGTAAAATATTTGAACTTCCATTTCTTCTCCACAACTTCAAGAACAGAACAAAACACAGAAGCAAACCATATGAGGTAGGTATTCAAATTGCCTACAGTATGATTACTCATATGCAATTTTAGAACAGGACAAAGAAAATAAACGAAAACCGGAAAAATCCAAAGGCGGGCAAGGAAGCGTTGGAAAACTTTCAGCGAGAAGCAAAGAACTTTCCAGAACTTAAAGAAACCATATACATACGTACATCCATTATTGATGTATCGAATCGAGATACGGAGGATAAACGCAACCACCGATAAATGATACGAACATTGCACGGACATATTTACCGAAATAACAAATACAACCAAATACAACCTCTTGTAAATAATCATCAAAGGGAAAATAGAAGGAAAAGGAATACCCTAGAACAGGGGTGGGCAAATGCGGCTCTTCGTTGAGTTCAGTGCGGCTCCCATTGACAATTTAAATCCATTTTTTTTTTTATTATTTCAAGAACTATTTTCAAGAATCTTGTTAAACTGACTAAGTAAGTGAAGCGTTCAAGTCGTACGTAGTCGAGTCGAGTGTGTTTAGTCTCGTTTTATATCGCGTAATATACACCATCGTGTGCGGGTGCGGGGGTAGTAGGACTGCGGTGCTCTTGTAGACAGCTGTTGGGTCAGCTAGATTATAATTTATATTTTTATAATAAATCCGCGCACATTTGTGGTCGTGTATTTCAGTGACAGTTTTCCTATCAGTTGAGTGTCCTGTTTCATGCTTTCTGGTAAATAGAATTTTTTATTAAGCAATTTAAACTTGTTTGCGGAGTGTAATTTTTCCGCGCCGTAAATTAATTTAATTACCTATTTTGTTTCAATTTCAGACTGGGATTAAATTTATTTAAATTTTTTGATAACATGACCTCGGAAAATACCAAAAAAACGAAAATACGACCAAGAAAATAGAATCTTCCAAGAAGAATGGGTGGAAAATTTTGCTTTTATTGACAATAATGGAAAGTCATTGTGTCTTATTTGTAAAGTTACAATTGCAAACTACAAAGTAAGCAATTTACGTCGACATTATGCAGTAAGTCATCCCCACTTTTCAACTCAATATCCACTCAATTCAAAATTGCGAACAGAGAAACTGAAGTCCTTGCAATCTGGTCTTCTTAGACAACAAGGACCCTTGTCTTCTTTTAGTCGCGAAGATGACCGAGCAAACTAAGCTAGTTTTTTGGTGGCTTGGAATATTGCTCGTGCCAAACGTCCATATGGAGAAGGGGAATTTATTAAAAGAAACTTGGAAGAAGTGGTTAAAGTTTTGGATCCAGATAATACAAAACTGCATAAATTGATCGCACAGGTTCCTATGTCACGCCGTACAACGGAGCGTCGTATTGGTGCAATTAGTAAAAATGTTGAAGATAGTTTGATGTGTGATTTGAAAAATTGTACAGCATTTAGTTTAGGTCTCGACGAGTCTACAGACATTCAGGATGTTCCACAATTGGCCGTTTTTGTCCGCTATGTATCTGCAGACGTAAATGTGAAGGAAGAAATGTTAGACCTAGTAGCTCTTAGCGAAACAACTCGCGGTATCGATGTTAGAAATGCGCTTGATGAAGTAATGAACAGATTTGAATTGCCTCGTGATAAACTTGTAAGTGTTGCGCCTGCAATGATAGGGAAAAACCTAGGTCTCATTGGTCTTTTAAACAACGATCCTAATATTCCACGTTTCTTACCTCTTCACTGCATAATTCACCGCGAGCATCTCATAGCGAAGTACTTCAAATACGAAAATGTGTGGAAAATTGTTTTTTCTACAACCACCATGGAAAGTGGGATTTTCAGACTTCGTCTCCATAGATACGAGTATTGAAAATGAGTGTTTGCCGAACAAGTGAAATTAGCGTGCGGAAAATTTACTTTCCGCACGCACATGCATGATTTCCGGTGCGGCAAAGTATAATTTTGCCGCACCGACATCAAAATGTCATAATGACATTTGATGAATGTCAGATTTGATTTTGCAGAAATATTTAAATTTTTTTATGGAAATGTGGTTGTAGAAAAAATAGTGTGTAATACATGTGTTGAAAGCTTGTATTTGCCACCCTCATGTGACTGCAGCACTCACTATCGTTCGTGCTGCAAACTTCACATTCGTGTGGCAAACGCAAGCTTTCAACACTTGTATTACAAATTACTATTGCAGATTGTGAATTTAATTAGAACAAATGCCAAAACACACCGTCAATTTAAAAACTTTTTAGAAGAATTGCGAGTGAATGATCAAACAGATGAATCGCCCAGTGATTTATCCCTATGGTGTGTTGTAAGATGGCTGTCAACTTACAATGTTTTAAGCCGTTTTGTGGAACTCATAAATCCTATCATAAGATTTACAAAAGAAAAAGGAAAAAAATACCCAGAATTAGAAAATGAAACTTGGCTTTCCGACTTAATGTTCCTTACAGACACGCTAGAACATTTGCAAACACTTAATTTGGCTTTACAAGGGAAGGAAAAAAACATTATTCATTTGTCACAAACTGTATTCAGTTTTGAAGCTAAACTTCGGCTTTTTGTGTATGATCTTAAGAACAAAACATTTAATCATTTTCCACGAGTAAAAGCAAATATAATTAATATCAAAGAAGAAAAGTTAGACGAATACAAAGAAACATTGGAAGAATTGCAAGCAGATTTCAAACGTAGGTTTGAAGATTTGAAAAGTTTGAAATCTACATTTGCATATTTGCGATATTATTGAAGAAGGATTTCCAATTTCTGAAATAATACTTGTTGAAAAAGCGGCTGGGGAATTGGAGTTATTAGAGATGAAAGAGGACCAGGCATTGCAAATGCAGCACAAATCTACTTCTATAATTGAATTTTGGAAACTCGTGCCAGAATCAAAATATCCACACTTAAAGAAAGCTGCTTGCCGTCTAATTTCAATTTTTGGTACAACATATTGCTGTGAATCTTTGTACTCCACAATGAAGTTCGTGAAGTCGAAATATCGTTCACAGTTGACCAATCATCATCTCACAGAATTGCTGCGGACGGCTTCAACAAACTTTACGCCAAATTTCAAAGATTTGACCAAAGGTCTTCGTTAAATGTTATACTTTTTATTAATACATTCTTATTATATTTTATTTTTCTTATTAAATTTTGAAATAATTATTTTGTATTTTCTTTCTCTTAATTATACCATGAGATCGAAAAAAAATGATTCTGAGCAGGCCTTGACTAGTATAACACGATTGGCTACACTGGTTCTAGAATGCCTATGAAGTATAATGTGACAGTGACATTTCAAATGTAAGTCAGTTTTGCAATCTTGTTTCCAGAATTATTTAAGTTTATCGTTGTAATACTAGTGAAGGATCACATTTTGAACACCTACTCTAACATGTATTCATCTTAGTTTTCAGTTTGTTCCCTAAATAAATATTGTTTTGTGTTTTAATTTATTTGACATTTATTAACCTCTAACCTACTGCCACATTTTGAAATCAGTCTTGCCAATCGTGTTGTACTAGTCAAGGCCTGCTCAGAATCATCTTTTTTTCGATCTCATGGAATTTTCTTATATGTGTACTTTACATAGCACTTAAGACTTGTGTAGAATATGTAACCATATTAATTATTATATTAAATTAAATTTGAATTTGTGTATTTAATACTATGTAACTATGGTGTGGCTCTTTATAATAAATGAAAAACCGGAATGCGGCTCTCATTAACCTCATGAGTGCCCACCCCTGCCCTAGAAGATGCTCGTAGCTAAAAAATATAAGAGACTGCCGGATTGGATGCGATGCTCGTAGCTAAAAAATATAAGAGACTGCCGGATTGGATGCGATGCACACACTAATCAGAACAGCCAAAAATCAAGAAGCCTCGACTAATGGAAGACGGCACCTTAAGAAACAAAAAAATATACAAATTGGAGATCTTGAAACTAACAACGAATAATGAATAAAGACATCCGACACGCTAACAAGTATTATAACAAATCTTCAATATTATTGGGTCTTTAAATGCCTTTGTTTAAGCTAATCTGGTTAAAATTACATTTCACCCTTGTTACGGTCTATGTATCTACGAGCCTATCAATAACGAAAGCGAAATTTAAAAATGGCGCTTTAGAATTAATAAATCATTTACTGCATCGTTCTATGTTGTCTTGTTTCACGAATACGACATAGGTCTAAGTGAAGTTGTGTTGAAGGTTCATGACCATTTTTCGATACAAGTGAAATGAGGTAGCACAAAGAGCACCATACCCATGCAAAATTTAGTTTACAAGCGGCCAAAGATATTTAGAGAAACTGCTGAAACGTTTCAACTTTATTTATGACGGGGAAAGTAATAATAAGGTATGTGCTCAAACCAAAGTTGGACTAAAGATGATCGAAATTTGGGCAGCCGTCATAATTTCACTTACAGCAACATGTCAAGAGAGTGTTTGGATTTTCCATAAAATATAAGATGGAAATTAGTAAGGGTTCGTGTGGCTTAAAGTAGTTACTTCAAGCCACACGAAGGTCAGTAGAAAGAAAAGCACATTGAAATCGGCGTGGAGCTTTGGAAAAGCACATTGAAATCGGCGTGGAGCTTTGGAAAAGCACATTGAAATCGGCGTGGAGCTTTGGCCTTTTCAGATGAAGATAATAGCTTGCTGTAAATAGTATAAAATAAAAAGACACAGGTTTATAACCTTATGTACCTTATTTAACTGGAATAATTTCGTCAATTTTGTTCATTCCACCTGGTCAGGTCAGCCAGACGTTTTATTTGATGGAAATACAGATCTTGTTCGTAGGCAATGTCAAAGAAATGCATGAATCGTGCACGTAATGTTGTAACAAAAATACAACCCGCCCAGTCATTTTAATACTAACTCTTTGCCGAAGCATAGAACAATCGTCGTTCTGCACCCGATTTGATCCCTACGAACTTTACTTGTTTCCTTCTTTAATTTGGGAGCTTTCCAGCAAACGCAAAGAAGGCCGCAACCAAGGTTTCCCTAGGTTAGCTCTTTTCTGCCTATTGGGCCCTTCTTGGCGAAGCATATAAAAACCGTGATTCTTCATCCGATTTCGTTTCTCCACTCCATTTTGTTTCCTTCCTTAAGGTAGAAGGACTTCTCGGCAAAGGTAAGGAGGAAAATGTCGAAAGTGAAGAAAGGTTTCTCTGTCCTGCTCAGTTGTTCCTTCTTATCCGTAACTCTTCGTCGAAGCATATAACTACCGTCGTTCTTTGCCCGATCTAGGTCCCTACACCCTTTATTTTGTTTCCTTCCTTAAGGTAAAAAGGCTTTCGTCAAAAGCAAACAATATCAACAGTACAATAGCATCTCTCAAGAGTAAACCTGATGGCGTTTCCGAAGACGCGTACCAACAGCCGAACCAACTATGTCAGCAAGGTGCATCAACAGTGATAATTATGATCAAGATGTAAATAAGTACATACATACGAAAAGAAATGAAACAAAAATTCGTTTTCTTCGAAGGTTATATACTCAATTCCAAAAATAGGATACATCCCTAAGACGAAAAATTATGAAACTAATATGTCATCAGAGTTTCGAAAATTGAACCCACTATGCCTAGTTTTTAGCCCAGTGCCAAATAATGACTCAACTATATCAGCCTTCCATGTACCACCACCAACGAAAAATAACCAAAATGAATAAAGTGCTTAGTCGGAGAGGACTTCGTTACCACCAAAAATTAGACGTCTGTTTCATTTAAAAACCATAAAACAACCTCATGGTTCACAATGAAATGCATCTACAACACGAATTACGTAATAAACAGATTAAGAATTTTAAGATCTTCAAAAACAAAATGATCCACCAACGAAAAACATCCAAAACGAATAAAATGCTTAGTCGACGAGAACTTCGTTACCACCAAAAATTAGACTTTTAAGTCGGTTTCATTTAAAAATCATAAAACAGCCACATGGTCACAATGAAATGCATCTACAACGCGAATTACGTAATAAGCAGATCAAGAATTTCAAAAATAAAATGGCAATGCCGTCCGTAATTGAAGAATCCTTAACAATCTTGTGAATGTGAAAAACAAAGTAGTAAAAATTAAGGAATGAAACGATAAACCCTCTAATATAATCGATACCATAATGGTTGTCAAAGGTCTTCACAGTTGCTGGCTTAAATGACGAAGTATTCCAGGTTTGGAACTTGTTTTTCCGTACCATAACTACATTTCATTCAAGATATTTGTCTTGGCACAGAATATTCAGAAGAAGTTAGGCAAGTTGGATGAGCCTAAAGAAGTACAAGCACCATACGGATTCCCTTGGGATGAGAGATAATAGGTGCAAATTAGAGAAAAACCAAAAAGAGAAGGCCAACGAATTGTCAAGCCAAAACAGTACAATAAATATTTACTCCCCAAACAAAAACAGCACTTGTTGGCTTTGAAATGAACAAGGAAAACAATGAGCAACCAATAATTCTCGGGAAATCAGTTTAGATAGAAGAAATTACAACAAAATATGCAAACCAAATCTGTAACTCCGGCCTTTTTTTAAAATCAAACTTATATTCTTAGACACCATTTGCGTCGATTTTCTTTTCTTTGCTTTAATTTCTTTAATGGCGTCGTTATTAAAATACACACAAATAAAAATATACGTTTTATATCGGAAACATGCTTCATTTATTTTCTAAAGGTATATTTTGCAACTATACTACATCATTTCATTATAAGCAAACATTTTTTTTTTAGAATTTCAACGTCTGTTCTTCATTCGAAAATTCTTCTCTAGATGAATGTGCCTTCGAAATAAGCTTGCAGCAGCACCAGCTCAACAAGACATTCTTGACTCAGATTCGAACAACGATCTCTTCACTAACTTGGTGTGATAATGGAACTTGAACAACCACCCGCTTTATGGCGGTACGTCATATAGTCGGTACAGACAAGCAAAACTCATCACGGGTGCAGTGTGGCGGACGTTGTAGGATCGATTAGAAATAGTATAAGGCAGATGCGCCTCGAAATGCTTGGAGTGAATGATAACTTGGAAGCGAAGGTGCGGAAATGCCTCCAGTACGTAACCGAACACGGGTTGCTTGTGGAGGTGCCGGCCAGGTATAAAGCCCCGCCAGTACTACCAGTAGTCCCAGTACTTCCAATTTAAGTGATTTCGATCACGTGATTTTGGTACGTTATTTTGTTGTCACGTTCCGGAACGTTATTGGTACACCGGAACGAAGTGATTTATTAGTAGGTACAGCATAAATTTATGAGTGACGACGGCTGCAACATGGACACGAACTACGAGGGTATTTTTTTAAGTAAAGGCAATTGGGTCGTAATTTTTGAGTAAGTGATTTGAACGCCCTCTACTGGTGAGGGGATATACTACACATCTTATTAGTGTATCGGTATGCAAGATTGGGTGTGTATGCATTTAGTCGTTCGACTACTGGTACGCTGTAAAGATGGCCGCACCGCTTTCTGTATGCACCGTTGAAGAGTAACGCGCCGTCATTCGTTTCTTGTGGTCAGAAGGTGTACGGACTCAAACTTGAACGATCATGGCAAGCTTCAAAGTCTGCTCACAGTATAAGAGAATGCAAGCAGGGAAATGGAAAAAAATAGCAACAGAGAGAAAATGGAAACAAAAAAAAAATAACTCAAAGAAAAAAGAAAGCCAAAAGTAACGACAACAAAACCAAAACGAGGCAAACATCGAAGGATTATAAAACATGACAAAATAAATTCAAATATTCAGCTTTTACCGAGTAGGAAAAAAATCCTTTAGGTAAAATTAAACTTCGTCTAAGATCCACAACGCCTACTTCTCCAAACAAAAATTCTTGCTAAATTTAATACAAATACAGGTTTTTGGCAAAAGCTACCAAGTATTCTGGAAATGATATCAACATTTGAAGATTCTTCACAAGTAAAAAGGCACAGTCACATACTGCGGGCAAATGTAAACATAGTCAAATTAGAAGTCGGGACTAAAATACATAGTACAAAATAGAACCTGGGCACAAACGAGCAGAATAATCTGTGTTAAAGAACAAGTACCATCATTCTGGAAACAGATTTTAACAGATCGGCTCAACAAATGCACAGCAAAACCCTTCTGAAACGCGCCAAAGGTACAAAAAAAGGATTCTTGGTCTGCGAGCCCTCATTCCAGGAACTTTTAAACACTTTTATACGACTATTTGCAAATAAAAAATTATTTATAACATGGAATTTGGATAAAATAACAAGATATTTGGAAACCCTTCCCACGACCATTTAAAAAACTAGGGAGTCCGTGGAGCATTCACTCAAAGGGTAGAAAATCGTAACGCTCATCGCTCAAAAGGTAGTAAGTCATAATAGTCACACCAGACGCTTTTAGAACTGAAATAAAATCTGCCACAGACCATACTTAAACAACCACGGAATCAAAAATTGGCCAAACAAGTTCAACCCCAACTATACTCGTATATAGGTAAGTCTTCCATCCATTTGAAGAAACTTAACTTAAATGGTTGGGTTTTCGATATTAATATTAACCAAACTAGCTCAAATGATTGGGACAATGTGAAACATCGAGGGGGAAGGGAGATTGTGTTGAAACAGGCTTAATTAAGAATTGGCAAGTAGTATCAATGGGCAGGGCAGGTTTTGAACCTAACAGGAAAAAAAAAACGTCCGGATCAAATTTTAAAAGGAATATCACAAGGATCCGTTAGTGGACCACTGTTGTTTCTGACCATTTGAGAGTTGTCCTAACGAACAAAGAGGGTGTTGTGAGGCAAATGATAAGAATCGCTATTGCCTCATACAATTGGATTTTTGTTTTTTAAATAAAACAACCCCCTCAGTCCCCAAAATAACTAAAAAATCGGTTAGGAAAACCATTACGGGCGTCAATTAATGCTGAAGATGAAAGCGTGTTATGTTGCTTTCTCGAACTTTTTACACAACCAATGCAACAAAATTATTGGGTTAAAATTGTAAAAGGTCCACACCGGTGAAGTGAGGCCAGTTGAACACTTGTATCCTACCCTCTGCATATTTCCTTCATTTTTTTTTGGAAACATGCCCTGACAATTATGTAGAACTTTTAATCTTATATGTATTATTCGCTAAGTATAGAAAAAATATTAGCTTTTAGTAGCTACAACGGAGATATTTTTAATAATCACTAAGGCTTCAAAAGCATACGGGCGTAGAGAACCTGTCATTGTTAATCGATAATTTGTCTAAGGAAGATATGGGAATAACTACAGACAGATCAATAAAAAAACCAATTAGGGTAGGCTGTGAATTCGAATTATTTTGAATCGGTACTTTAGCCACATCCATCGAATGACATTTCTGACATGAAAATTTAAAACTGAACGCTCTTGTCAAATTATTTAAGTTTTTTATTTGGTGAAAAAATTTAAGGTTTGAAAAAATGGTATTCACTACACAACAAAAAGCGAAAGCTATTGAATGTTTCTTTCGAACCGGCGTAAGAATAAATGGAGAGTGGCAATATTCATTTCATGACTGCATGACTGATTTTCGTGAAGAATACCCCGATTTAGTGTTCAATTACAATTATTTTCGCGACGTCGTAACTAAATCTGTACAGTTATTTAGAGAAAGTGGTAGTGTCGCTCGTAAAAGTGGAAGTGGACCACCGCTTAGACGAACAGAAGCAACGATTGAAGCTGCCCGGCAGATTATGGATGAACAGCCAAAAACTTCCATTAGAGTATTGGCTCAACAAATAAATTTATCTTATGGCACAACTCGAACAATCCTAAAAAAAGATTTAAACCGTCATGCATATAAACTGCAATGTTTTCATGAACTTTTACCAATAGACCCTCCAAGACGAATAGAATTCTGCAATTGGTTTCAAAATAATCTCAACAATGAAGCAGCTCTGAACACTGTATTTTTTTCTGATGAGGCCTGGTTTTATCTCTCTGGATATGTCAATTCACAGAATATGAGGTGGTGGTCAAGTGAAAACCCTCATTTTTTTGTTGAACAACCTTTGCATCCTCAAAAAGTTGGTGTTTGGGTTGGAATTTGTCAAAGAAGACTGGTGGGTCCCATTTTTTTTGAAGGCACACTCACTGCTGCACGATATCGGGATGAGATACTCGACCAATTCATCAATCAGCTAGATGGCGAAGAATTACAAAATGGGTATTTCCAACAAGATGGTGCTACAGCACATACCACCAGAGAAACACTCCGATATCTTGCAGAATTTTTCGATAACAGAATAATAAGCAGGAACGCTGAAATCCCATATCCAACTAGGTCTTGCGATTTGAACATATGTGATTTTTTTGTATGGCCTTACATTAAAAATTCAATTTATTCAACGCCAATTCATAATCTGGAAGAACTGATAAATCGCATAACAGAAAAGTGTGAAGAAATCAACAACTCACCTCAAATGTTACATAATGTTTTTGCTGGAATGCAAAGAAGAATTCGTTTATGTTTAGACGTAAATGGACAACATTTTCAACAAATCCTATCAGCCCGATTCATCAATGGGGTCTAACTTGTTAGTCTTACTAACAGGGACTTACGCCTGTGTAACCCTATTCACGAAACCGTTGCGGTTGCGCTCTTTTTTACGCCAAAAGTTACACGATAAGTTAGACCACCTTTACGCCTGTTTTAAAAAGGGCGCAACTTGACATTTGTACTAAATTGTGTAGTTTAGACGAATTTAAAGCAAAGTACTTCGATAAACACTAGCTTCGGATGTTGCAAACGGTTTTTAAACCATAAAAGTAAGTATTAAATAACATTTAACGTATGTTTACTTGCGAATTTGTAGGTTATGTGATGGTATTTCTACTTTACACGTGTTTTGCTAAGTAAAACTATATTTACAGGTTTATATAACACGGCAACTACAATTTATACATATTCCCTGCTGTAAAAATGTTCTGTTGGGCCTATAACTACTGAAACATCAAATTTAAAAGAAGCATTTTGTTTGAATTTACAAGAATTGTACCAGTTTTAAAGGAAAACATGAATGATGTTCTTATTAAGTAATACTAACAAATAACCAAGTCGTGATAGTATATCTACAAATGGTGAAGTACTTTCGATATCAAGTAAACCAACTAGCAGTGGCCGATGCATGTTTATTGAGGTATGTTAACCTTTATTAGCTTGATTATAATTAACATGTATTTACATTTGGAAATCACTATAATATTTATTGTAGATACCACTGATTGCTGAACACCTAATATTGGAATTATATTGGACTCTTACTTCCATGTTATAAATTGTATAATTGGAGGTATTCATACAAATCAATCGTTAATCGAATGCTGAAAGGTCTGCGCAGAAAGATACCTCTTAAGAAATTTCATATTATTTGTTAAATTACCACTAAATATGATTGTATATTTGATTAACTGTGTCTTATTCTAATCGTTAAGTACAGCACTCCGTTAGGTGTCGGACTTGCATATTATGTATGAACAATAAAGTTAGTAAAACCGCTTACGATTTTTTCTACTTTCTCTTTTTATATCGTTAAATTTCTTTTTAATTTGGAGTAAAGTTCTTGACATAGGACTTACAATATTGACTGAATTCAATACTGCTTCCCATGAAGATTTCTTCTGTTGCCAAGTATTTTTGGGCATAAATTTTCCAAATAATGACCATAATTTTGTGTAATTTGCACCCGTATAACTTTAATTTCTTCAGGAGTAAAATTTAGGCCCCTTTTTTTTCCAGACATAATTGTTAATAGCTATAAATCAAATCATTTTAAACATATTTATAGCTGACTGCAACTAAATTGAAGGAAAAATATTGCTAGGAAGTTCAAATGTGCTATCTAATTGTCACTTTACATGTTATTTAAATTACAGATTATTTCCAGAATAATTTACACACCTGGGAAACGCCTAAAAATTGCTTTTTATAGCCAAACTTTAAACAACTTTGAACTTTGATAAAAGTACTAATAACTTTCAAAAAGTTTAGGAATTTTTTGATTGGTTAATTTTGGTCTAACGGTGACGTCATATATGACGTTGACCAAAATGGCTGCGCCAGACTTACGCCCGTTTCGTGAATAGGCTTACGCCATTTATTTAGACCCGTGCAAGAGGGACGCAAGTTTTTAGCGCAACTAGCGTTAGTCAGACTAAAGTTGCGCCCTGTTGATGAATCCCTATGTATAGTTTTATGTAAATTTCAATATCGTAAATTAATAATTTTTTCATGTTTTTGTTTCAGTTTCAATTTAAGGTTATAAATTTTGTTTACAACATCGAAGGTCGATGGTTTACAATAAAAATGTCAAATTGCAAAAGTTTTAAAATGTCATTAAGTGGATGTGGCTAAAGTACCGATTCAAAATAATTTAATTCACAGCCTACCCTAATTGGTTTTTTTATTGATCTGTCGTTATAATATGAAGCTTTTAGTGTAGAGGAGGTCGCAAAATCGCTAGGGCAGATGGCTGACCCTTGGTCAACCAATTTCCATATCAAGTGCTATAGGCGAAATGACTATAATAAAAGCCTGCGTAAAGAAGATTTACAAACCATATGGGAAAATCAAAAACCTCTAATTGATAATCAATGACAGGTATACATACATGGGCATAGAGAACATGTTGTTACTAATCGATAACCAGTCAAAGGAAGATATGGGAATAATAATGACAGAAAGCAGCAATGCAGAAGAAGTGATCAGGGTAACCTTACCAATTGCCAGACCAAGTACGCCATGATAATGTCTACGATAAAAATTTACGTAGAAAAAAACCCTGACTGGTAATCAACGAACAAATCAAGGAAGGCATTACAAAAGCATATACAGAAATAGATAACTATCCAACAGCATATTCTAGCAAGTGCCCTTAAACAAAAGGCTGGGAGATTCTTGAAGAGGAGATCGACGCGACTCGACTCCGAGGGGCCCAGGTGAACCACAAAGATGCTTATAATAAGCTCTTATGCCTTTAACACGAGCTCAATATCCTAAGTACATCCAGAGGTTAACAATTCACCAGACGCATAATAGCCACTTTTAGTAATATAAATCGCTACTACAGACCTAATTTTAGTTTTAGCAGTTTTATTTGAAAAAGTAGATTGAAGCAACACCCGCACATAAATCTCCTGATAAAGCAATATTGCCGTTATTTGATAGACCATGAGCATTATTTAACTATAATTTAATAAAGTGAAGGGCTATTAGATAAAAGGATTCTTTGTGGCATTCTGACAGGAGTTGCCGTAACAGGAAGGAAATACGGATTCGAGAAATATTTTGTTGCAATCAAAAATACCAACCACTTCGTCAAAATTACTTCGTCAAATATTAACAGCGGACAATCAGGGAGTTCAAGGCAATTCCAACAAACATTTAATACTATTGCAACCTCTGGCAATCAAAACAATTTCAAGAAACAAAATAGAGACTTGATATCTGGAGCTTCGTTGACATCCGCTATTAAAATTCCATTATGCCTTATCAAAAAAAATTAAGAAACCCAGAATACACTACCACTACACTGCGAACAGCCAGACTCAAAAACCCAACGAGTCCATAGTTAAGACTATATCAAAATAGGCAAAAAAACCAAGCCCATTTTCAAATCCGATTCTTTCTGTAAAACAGCAGAAAATATAATTCAAAAATTTAAAAATCCATAAATTCTTTACACTACCGAGAATCATATTTTACAATCAATGTAAACCAAGGACGAAACCAATATTCACGAAATTGTCAATAAAAAGAAATGGGCAAAATACCAAGCAACCACAACTACTAAATATTAAAAAAAAAAGACGCATTGCAGGCGTCAAAGTTTGCATACAACAGACCAGATACAGTCTGTTTTTGTTCAACTAATGTTTTATTTTTCATAATTGTCTATTTTTTGGACAATGTAATGTCAATTTACCAAGGTGGTAGTGAGAAAAAGATCTTTATTAACTGTCAAAAATCCACACGTATCACATGAAGAAATTTCCGCTTGTTTTTGTTTTTCTGGAGGTTTCTTTTTTTGCTCCAAATGGTTTTTATGGTGTTTCCTCGAAAGGGTTTTCCTGTGTATTTTCACATGTTCTATTAATAGATTTTTATAATTATTGTCAAAAATCCACATGTATCACATATAAATTTTTCTGCTAATTTTTGTTCTTCCGAAGGTTTCGTTTGTTGCACCAAACTAGATTTACGGTGTTTCCGTCTACCTTTGTGAATACTACACAGTCTGCAAAATCTATATTTGCGTAGTTTGTTCATATGTAGTATTAAATGTCCATTTATCGAACCATGTATGTTGCTGAAACACACACCGCATTGATAACGTTTACTCGTCTTTATTACTAAGCCTTCTATACAAATGCATTTTTATGGATTCTCGATCCACTTCGTGTGGATAACAAATGTAAAAGGTTGCTTGTGAATTATGAGTACTTTCATGCTCCTTTAACTTGTTTTTAGTCTTGGAATTTTGTTCACAAATAAAACAAATAAACTTCTGGGTATTTTCAGAACATGCTTCGTGTATTAATGTACTTTTCAATTTTTAATTGTCCAGCGATTCGCGTTTAAAAATTCTTCGGAAAAATGGGGTAATGACACGAAGCAAGAAGGAAATGGAGAACTTGGATTAACGAGGACTTCAGTTTGGGAATCTAATATCCCATTCGGTTTTCGTTTATGAAAAGCTTATTGGGAGTTCCATCCACTGGATTGTTTTGTATTTCGGTATGGCACTGTGATGTTGAAGGTGTTCCGTTTAAATTATTTTCCATGGAGATACAAACCTTGTTGGGAAACTGATCTTCATCTTCTAATATGGTGGGTTCAATCTTACATTTGATGTCCTGTTGTATAACAAAATCCAAATTCACCACATGACTATCAATATCCAACAGATGATCGTAGATTCTTTCTTCAGCATCCACACATTTTCTTTTAAATGCGAATGCCGTATTGAGTAAAGCTATACACTGACCACAAATCACAGGATTTTTAACTACATCGCCCAATTTTGGCAATTATAACTTTTCACAGATGTTTGAACCTACATTTGACGTGAATCTTCAGACTCCAGTAAACTTTTTGAAAATTTTATGCCAGAAGATATTCCGAGTTTAATTACAAATAAAAGCAACAAATATGCCCAGCAAAATGGAGTAGATTTACAAATGACGAGAGAAGAACTGAAAGTTTTATTTGGAGTTTTGATTATTATGGGATTCCACTGCCTCCCAGCTATTAGAAGGTACTGATCATCCAATGATAACTTTAGAGTACCAAAATTTGCAAATATAATGACTAAGCCTTCTATACAAATACATTTGCAGCATATGTTTCGTGTATTAAATGTATTTTTCAATTTTGTATCTGTTAAAATTAGTTCTCAACACTAAATATTGAAATAATTTGTGAAAATTGTTGAAGACAACTGAATTATCGACTAAAATTCATAAAAAAATGCGAAGTGACAAATAAAAACACGATGAAAAAGATTAATTATATGTCATTTAGTCTTGGCTTGTGTTGAAAATAATTGGACATATGTGTTTTTAAGTTTGTTTATGCATTTTGAGGAACCGACTTATTATTCTTATTATTATGTTATATTTATATTACATTATTGTAGTTATTACGATACATTTATGCTGTAAATTACAAGCGTCAACTTCCAAAGGATATGGAACTAACATGTGAACCAAGAAGTACAACTACACATTTACCATAAAAGAAATTTTAAACTGAACTAACTGAAAAGCTAGAAATCAAAAAAGGTTTTTTTCCTTCATACCACAGTCACTGCATCCACAAAGAAAATAGGTACTCGGAATACATAACTAACTTCGGGCATCTGGCTTCGTTAAAGATAATACTCTTTAAATTGACATCTAAACATCAAAAACCAATAAATCGCTAAGAAAACAGCATGAAACTTTTCTGGGCAAGGATGTTCCATTACGTAGCTCAATTTTATTCGAATCCAGTACGTTATTAAGTCTTATTTATAAAAATGTATTCTAGTAACCTTATAAACAACAAACGACCACTGACGATTTGTTGAACCAAAAATGTGCAAAAGGGAAATTCAAAATGCTCGAATAAATCTTCTAAAACTATTCATTTGTATCTTAAAATATACAAATATCCCCTCATTTATGAGTTACAATCGTTGTCCGTTTCAGAAAAGACTAAGGTGGACCGATGGGGAACATCAGCTCTTCTTACAGCGCAGTTCTTCGGGGAAACAAAATGTCCCACAGATGAAATCTTTTCGAAACGTAAACTTCACGATATTGTAGAACGTAAACTTCACGATATTGTAGGCGGAACAGATTTTTTTACACAGTAAGAACTGTCGTTTTGTTTAAAGGGAAACACTACAAACGAGCGCAGTTCTTCAGGGAAACAAAATGTCCCACAGAACACAGATGATATCTTTTCGAAACGTAAACTTCAAGATATTGTAGGCGAAACAGATTTTTTTGCACAGTGAGAACTGTCGTTGTTAGATAAGATAACAGATAGTTTACCGGCTCCTAGTATACCGTCTCGGTTAAGTATTCCAAAAAATCTTAAGCTCGCTGATCCAAGTTTCAACGTATCGTCGCCTATTGATTTATTATTAGGCGCAGAAGTATTTTGGGAACTGCTATGCAATAAACAGATTAAAGCAAGTAACGGTCAACCATACTTGCACAAAACACATTTGGGATGGATCATTGGTGGCTCGTTAAATATCAGTCAATCGATGCCACGAACAAGTTGTAACGTAACCCTTAATGCTTTAGAAAAACAAGTGGTCAAATTTTGGGAAGTCGAGGGCATGGACTCTATAAATTCGTCGAAAAAGTTGTCAAACGAAGAATTAAAATGTGAAACTCATTTTAAGCAAACATTTAAAAGAAATTTAGAAGGACGATTTATAGTACAATTGCCATTTAAAGATAATAAGCAACATTTAGGGCATTCTAGGGAAAACGCTTTGCAACGTTTCTATTCGCTAGAACGTAAATTTAAAAAACATCCAGAAATCAAAACAAATTATGTAAATTTTATGGATGAATATTTGCAGTTAGGACTTATGGAGCTTGTAACATCGCCTGACGTAGTTGAACCCGTCAACACGTTTTACTTACCTCATCATGCGGTAGTTAACGAGTCAAGCTTAACTACTAAACTTCGAGTAGTGTTTGACGCGTCCGCGAAATCCTCTTCGGGAGTAAGTCTGAACGACAATCTGATGGTTGGTGCTACCCTGCAGCAGGACTTGTTCTGTATAATTACGCGATTTCGGACGTACCAATACGTTTTATCGGCGGATATCGCTAAAATGTACCGTCAAATACTAGTAGAACCCATGCATCGCGACTTTCAAAGAATTCTATGGCGCACAGATCCTCAACAACCAGTTGAAACTTACAGACTAAAAACCGTGACGTATGGGACAGCTTCGGCGCCATTTTTGGCTGTAAGATGCCTACAACAAACAGCTGAGGATTTAAGAACAAAAGATACACTCGCGTATCATGCAATTTTAACTGATTTTTATGTCGACGATTTGTTAACGGGAACAAATAGTTTTAGTGAAGCCAAAATTTTACGAGATCAGCTATTAGAGATATTAGGCAGTGCGGGGTTTGAACTAAGAAAATGGGTGTCGAACCATCCAGAATTAGCACCAGATTTGTTGTGCGAATGGGTAGACTTAGACAAACAGGGTGACACAAAAATACTAGGATTGCGTTGGGATTATAAAACGGATGAATTAAAATACGGGGTAAAGCAATTTGAAGCACCGAAAAGATTGACAAAACGGCTAATTTTGTCTACAATAGCCCAGTTATTTGACCCATTAGGTTTAATCGGTCCAATTCTAATAACTGCAAAGATCATACTTCAAAGAATTTGGTCTGAACGTTTAGGCTGGGATGAGGTAATTCCTAACAACTTACAAATCATGTGGACGCAGTTTTTAAAAAATCTGCCAGGCATAAACGAATTAAGAGTACCACGGAAGGTAGTGGGCGATCGACTGTCGGTAACATTTGAATTACATGCCTTTTCAGATGCGTCCAATTTTGCGTACGGTACGTGTCTTTATGTTAAATTATCCGATAGCTTAGGGAATTATACGGCACAATTACTATGCGCCAAAGCTAAGGTAGCACCATTAAAGACAATATCTTTGCCTCGACTAGAGTTGAGTGGGGCTCTTCTGTTAGCACAACTAGTTAATAAACTTGAACGAACATTAAACATAAAATTTAGTAAACATTATTATTGGTGTGATTCAAAAATTGTACTTGCGTGGATAGCTGCTGAACCCAATACGTGGAAAACTTTCGTCGCAAATCGCGTATCTGAAATACAGCAATTAACCAATGCGACTGATTGGCATCACATAGCCTCAAAACATAATCCTGCAGATATCATATCACGGGGTGCAACAGCTCAGGAACTTCAACAATCGTCGGTTTGGTGGAATGGCCCAGAATGGCTCAGACAAAATAGCGATACTTGGCCATTCACATTAACAAACTGTCAGAATCAAAATGTATTCGAAGAAAAACGTACAGTACTAATCAGTACAGTTCCAGTGCGCGAATCAAATTTTGCAATTATCCATAAATTCTCATCGTTTATTAAACTTCAAAGAGTCATATCGTATTGCATTAGGTTCAGTTACAATATGAAACACAAATTATCTAAACGCGTTGGTGCCTTACGCCCTATGGAATTACACGAGGCAATGATTTCAATTGTAAGATATGTGCAAGGTGAACAATTCAGCAAAGATATTCAAGAATTAAAGAAAGCCAAAAGGGTCAGTAAAGAAAGTAAATTATTATCGCTCAATCCGTTTATCGATGAAAGGGGCGTGATTCGAGTAGGTGGTAGATTAAGTAACACTAGTTTACCATATAATAGTAAACATCCAATAATATTACCATCAAACCATCAGGTAACAAAATTGTTGGTTATCCAAGAACACCATAAACAGCTCCACGCAGGGCCTCAACAGACGTTAGCTTCATTACGCCAAAGGTTTTGGCCAATTGCGGCAAGAAATACGGTTAGGCAAATTCTGCACAAATGCGTAAAATGTTTTAGGGCAAATCCTGTGACTATTGACCAATTGATGGGTGACTTGCCAGAAAACAGGGTACAACCGGCACGTCCATTTGTAAATTCAGGTATTGACTATGCTGGTCCTATTACAATAAAGGGCGGTCACGGTCGAAGTAAAAAGACAATTAAGGTATACGTGGCAATTTTTGTATGTTTTGCCACGAAGGCATTGCACATTGACTTGGTTAGTGATCTCACTACGCTATCATTTTTAAACACCCTGAAGCGATTTATTGCTCGTAGGGGTAACATATTAAATTTATATTCGGACAATGCGACTACCTTTGTCGGTGCACAACCTCCCAGATCTCCTCATTTTGGTGGAATTTGGGAGGCAGCTGTCAAATCAACAAAACACCACTTACGTCGAATAGTTGGAAATGCATTGCTAACTTACGAGGAGTTGTACACAATCCTCACCGGTATTGAGTCTTGCTTAAATTCACGTCCTCTCACTCCTTTATCGACTAATCCTGACGATTTAAACCCATTAACCCCTGCGCATTTTCTAATTGGAGGCCCACTGACGGCGTTAATAGAACCAGACGTAACGCAACTGAAATTAAATCATCTTTCGAGATATCAGTTAATTGAAAGATTACGTCAAAATTTTTGGAAAAGGTGGTCCACAGAATACCTAAACCAGTTGCAACAGAGGTCAAAATGGAAACATAGGTCGCCCGTGCAGCTTCTCCAAGGCATGATGGTTGTCATTAAGGAGGATAACCTACCCCCTTTAAAATGGAAATTGGGCAGAATTCTACAATTGCATCCAGGAAGTGATAAGTTGTGCAGAGTGGTATCGATAAAAACACACAACGGAGTGATAAAACGTGCAATTAGCAAAATCTGTGTTTTACCTATGGACAAAGAATGACTGTATAATAACCAGTAGGTTAATTCACATTAATTGTTTTCAATAGCTATAGGTATGTTTATGGATTTGTAGTTTTAATATATTAGTTAATTTTAGTTTAATTATATGCAATTTAAACATTCTTATTTGAAAGACGAGCGTTCAAGGTGGGCGGCATGTTCGTGCTGTGCACGAGATATAAATATTGTTTTTTGGGTTACTATGTAACGTGTTGTTAGTTACGAGAAAAAATGTAAACAAAATGACAAGCAATAAATTTTAATATTCATTGTAATTCAATATTTTGGAAGTACAGTAAAAACACAAAAATCAAATATAAAATGAGGTACTTCGCTATCTCAACAGAATGCGTGGACTGTAATTAATTTGTAGGTTGAAAAAATACTAGATTTTCGTAGATTTTATAAGACATTAATTGATGAACTTTTATTGAAAAATTTACAAACACACAACTGTTTTTTGTACATGACAAAATGTACACACTCGACTAGCCACGAGGTGTTGAACTTAGGTCTTTTCGAAACATTTATTAACCCTCATAATACCAAGTTTTTTTTATAACACGTAATACCAGTGGGGTCGTTATTGACCCCATATATTTATTATCATTTAGAGACGTTCCTCTAAGCTTAGTATTAGTATTTGGACGACTTATGGTAGTTGGTAGTATCAAATAAAATCATATGTAGTAATAGTATATTTCAAATAATAATACCGAGATAACGACAATAAAAAAACGTAGCTATTCTAATGGCATGTTACGTTTAGTTACGTGAAGTTGATGGTGGTTGTAGCTGTTTCAGAAGCCACTGGTTGTTTTTCTAGTTTCAGAAGAAACTGTCGTCGTTTGTAACCCTTTTTTGGTTGCCGATCTTTATTTAGATGACACCATTATAATGTAGGCATCGAAGGCACTAATATCTATAATATTATAAAAAACTGCGACAGGCCATCTTCGCGTTTGTCTCTTCGCGGTACAGGTTCGAACCAGCTTATCCATGGTGTTTATGCCTGACTTTGTTTTATTGTAGTCGATTATTATTTGAGGTTTCATCTTATAGCCTTCAGAAATTTCACCAGTTTCGTGTGTAGTTGATATTAGCGTAACAAGTTTTCGTTCTTTTGGACAGTAAGACACTAATATAGCAAATTTAGTTGAATATAAGTCTCTTCTACCCGTATCTACTAATTCCGTAGGGAGCTCTGGTATACTTTTTCGCATCGTACCAAGCAATGTTAGGTTTTCCTCTTTCTAAACTCTTACAAGTTCGAGACTCGTGAAAAAATTATCGGTGGTAACATTCCTCCCTGATCGTTTATCAGTTCTGAAACGACTGGTTTGGCTTGGCGTTCACCCTGGTCACCTGTTTTACCACTATATATCTGACCATTGTAAACGTATGATGTTCTGCTATCGCAGACTGCCCAGACCCTTATACCATATTTTCTTGGTTTAGATGGTGTGTATTGTTTGAAGGGGCATTTACCTCTAATAGTTAGCAGCTGGTCGTCAACCGTGATGTTCTCATGCGGCATGTATGCATCTTGAAGTGTAGGTAGCCATAATTCAAAAAGTGTTCAAATCGGTGATGATAAATCTTTTTTACTTTGCCCTTAAAAGTAAAAGTTGATTACTTACAAGTAATAGTTGTGTTGCTGATTGTTTTTTTCGCGAGGACTAGATTCTACGTCAGATACGTTTTCGGAGTTGTATTCTGAATGCACTTCAGTGAAATCGACTTCAGCATCATCATCATCTGAATTATTAGTAGTGTTCCCGTAACCCACATTATCACTCTCAGATTCTTCAATCCACTTTAGTAACGTTTCTTCAGCACCTTTATTATCTATTATGCGTACCGAACTTCCTCCGGTCGTGATTACCCAATGATTGGGAGTAACACCCAAACACCGAATTTACTGAATTTCCAATAGACGCAAAGAAAAAGGGGAAACGCCGAGATAAAAACAAACATCAGTAAGAAACTAAAGGAATCTCTATATTCAAATTACAAGGCTGCTGAGTCCCCAATATGCGCACAGAAATAAGGGAGGCACCGAGGTAAAAGCAGATGTAACTAAGGAACCAGGGGAACCCCCGCAGCTCTAGTGAGTGACGAGCAACCAAAAAGATAAATTTGGACTTCATAAGTAGCGTAAAACAACATTCACAAATTAATGCAGCATGCTTAGTATATAGGGCACCGGTGACCCCAACGGTATTACGTGTAACTTATTTAATTTTTTCGAAAACGGCACATGCTACAGAAATTATACCTTGCCAAAGCATATAACCTACTGCCATGCACAAAGTCAATTTTTTTCAAAATTTTAGGGAAAACTGTTCCAGAGATATACACCTCCAAAGAGCGTGTGGGGTCTCCAGTGACCCCATGGTATTATGAGGGTTAAAACAGTTTTTCTTGTCAAATTGCTAGGTAACATGAAATTTATCCGAAAAATAAAAAGCTCGTGTGTCATAATTACAGTTGATAATTACGACCGTTTTGTGGAAACATTTAGCGGGAAAGATGCGCTTCACGACGCAGTAGGTATTATTTATCAATTTTGCCCTAAAAATGATACCGAAGAAGACTCCGAAACATCTAACCAAAATATAGCATCACCTCATGATTTGGATCCATTTACTTCTATCCCATTTGATACTACTAACTTGAACGATTAATCAGATAAACTTGAAGAAGAATAAACGCCCCGGAAAAGAAGACGATTTGAAGAAATCCCACAAGAAATTCAAGCATACTACAAGAAACCTTCTGTTAAAACAGATTTAACATCATTAGATGTTATTGATAATATTATCGAGGACTGTAAAATGACTATCGAAAATGCTATTGATACAGATATTTTGTGCATCTTTTCATTATCGTTAATAAAATCAACTCCAATGTGGATTGGATTCAATTATTGTACGAGTGTAGAAAACAGTGAACATCAATTGATCCATATTCAGATGGATTTTTTTAAAACTTTAGGAAAGTACATAGATGCCTGTGGAATCAATGATATACTTGTACAAGCCAATGTTTTAGCAGAAGATTTAATAAATGGTTTCTTAAAAGTGGCAATCATTTTAACAGATGTAAAAGGATTTATCCGTTACTGTCGGCAGCACTTCCAATTTTAAACTTAGAGCAATTTATGTCAGAAAATAATATAGACGTTGAAGAATTAACCGAAGATTTAGAATGTATAAAACAAAATTCTTCTGAATATGAAAGTGTAGGGATACCTGAAACATTGCGCGACACTTTAAATAAATATAAAAGATTTGTCCAGGAAACTCAGCTTGGCCTTCGTGGCAAAACTGCTCAGTTTTATATTCAGTATGTTGAGTTTACTAATATTTATTTAAGATTTATACGAAGTATTAGAACGAGTGACTTTTATCTATATATAAGTTCTTTATATGATATTGCTAACGTATTTTTTACTTTCAATTGGCCTAATTACGCTAGATGAATACTATTATATTTAAGGCGCTTTTGGTGTCAAAAGAACAAATACAAAATTTAGTAGGATTCAAGTAGATCTTGCCCTGGAACAAACCATCAATTCAGATGGTGCAAGCACTTTGACAGACGTCACTCATTTTAGTAATTCCGTATCAGCCAAACAACGTTGGGCATTAAACCACGGCATGCGGACTAAATTAATATCACGGATATTCGAAGAATTAAAAATGACAAATGAAGATGATACAATTCATGCATTAGAAAATCATAGAATTATAAAAGATATGAATGCTAATATTATGCTGAAAATAAAGGAAAACATTATTCCATTTGATAAGAACATCGATCAGTATATTTATATAATATTTCGACGGGTAGAGCAGCGTCTAGTGAAACAGCGTCTTTGCTCCTTAATGTATAATGTAAAAGCATATGGCGAGATGGAAAAACAAGAATTCATATCAGAGTGCAATACTGATGTTTCAAGATTCGAAAACGCTATTGCATGTCATAAAATTAATAATTTTGCCGCAGAATGCGTTAAAAAAACTGCAAATGGGAAGAAAAGTGCCCCTAAATTGGAACGTGACATTTTTGGCCGTTTATTAGCCATTGCACTTGAGAAATAAATTGATATGGCAGCTTGTCTTTCTTATCCATTATCACCAGCGCTACCAGCCTTATGTCATACTACTGGAAAATTTTTAAGACCGATAAATCTAAACTTGCTCAGCAATTAAAATCTTTCGCCGAATCATCAGTTCCAAAAAACCTAGATATTGAAATAATAGACGGCTTTTACTTTTTACACAAATTAGGATCAGCAGCACCAAACCGATTTGATAAATCAGCAGAGTTAATTTTTAAAACAATTTGTTGCAATAAAGCATCTGAAATTCATATCATCTTCGACAGATACTTTATCTCTTCTATCAAAGATGTTGAACGGTTTAATACACAAGAGATTGATAGCCCATATGAAATAATCGGACCGTCACAAACAAGACGGAATGGTTTGATAAAATATTTATAAAAACAAAAATTTTAAAGAGGCTCTAGTTTTTATCCGAGCAGTGGCAATACATTAATATCAACATTAGCCCACAGAAACGTTTTAATTACAGTTGAAGAAAAATGTTTTTCATTTGTTATAGATGAAAATATTGTAAAAAGAACTGAAGAGTTAGATTTTGAATGTTTTCACGAGGAAGCAGATACTCGTATCATGTATCACATTAATAAATGTAAAATAAATAGTAATAAACGCCATAGACACTGATATTCTTGTAATATTATTAGGTAATATCTAAATTGATGAGTTATGAAATTTGGCTGTGTGCAAGTAATAAATTTAGTATTGATATTAGTTATATCAATTGTACAGATTTGGCAAAAAAACTTGGGAATGAACTTTGCCTTTCTTTACCAGCTTTCCATGCCTTTACGGTCTGTGATTACACAGCAAGTTTACTGGAAAGACAAAGTTAAAGGCTTTAAATTGCTTCAAAATTCAGAAACCGTACAAAATGTGTTTGCTTCATTAAACAATCCACTTGACGTTTCTGATGATAATAAAATGAACATTTTACACCGATTTACTTGCCAATTGTATGGCATTCCTAGATGTTCTGATGTAAACTTAGCGCGATTATTGATATTCCAAGACAAATTTGAAAACAAAATTAATGAGAAGCAATTTTTATACAATAGTAAAAGTTTTGATTCCAGTCAAATACCACTCTGTTGGAAAAATCCTTACGACAAAAAATATTAAGAACCATTTACATCACGTCTATGTGGTAACATGCAACAGACGAAAGATGTATTAAATTTGATGTAGAATAATGTCGTTCGATCCGTAAAGACGATGGAATACAACCGCGTTGGTTTGAAGAACATTCTAGCCCATTGTCAGTAGATGAGATTGTCCATAACAATAATAATAATGATAATGTCGATGACAATTTACAACTGTCTGATGCAGATACTGACGATGATGAAGACTTAAAGTTTATATAATTGCTAGATCTTATACTGTTAATTATCTACTGATAATTGTAATTATTTATTATAATGTTCCTCGCCCTGTATTTAACGTCTGGAAGATTACGTAATAAAAACTTTAAGGATAGCATATACTATATGTGAGTAGTAACAGCAAACAGTGTAAGTGCATGAACAATTAGAATTTTGTCACATGTCATTTGATAATGTGTATGTAAGCAACATTATTTCTGTAGTGTATTCTAGAGAAAGTAGGTAAAGAAGCTGCAGCCCTAAGGGTGGTAAAATGTAAGAGGGTTGTAAGAAATCAGTCTGGCACTGACCATCTAAGCCAACACTTAGTGACGGGCAGTAGCATAATAAAGTGTGATCTTTTAGTATTACTTGTGTGTTATTATTCATCACCAACCACCCGCAGCTCCAAACACAACAGTGGCGACGAGGATTATAGTAATTAACATCACAAGTCCGAGAACTCATATTTTACAGTACGAGCGAGATGTTTGAAGACGAGGCGACGAAGGAGTCGAGTGTTGGAACTCGAAACGAGTACTGTAAAAAGAGCTCACGGACGAATGTCGTTATGTATTTTATTTCATCCTGTGTCAAATTCCGTTTTAAAGAAATCTAGTTACATTTTCGGAACATGATTAGCAACGGCTGTTTGGCAATTGTTTAATTTGTTGATTTCGCTGAAATAATTTGGTGTGTCAAAATGAATTCTAATGCAAATCATCCAGAAATTGCAAGAAAATCTGAAGAAGCGTGTGCTAAATTAATACCTAGCAAGTCTGGTGAAAGGTATCAAAAACAATTCAGCCATTTTTGTGAATGGAAAGTAGAAAATAATTGTTATTGCGATGATTAATTTTGTGTTTCCAATAGCAACACTTTACCGGATAAGGCCGTTTTTTGCGTTTGCCCGGACTAAAACTGTTGACGTAAAGTATTGGAATTTGACACAGGATGAAATTTAAAAAAAAATAGAAATAATTGGAAAGTGTAGTGGTATTAGTCAGTGTTTTACTCAGTGTATTTAAAATATGGCATTAATAGGAGCTATGGTGGAATTTGATCCTAATCATTGGATAGTTTACCAGGGGAGGCTTGAGCAATATTTTAATGCAAATCTGATAAGGGACAATGACCAGGTGAAAAGACAAGCTGCAACATTGATAAGTTTAATTAGTGCGGAAACTTATAAGCTGTTGCGCGATTTGTGTTATCCCTCGTTACAGAAAGACAAAACATACGTTGAATTGTATGAGATATTAAAGCGACACTTTAGTCCTAAAGTATCGGTATATCGTGAAAGAATTAAGTTTTATTCGGCAATGCAAAGCACAAACGAAATAATAGGAGAGTAGCACGCGCGAATAAAAAAGCTTGCGATAAACTATAACTTTGGAAACGCTTTAGATAAAGTGCTAAGGGATAAATTTGTTACCGGTTTGTGTTGCGGATATATTTTAGACAAAATATGCGAAGAAACTTTTTCCGATGACGCGAAATTAATTGAATTGGTGGAATCAGCTCTAACAAAGGAAGCCAGTATGCAAGCACGAAACACGCTGGGTGCAGATCTGCGGGACCTGCGTTGGGCCTCAAAAGAAAAGTTTCCCAAGAACCCACAACGACAGGCAAGAGCGGCAACAAAAGGACGGGTAGGTTCGAGCAGTCTTTCCAGACAGAATCCTGAGGTACCAAACAAGAAGTTTGGGGAAGCCCAGGGTAATAAGAAATAACAATAAAAAATATTACTGTAAGTGCTGTGGAAAAAATCATCAGGTAGGACAAACTTGTAAGTTTATAAGCTACATGTGGTTTAAATGTAACAACAAAGCACATTTGTCTATTATGTGTAACAAAGGACAAGTTAGAAGACATACTTATGTAAATACAGAATTAGATAATAGTGATGTCGTTGTTTTTTTTGTGTTATCTTTTTTTTAAATTTGACTAGATCAACATATACATGCATGTTCTACATAGCCTTTATAACAATTAGTTTAACATTAGGGGGAACGGTGTCAACGACAGTCTCCCGGTAAATAAATTTATGTATTTACATTCTTGTTATCACAATAGATTAGGATATATAATGTATATACAGGGTGTTAAAAAAAAGTGTTCGGAAATTTTAAGGGCGTATAGTATAGACCAAAATAAGTGAAAAAAGCCTAATAAACATGGGTCCGCAAACTGACCGTTTCAAAGATATGAGCTATTTCCAGAAATGTACTAGTACTATCTAAAAAAATAAGAAAACAGTGTGTGATATCAAATTTACGTTTTTTATTTCAGCCATTTTACAATAGGTGTTCTACATGTCCCCCTTCCATCTCAATACATGATTCACATCTTCTTATAAACGAGTTTCGCACCTTTTCAAAAATTCCCGGTTTTACTCGAATTATCTCACAGGCATGTTCTATTCGCTCTTCTAAGTGCGCTACATTATTAATTGGAGTAGAATAAACTAAACTCTTTAAATATCCCCAAGGAAAGAAGTATTGGCGATTTGTTTTTACTGTTAATCACAGCAAACTTGATTGCATATGTAGTAATTTAGTTTGTTTTGTTCTGTTCTGTTTTAGCTCATATCTTTGAAACGGTTAGTTTGCGGACCCATGTTTATTAGGCTTTTTTCACTTATTTTGGTCTATACTATACGCCCTTAAAATTTCCGAACACATTTTTTTAACACCCTGATCATATATCATATAGCTCCACAGTTGGAACAACGGGCGCCCATGGGTTGTTTCACTGGCATCTAGATATATACAGGGTGACATTGAAAAAACTGCCATGCATAGTACCACGCGATAGAGGACTATAAAATAATAAAAAAAGTTCTTATACGCTAATGTCCGATCGTCTTTTGTTTTCAAGATACAGGATGTTAAAAGTTTGTTAGAAAATTTAATTTTTTTTTAAAAAACTACAATGCATAGTACCACGCGATAGAGGACCATAAAATAATAAAAAAAGTTCTTATACGCTAATGTCCGATCGCCTTTTGTTTTCAAGATACAGGATGTTAAAAGTTTGTTAGAAAATTTAATTTTTTTTTTTAACTACAATGCATAGTACCATGCGATAGAGGACCATAAAATAATAAAAAAAGTTCTTATACGCTAATGTCCGATCGCCTTTTGTTTTCAAGATACAGGATGTTAAAAGTTTGTTAGAAAATTTAATTTTTTTTTAAACTACAATGCATAGTACCATGCGATAGAGGACCATAAAATAATAAAAAAAAGTTCTTATACGCTAATGTCCGATCGCCTTTTGTTTTCAAGATACAGGATGTTAAAAGTTTGTTAGAAAATTTAAACTTTTAACATCTTGTATCTTGAAAACAAAAGGCGATCGGACATTTGCGTATAAGAACTTTTTTTATTATTTTATGGTCCTCTATCGCGTGGTACTATGCATTGTAGTTATTAAAAAAAAATTAAATTTTCTAACAAACTTTTAACATCCTGTATCTTGAAAACAAGAGGCGATCGGACATTAGCGTATAAGAACTTTTTTTATTATTTTATGGTCCTCTATCGCGTGGTACTATGCATTGTAGTTTAAAAAAAAAAAAATAAATTTTCTAACAAACTTTTAACATCCTGTATCTTGAAAACAAAAGGCGATCGGACATTAGCGTATAAGAACTTTTTTTATTATTTTATGGTCATCTATCGCGTGGTACTATGCATGGCAGTTTTTTCAATGTCACCCTGTATATATGGTGAGGATGCTAGTCTCACACACTATCTTGGGTCTGTCCGGCTGTCGTAATTCTGTTTGTTAAAGTCTTCCATTCTTTTCTATTTTTTGCTATTCTTTTTGCTTAATTCCAATTTAGGTAAATTTGTTTTAATTCTTCCGTGATTGTTCTTTTCCATGTATTATTTGGCCTACCCCTCTTTCTTTTCCCTATTCTGTTATATTCTAAAGCTTGTCTTGTTATATTCCCTGTTGGTTTTCTGAGGGTGTGGCCAATCCATCTCCATTTGCGCTTCTTTATTGTCACTTCTATTTTTCCTTCTTCCGTCATCTTCCATAGATTTTCGTTCCTAATTACTTCTGGCCAAAAAATTCCACATATAATTCTAAGGCATTTATTCGTAAATGACTGTAGTTTTTTGTATTGCTTTTTATTTTCTTTCCATGTCTCTGCCCCATACAGTAGTGCTCATGTGGAGTACAATATCTGGGCCTGTGTGTGGATAAAATCCGGAGTAGTGGTGGCAAGTCGCGGCCGTTTTCAATAGTTGGGCTTGGCAAAATTGGCCCAACTATTTAGCCCACTTGGAGCGGATTTTAACAAATTTTGTTTAGGATTCCATTCTCAGTGGGCGACTCGTGCAAAGGGTTGAAATTAAATTAGAACAATGTTCTTCATGTTGCCTACCTGAAAGTGGAAAAAATTCAACTTTACCAAAAAATTAATCTTGGGTTGCATAAGACAATTCAACTTTACAAGAAAATTACTCTTGGGTTGCATAAGACAAGTCAACTTTTAAAAAATAATTACATACTGGTTGCATAAGAGCTGCTTACGTGAACGCAAATCCGTTTCTGAAATTTATTAAAATACAGCACCAAAACTTAGAAAAATCGAATTTAATGATATTATGCGAATTTACAACCACTTTCGGTCGTTTTTAGACGGTGATCAGCTGGAACCCTTTTAAATTTAAACATAGGTCACGTCCCGATCGCTACAACTGGATATCATCCCTTAAAAATAAAAACGAAAGTCATACGGGGTAACGTTAGAAAGCGTTTCACAAAACCTGGAGAATTTTATTGTGGGAGAAGTGTCCATTCAGGCCCAAAAAAGTGGATTTTTACCGACTGACAGAATAACCCCTACTAAGTGGTCCACTACATACCTCGCGTACGAGTGTGTGAGCCCAACGAGTTTGGAATGTACATACCTATCAACCTGCATAATACAGAACCCTTTTAAATTTAAAAATTTTATTTCTGTGTCCTTCTCTACAGTGTCCCACAATTGGTACTACAAAATACTTTTAAATGTAACCAAAGGCTGCCATGCAAGTCTTGTATAATCTGTCCATCTGCCAATCACCTACTATTTTCTATTATTAATAAGTAGCTTAACTAGTCTAAGCCCAACGAGTTTGGAATGTACATGTCACATGTCAACCAGCCCAACTGTTAAAGAAACTTCACATAACACGCCGGACGGCATTCATGCCAAATGACCCTGAAACCTATAACATTTCGTGCTTTTTAATAAGGCCATTTACTTAAACGACGCCAGAAAGGGAACCCATGATTTCGTCTAATTTACGACATATTAGATGTTTTGAAATAAGGAACCATAGAAATTCTGAATCTGTTAAAACCAACCAAATCAAATGAATCTTGTTGTGCCAAGTCTATTTTATCCATACAAAGAAACCCTTACAATCAGATTCGATAATCTTCCAGTTTTCAAAAGAGAATGTCCTGGAATAACGAATTGAAATCTGGAAATCCTGTTACGAAAAGGTCGTTGCCCTGATTAACGAAGTTTATTCACGAACCGAATATAGTTAGACAGAGTTTTTTAAAAATTATGCAGCAAATGGGAAGCTTCTTTATTATTGAGATCTACAACATTTTTATTCCTTACAAAAAAAAAAAAGGAAACGAAGGTCGTCACGTTAGGAAAAGTTTCTTCGTAAAAGATATTCCTTAGGTGTGTTTCAAGGCCCAAAAAAGTGGCTTTTTACCGACTGACAGTATAACCCCTACTAAGTGGTCCACTACATACCTCGCGTACGTGTGTGTGAGCCCAACGAGTTTGGAATGTACATACCTATCAACCTGCATAATACAGAACCCTTTTAAATTTAAAATTTTTATTTCTGTGTCCTTCTCTGCAGTGTCCCACAATTGGTACTACAAAATACTTTTAAAACTAACCAAAAGTTGACATGCAAGTCTTGTATAATCTGTCCATCTGTCAATCACCTGCTATTTTCTATTATTAAAAGTAGCTTAGTCTAAGCTCCCTTTAAGAGTTTCATCTTACTTAGGTAATCACGATGGGCGCAACCGGAAACTAATTGTTTTTTTTTATTTTTCCCTTAAACAGAAAGAAAACGAAAGTCGTATTCCTCGAAAGTTACAATCTAACATACATTGTACGCTGTTAAAATAACCACGAAAGATCGAGATATTCTAAAATTAGATTAAAAACAATTTCCAATATTCCAATATTATAAGTTAGTTGGGCTGTACAGGGTGGTCCAAATTGGACACTTTTGATGGGAAACGCCAATTTCTAGAGGAGCTAGAAAAAACTAACCTATATGTTACGAGCTCGATTTTTGTGAGAAACTGAATGCCGAAAACCGCACATCGATATCTTGAACTCTTTAGACTTTTTTGTTTCTGTACAAACATTCTTAAGGCACTTTTTTTAAGGGGATCCAATAGTGTCCCAAGTTTTCTTGTAAAAAGAATGGTTTTGAAGCTATGACATAAACTTGTACTTTTTCTTATGGACCACCCTGTATATTTTTGCATATTCTTTTTCTAAATATATAAAATACTTGATACTTTCCTTTTTAAACATTTATTTCATTGCCGTTTCTAAAATACTATAGATGAATTTTGTAAATCTGGAGTGCCACATGCTTGAAAAATAGAACGAAATAAATTTACAGCTGTTATAAAATATTTATTGCCTATTTTTTAGTAATTTATTGATTTAATTAAACAACACAAAATAACAAAAGCAAACAATATAACATTAAAACTACATTATAAATAGTTTTTTCTATCTCCTCTAGAAATTGGTGTTTCCTATCAAAAGTATGCAATTTGAATCACCCTGTACAGGTACACCAAACTCAAACACGAATAATTTGCATTGGTTAAAGATAGGGTTACAGGGCGGCCCGGTTTTCCCGGATTATCCCTGATTTAAGTAAAAGATCCCAGTGTCCCGAAAAACCTTCTCGGGACATGCAATTTTGTGAGTAGTTATACTGAACGGTGCACTATGCTACTTCACTTAACAAGGTTGTTTATTAAATTTATGAATGTAAGAAATCTGAGAACTGTGAAATTTCTGAAGAATTTCTTGATTGTCCGAAAAATTTCGTAAAAGTTTTTCAAGAAATTTGATGCATTTTAAGAAATACTGTGGAATTTTAAATAATTCTGTAAACTATTAGAAGAATTCTGTGGATTTTTTTAAATTACTGTAGGTACACGAGAAATTCTTTGGAATTTTTAGTATTTTCTTTGATCTTCTACGGTATATAATTCTACAGTGTCCGCTAAAAAATTTGCACCATATGGAAAACTTCTTTATTCAATTGTTTTTTTTTAAAACGGGTTTCAGCATGATTAATAACCAAAAAATTGCCAAAAATATTTGGCATGTCACAACCATGACACCTACAAAATGTCATTAGAAATTTTAAAATGGGCTGAAATGCCCTTATTTATCAAAATATGGAAAAGTACCATAAGGAAAAGTTGTTTGTAATTACATTAGGAATCTAAATGTGAAGTTTTGTTTGAAAATTTAAATGTTTTAGTTTTTCATTTTTTTAAATCCGTATTATTCACTTTTAAGGTTTTTGACGTAAATTTTAATAGAAATTTTGAGTTTTATTTAGTGATCTACGAGGGCTGACAATAAAGTAAGGTCTCCAACGCTGCAACTTCGCCGGATCACGCGCTAGGCGAAATCTGGCAACACCGCCGTGTTCCTTGGTTCCCCCACTACCACTTTGCTGCTGGGTGAGGCTTCCCCGACCGCTCAGTCTTGGCTGAGCAGCCGTCAACGATGGAGGTACCCCTCGCGTCAGCGTCCAAGTGCGAATTGCGTTCTGTAATACGTTTTTTGAGTGCGAAAAAGGTGACACCTATTGAAATCCATCGTCAACTAGTTGAAGTTTACGGGGAAAAGTGTATGGACATAAAAAACGTGCGTAAGTGGAGCCGCGAGTTCAATTCCGGGCGCACTAATGTTCACGACGAGGAGAGAAGTGGCCGACCGTCGGTCTCGGATGCGATTGTTCAAGCAGTGGAGGCAGAAATGCTCAAAAACCGCCGTGCGACAATTAGGGACTTGGAAGAGAAGCTTGGAGGAGTGTGTAGCAGCGAAACAATCCGTCATATCCTTGTGAACAACTTGCAGTATCACAAAGTTTCTGCCCGATGGGTGCCGAAACAGCTGACCGAAGACCACATGAAGCGGCGCGTGGAATGTGCGACCAAAGTTGTGGCCCGTTTTGAAGAGGAAGGCGATGATTTTTTGGAAGGGTTTGTTACGGGGGATGAAACGTGGGCTCATCACTACACACCCGAAACAAAGGAGTCGTCCAAACAATGGCGCCATAGCGATTCTCCGAAACCCAAAAAGTTTAAGGCGACACTGTCAGCCGGCAAGGTGATGGCTACGGTGTTTTGGGATCGCCACGGGGTATTGTTGGTGGATTTCATGCCAAGGGGAACCACTATCAATGCAGCAAGGTACTGTGAGACCCTGGAAAAGCTTCGTCGTGCCATAAAAAACAAACGCCCGGGATTGCTGAGCAAAGGAGTGAAATTTCACCACGACAACGCGCGCCCGCACACAGCCAACGTTACCCTTGACCTGCTCAAGAAATTTGGCTGGGAAATCATCGATCACCCTCCCTATAGTCCCGACGTGGCCCCAAGTGACTACCACATGTTCCCCGCCCTGAAAAAACATCTCGGAGGGAAGAAGTTTGATAGTGACGCGGAGGTTCAGAAAGAGGTCAACACCTGGCTGCGTGAGGCGGACGGAGAGTGGTATTCTGCCGGCATAGACAAGTTCATCGTGCGGATGCGCAAGGTGTTGGAAAAAAATGGCGATTATGTAGAAAAGTAGCCAAGACCTTGGCCTTTCCAACGGTGTATCGCTTTTTGTAAATAAATGTCATTTTCTATGAAAAAAAAAATTGGAGACCTTACTTTATTGTCAGCCCTCGTAAATTTGAGTTAAATGAACAATCGTTTCTTTAATATTCAAGCCCATTATCGTGCAAAATTCCACAGGAAGGGTTCAGAATTACTGAAAACAGTCGAGGATTGTCCTGTTATTTTTGTAAAAATGTTTTTTTGCCATTATTAATTACATTTAAAACAGAAATACAACATTTATGTATTTTTTGCATTGAAATATTTCAAATTAACTCAACTATAAACAAAAAATACACAGAAAACATTAAATGTTACATATTTTTGGAAAAAAATGGAAAAACTAAAATATTTAAATTTTCAAACCACACTTCACATTTAGATTCTTAATGTAATTACAAACTAGTTTTCCATATGGTACTTCTCCATATTTTGATAAATAAGGGCATTTCAGGCAATTTTAAAACTTCTAATGACATTTTGGAGGTGTCATAGTTGTGACATGACAAATATTTTTGGCATTTTTGTAGTTATTAATTATGCTGAAACTAATACTGAAACCAGTTTAAAAAAAACAATTGAATAAAACAGTTTTTCATATGGTGCAAACTTTTTGGCGGACACTGTATATAATTTCTATATAATATCTATATAATACCATAAGTATTATACCGTTCCGTGGATTTTTGAAGAATTTTGTGGAATTTTTGAGAAGTTTGATGGAATTTTCTGAAATTTCATTAATACAGAGGCAGAAATCCCAAAGAAATTAGAATTGCACGAAATTCCGAAAAACTTAAGGTTGTCTATAAAAAACAGAAGGGAATTATACAGAATTCTCATGAAGTCCCACTCCAAATGAATATTTACTGTATTACCTACATTTTTTTTCACTTACGATGCCCTATTTTTACATTTAAAAAACTATGGTCGTCATTATAATGTGCAACGTGTTAGTTTCTGCCTAAAAATTAAATGTTATCATCTAAACTTTTCTTTATTAATAAATAAATAAATTCTGACAACCCTAGAAATAGAGTTAAAACATGACTGACGGTGCATCTTGATTGTAGAGGCTCTAAGGATACCTATTGCGGTAATAAATTTACGCAAATTGAAAATTTAAAAAAGCAAGAGCTCCGAATAAGCCCAACTGTTAAAGAAACTTCACATAACACGCCGGACGGCATTCATGCCAAATGACCCTGAGACCTATAACATTTCGTGCTTTTTAATAAGGCCATTTACTTAAACGACGCCAGAAAGGGAACCCATGATTTCGTCTAATTTACGACATATTAGATGTTTTGAAATAAGGAACCATAGAAATTCTGAATCTGTTAAAACCAACCAAATCAAATGAGTCTTGTTGTACCAAGTCTATTTTATCCATACAAAGAAACCCTTACAATCAGATTCGATAATCGTCCAGTTTTCAAAAGAGAATGTCCTGGAATAACGAATTGAAATCTGGAAATCCTGTTACGAAAAGGTCGTTGCCCTGATTAACGAAGTTTATTCACGAACCGAATATAGTTAGACAGAGTTTTTTAAAAATTATGCAGCAAATGGGAACCTTCTTCATTATTGAGATCTACAAAATTTTTATTCCTTACAAAAAAAGGAAACGAAGGTCGTAACGTTAGGAAAAGTTTCTTCATAAAAGATATTCCTTAGGTGTGTTTCAAGGCCCAAAAAAGTGGCTTTTTACCGACTGACAGTATAACCCCTACTAAGTGGTCCACTACATACCTCGCGTACGAGTGTGTGAGCCCAACGAGTTTGGAATGTACATAGGTACCTATCAACCTGCATAATACAGAACCCTTTTAAATTTAAAAATTTAATTTCTGTGTCCTTGTCTACAGTGTCCCACAATTGGTACTGCAAAATACTTTTAAAAGTAACCAAAGGTTGCCATGCAAGTCTTGTATAATCTGTCCATCTGTCAATCACCTGCTATTTTCTATTATTAATAAGTAGCTTAGTCTAAGCTCCCTTTAAGAGTTTCATCTTACTTAGGTAATCACGATGGGCACAACCGGAAACGAATTGTTTTTTTTATTTATCCCTTAAAAAGAAAGAAAACGAAAGTCGTATTCCTCGAAAGTTACAATGTAATATATATTGTACGCTGTTAAAATAACCACGAAAGATCGAAATATTCTAAAATTAGATTAAAAACAATTTCCAATATTCAAATATTATAAGTTAGTTGAACTGTACAGGGACACCAAACTCAAACACGAATAATTTGCATTGGTTAAAGATAGGGTTACCAGGCGTCCCGGTTTTCCCGGATTGTCCCTGATTTAAGTAAAAGATCCCAGTGTCCCCAAAAACCTTCTCGGGACATGAAATCTTGTGAGTAGTTATACTGAACGGTGCACTATGCTACTTCACTTAACAAGGTTGTTTATTAAATTTATGAATGTAAGAAATCTGAGAACTGTGGAATTTCTGAAGAATTTCTTGGTTATCCGAAAAATTTCGTAGAAATTTCTGTAAAAGTTTTTCAAGAAATTTGACGCATTTTAAGAAATACTGTGGAATTTTAAATAATTCTGTAGTCTATTAGAAGAATTCTGTGGATTTTTTTAAATTGCTGTAGGCACACGAGAAATTTCTTGGAATTTTTAGTATTTTCTTTGATCTTCTACGGTATATAATTCTATATAATTTCTATATAATATCTATATAATGCCATAAGTATTATACCGTTCCGTGGATTTTTGAAGAATTTTTGAGAAGTTTAATGGAATTTTCTGAAATTTCATTAATATATAGGCACAAATCCCAAAGAAATTCGAATTGCAGGAAATTCCGAGAAACTTAAGGTTGTCTATATAAAACAGAAGGCAACTATACAGAATTCTCATGAAGTCCTACTCCAAAAATTCCGAATATGTTAAAACCAACCAAAACAAATGAATCTTGTTGTGCCAAGTCTATTTTATCCATGCAAAGAAACCCTTACAATCAGATTCGATAATGTCCCAGTTTTCAAAAGCGATGAGTGTCCTGGAATAACGAATTGAAATCTGGCAATCCTGTTACGAAAAAGTCGTTGCCCTGATTAACGAAGTTTATCCACGAACCGAATATAGTTAGCAGGGGCGAAACTAGACCATTACAGGGTGGGCGCGCGCCCCCTCTGAAAAGTTAGCGCCCCCTCTTCACCACTGATTGTAAAAAGGAAAACTAGTGCTTTTTGGAAATTTAATTTTATTTTTGATATCTCTCTTCTAATTGTACTAAATACAAACAATAAAAATTGAAATTAATACCTAGAGGATATTAGTAGGTAGTTATTATGAAACTTGAAACTGTTGCAAACTTGGATCATTTTAATGATTTATTTAGAGTTTCCGGTCTCGAGGTGGGTAATAGCTTTGATTACGCTTAGCTGACACATTTTTAACAGACTTTCTTAGAATAATATAACTGCATACTGCTTGTATTGACCCATATAAGTTAATGTTTTTTATTTAACTTTGTTCCCAAAAAAATTTGCGCCCCCTCTACATTACAGTTCTTGTTTCGCCCCTGATAGTTAGACAGAGTTTTTTAAAAATTATGCAGCAAATGGGAAACTTCTTTATTATTGAGATCTAAAAAAAAATGTATTTCTTCATAAAAGATATTCCTTAGGTGTGTTTCAAGGCCCAAAAAAGAGGCTTTTTACCGACTGACAGTATAACCCCTACTAAGTGGTCCACGACATACCTCGCGTACGAGTGTGTCAGCCCAACGAGTTTGGAATGTAGGAATGTACATATTATTAACCTGCAAAAGACATAAATCAGCAGATTATGAATTATCACGTCATCCGGTTTGAAAGAATTCGCCGAACTAGAAAAATTCGATTTAGCTGTTCGCTGTAGCTGTTTGTCACGTTAAGCGGGATTTCCCCGTTACTTGCGCAGATTGTACTGGGCAACTTCAAACTTGCCTGGCCCAACAATACTGCTTGCTGAATGCAGTAATGCAGTTGCAGGTTGCACACTTTAATAGTCTGGCGTTTGTCTCCGAGCTTTACGGTTGTTCATTTGAGCATGTAACCACCACGCACGCAGGCATTTTCGAGCGAGGTAACCTGTTCTGTTCGGTTCTTCTAGTTATTTGTGATTTGTTTCATACCAAAAACAATGAGTGAATTTACTTCTGCTGAGGCGCTTCCACCTGCTGCCGAATTGACAGAAGTCTTGGCTAGTACATCTAGAGTAGTTACGGCTCCTCGCGAAAGATATAGGTAAGTGAAATTCATATTATTTGTAATTAGGCAGTATGAAAGCGCTTCAAATATTTAGTTTTCTGGTTGTGCTAACCGTTTAACTTGCGGCTTGTAACTTGTAACTAACTATTGCTTTCGTCAGAATATTTGAAATTTATCGATAAAACATTCAGTGTTCCGTCTTCTGGTTCATTTTGGAAGGAATTTGCAAGTGCCACTTTATTTTTCGTAATTTTTGAATGTTAACGAAGCCGAGCGGCCATGTTGTTATGCTGTTAGCGTTCGCGGTTTTTTTCTAATTGGTCTTCTTAAATTGATTGAAAGGTGCGCCATTCCGTCTCCCTTGAATATATGTTTTGGACATTAATATAAAAAAGATATCCGATTTTTCCTCGTTTGATATGGTTTTCAGATTTAATTTCTTTAAGGGGCTGGCTGTTTGTTTTATTTTTAACGGGTGCGCGTGAACCATTCACGCACGCTTCGCATGCATAAACGGAACATGCGCTCGTACAGTTTCGGTCGAACCAAAATGGTAGCACTAATTTGTTGTTAGTTTTGACAGATGCATAGCAAACGAAACGAAATTTTTAAATGTTTTTAAGTTTCAACCGGCGGTGGGGTTGTTTTTTTTTTGCTTTATGCTAGTGGAAATTGAGCACTCCGGGCGTTTTATTTGCTCACAGTCAACGCATAATAGTATTATATTGTGTTAATTAGAAGTAAAAGTGTCATTTTGTGTGCCGAGCATGACGTTTGAACGACGAGCGCTAGCGAGTCGGACTATTCATGCGAGGCATGTCCTAGTAGCTCTCCCTGTATGTTGGTTGTTCCTAACGCTTTTTTCTTGTTCTTATTCTTCTTTCCCATTTCTCCATTCTTTTGCTTGCCTTTTCTTCCCTTATTTTTTCTTCCGGCGAAGCTCTTTGCACTTCGAGTGGTTCTGGTTTAAAATATAATTTGTGCTGTTGTGTTACTATCGTGTGGCCTTTCATGCTTTCGGCATTGCACATTCTTGAATGGCCGGTCAGTCAGTAAAATAAATAGTACGTTCTTTCGTAATCTCTCTGCGATGAAGACGATTGATGAGTTCATATGGTTAACTTTCACGTCTTATGTAAAAATAATATATTTAACAGATTCTGATGGTGTTCTTGCCTGTAATACGTCACGTTCAAATTCCAGATTGCCTGCGGAAGCCCTACACTTGGCTAGAATTTCTAGACTCCTTTTGGCAGTCTCTTCTAATAACGTGGAGTCTATCAGGGGTAAATCGTTGGACGAACTTTCCCCACCGGACCCAAACGACGCCCCGAATTACTTGATGGTCACAGAAGAGGACGAAGATGGCAGCAACGGGCAACAACAGGAAGAAAACGATGGGGAGTAACGGCAAGAAGAAAACAATGCGGAGCAACGGGAAGACGAACGAATCGAGGAACCTGCCGGGGATACAGAACTGCCACGCAACGATGATTGCGATACAAAGCAAGAGAGTTTTTTCTCTGGAGATGGAGCTAGCGATTCATCCAGCTGCTACAGTGCGGAAACTGAAGTTACGAGTAGTAGCAGCGACAGTATCTCATTCAGATCTTCCTCCAAAAGGGTTTCTTCTTCCACCGTATCTTCCTCCAAAAGGGTTTCTTCTTCCACCCCATCTTCCTCCGCCCTATCTTCCTACGAAAGGGTTACCAACCAGACTTCAACGTTTGCAAAAAAGGCTTCGGAACGTTTGATTTGTGGAAAACTTCGAAGTTACGTAAGTTTCTTAGTAATACGATTTCTTCAAAAGTGTTAAAAGTTGATAAGCATAATGCTTAATTTCCTTTTTATTCAACTAATCAGATGAAAACTTGAGGTGACTTTCTGATTACGTATTTCTGCTTGTTTAGTTTTCCAGAGTTTATTATTATTTTTTAACTTCAAGGCTGATCAATTAATCATTGTCATCATTATCAATGTTGTTGTTTAACGACATCTTTACCATCTCAATCACTGTTTTTACCCATTGTAGATTCCTTGGAGTCCCGAAGAAAAAGATTCAGTGCTGAAACATCTCTCATCGTGCGTGCAGGAGTCCCGTGTCCCTTCGAAAGCGGAAGTCGATGCTTGTCTACGGCACGAACCCGTATTAAATTCGAGATCATGGAGGAATGCGAGATCATGGAGGAATGTGAAAGATCTCGTGAGAAATCTAGGTCTTCGTCGGAAGAAGGTTTAGGAATTAATCAATTTTTTTTCGTAATACCTGGGTTAAGTCGTAATTATTGAGAATCCAAAAGAAATCTTTTTGCATTCTCAATACTTACGGCTTGATTTCGTGCCTTTTTTTCACCGGCAAAGCTCTTTGCATTTCGAGTATGGTTAATTGTTAAACTATTTGCATATCGAGCGTTGATATTTTGGAATCGCTTGCAATTCGAGCGATTGTTTTTTTTTCAACATGGAAGAAAGATCCAGAATTTACTAAATTACATTCTTAATACCTTGGTTAAGCCATGTTGTATATGTTTTTTTACTCATTCTATGTATTTGTATATATTTATGTATTTATTTATTTGTATATATTTATGTATTTATTTATTTGTATATATTTATGTATTTATTTATTTGTATATATTTATGTATTTATTTATTTGTATATATTTATGTACCTATTTATTTATATATTTGTATTAATTGACTAAATGTCATTTTTACAAAGCGAAAATTAACTGCAATTGTTATTATGCGGTGCTGAAATGTTACCTATATTTTTATATGTATTTTTTTTGTGTTTTCTCGTTTTTATTTTAAATAAAACATGTTTTTATAACGACAGTTGCCTTTGTTTTCGACCTTTTAAGACCTTTAATTAATTAAGTGTTGATGCTATTTAAGTGTCGAGTATGAATGGAAGTTCCGGTTAAAACTAGCGAAAAAACGTTTCCAAATATACCACTTGCTTTTATTAAACCTGTATCTGCCATGGAACAGAACAAATTTACGATTTGGTAAGTAATCGGAGCTTCAACTATGCATATCTTCTAGTTAAGCCTAATTAATAATTCAGTCACATTACCATAAATGATCATCTATTCTCTTATTAAGAACATTTATTGATAGTAATTAAACATTGATTAACTACCCTACATATTTCCAATCTTAATTACACTACATGTGCCTGCTTACAACCACACTGGTGCAATTTAAAACCTTCAATCATTAATAAGGATACCCGTAAAGGATTGGTTAATTGATTCTTTGAATTTTCATTTAAATTCAAACTTTAAATTACAACCCTCCCCACGTACACCTCTAGTTAAGCCTAATAGTTTAGTCTTGCACGTTACCATAAATGGTTATCTATTCTCTTATTAATAACATTTATTGATAGTAACTAAATATTGATTTAAAAACTAGGTACCCTACATATTTCCAATCTTAATTACAGTCTACCTGTATAATCACAAAACCTTCAATAAATTAATAAGAATAAGCAATAAGAAAGCAATCTTAATTGCACTCTACTACTACCACAAAAACACCAACCACACTGGTATAATTGACGCATTCAATAATTATCACTTTCTCTAAGGATATTTTTATAGTTTAAGGATTCTTTTATTGGAAAGTGTAATTATTCTCTAAAATTTCAATTAAATTTAAATAATCTAATGGACAACCCTCCTTGTCAATTCACATTCAGAAATAACCACTAGAATATGTTATTTCTTATTTCCTACTGTTCAATTCGGGTACGGGAATACCAAAACTGCTAACTTGTTTCATTTTACAACCCTCCCTATCGATTTACATTAAGAAATAACCACCCCAATATTTAATTTCTTTTTCCCTCTTGTCCTACCAAGTAGCACGCCCCACAAGGTCACCAATCTGTATAATTACTAATAGTCACCCAAGCCCATATAAGTGGAATTTTAGTCACACTCACGGGCCCAGAAATTGTACTCCACGTGTATAGGTGTGCTTTTTATATTGCTACGAAAAAGTCGGAGTTTTGTTTTCCTGCTAATATTTTTTGACTTCCAAATTTTATATAATGCATTAAAGTTGTTCCGTGCTAATCCTATACGCCTTTCTATGTCTCTCTCTATGCCGCCTTTAGTATTTACTATGCTTCCTAGATAGCAGAATTCTTCCACTTCCTCAATTTCCCTTCCCTCTATTCGTATTTCTGTGTCTTTGGTTTTGCTTTTTAGTTTGGTTTTATTTATATTTATTTGTAAGCCTGCTTTCCTAGCATTTTTGTTTAATGTGGTCGTTTTCTCCTGCATGTGTTTTTTGTTTGTTGTCATCAGGCAAATGTCATCGGCAAATTCTAAGTCCTCCAATTTGTTAAACACGTTCCAATTTATAGCTGTTTTTTGTCCTCGGTCTTCCTCATTATCCAATCGATCACTATTATGAATAGGAGAGGAGAAAGGATGCAACCTTGTCTCACTCCTCGTTGTATTTTGATTTTTTGAGTAAGTTGTCCTTCATGTTCTATATATGCAGTGGAGTTGTTATAAAATAGTTTTATTATTGTTATGTATTTATTTGGGATGCCATATTGCTTCAATATCTTCCACATTATTTCCCTGTCTATTGAATCAAAGGCCTTTTGAAAATCTATAAAGGTAATGAGGATTTCTTCCTCTACTTCAGCTGTTTGTTCTAATATGATTCTTGGAGTGTTTATGTGGTCAATGCAGGCTCTATTGGGTATAAATCCTGCTTGATTTTCTCATATTCTTGCTCGATTCTGAAATCTTTGAATTATCTCCATTTGTGTGCCCGAGGCTACTCCCCACACTTGACATGCATATGTTAATAACGGCTTTAAAATCGTAGTGTACAACATAAGACCACATTTTGTCTTAAGAGGTGGGTTTTTATTTAATATTGGGTATAGCAGTCGCATCCTAACATTTGCTTCTTTAAGTTTTTGATTGATATGTTGTGTCCAAGTTAGCCTTCTGTCCAGAAGTACGCCTAAGTATTTTACACTGCTATTATGTGGGTTCCACTCTATTGGTTTGTTATTTATGAGTATGTTGGGAGTAGTGCCGGGAAAAAATATCGATATGTCGATATATATCGATACTTATCGATATATCGAATAACGATATCGGAATGATAAAATATCGATATATCGATACTTATCGATATATCGATACATCGATACATATCGATATATCGATAGTTACAGATTTCACAGTTTTATCCATATTTTTTTGATATCGATATTTTATATAACTTTTTTAACATCGCCCAGCCCTAGAGCAGTAACAAAATACCTACTAAGTTTTTGATTGATGTTGAATTAGAATTTTTAAATCGTCGGGGGTTCTGGTCTGGGCAAGCAAAACCAGCAACGACGAAATAATAATACACTTTGATATTTATGATATTTACTAAGTACAAAATACAAAATTATGTTTTTACGTACTTAAATCTTTATTCATAGCAAGGACAATTAGCTGTTGCGAGTGCTATATCGATATATCAATAACTTTTTTTTATTCTAAATCAAAATCTCAAAAAGAAAATTTGAAACTTTAATTCGAGTATAAAGCGTACCTACCAAATACAAATGGGATTTTATAATATTGGGGGATCCCTTGACTCGCAAGTCTTCATACCAGGCGATTTAAAAAATGCGATCATACGATTTTCTTATCTATCGAGGAATCCCCTTTATTCTTAGCAAAAGAGCAACGGTTCTGTTTTGAAAAATATCAATAGGGGAAGGGGAGGGAGGGGTAGGGGAGGGAGGGGAAGGGGAGGGAGGGGTAGGGGCGGGAGGGGTAGGGGCGGGAGGGGTAGGGGGAGGAGGGGTAGGGGAGGGAGGGGAAGGGGAGCGAGGGGTAGCCCCGATCAGCGGGTAGCACCGATCACGAGAGTATTTGAACTGCATTACCGATTAGCGCTGTCTGTATGGTGCTGCGCTCTTTGCGATAGACCGTAGAACTACCTCGCCGGTTTTTGGGTCGCTATCGCCATTATGAGTTTTGTTGTGAGATGAAATCGTTTTGCTGCGTTTTTCTTATAACTATTCGACTATTTCTGAGCATTGTAAGTACCACCACATATTAACTTTAGAGATAATACCGATATTAGTTTATAGTGTATTCTTTTGTCAACAATTTAACGTAGGTTTCGATACTAAAACACTACTTGTTCTTGTTGGAGATTAAATATTGTTTGGTGTGTGTCGTAGGGTAATGGCGATCAAACGTGACGGGTAGCCCCGATCGGCTGATCGGGGCAACCCGACACTATTTTTAATGTTAAGTATGAACCTCTTGACAAATAACTGTTTTTGGGGAAAAGAAGGCCTGTGAGCTAGGGTTTTTGCATTGTTACAGATGCCTAGAACATGGACAAGGACGACCCAAAGAGGGAATTGGACGGAAGAGGCACTGAAGCAAGCCATTGCTTTTATAGAAGAAGGGAATTCAATCAGAGCCGCTAGTAAGCAGTTTAATATTCCATTCACAACATTGAGGGACAGGATGTTTAAAAAAATAGTAGGAAGCCCTAAATTAGGCCGGGCAACCGTATTTTCCAAAGATGACGAAGAATTACTGACAGCAAGACTAAAGCTAATGGACAATCTTTTTTACGGATTAACGCCGGTAGAGGTGCGTATGAATATTCAGAAATAAAAAAAATCCCAAATACTTTCTCTAAAGGGAGTCGCCTGGCTGGAAAAGACTGGTTGGGCGGATTTTTAGAAAGGAACCCACTTTCTGTGCGCAAACCAGAGGCAACCAGTATCAATCGTATCGCCGGATTTAATCGGGCTGAGGTTGCTAAATTCTTTGGCAACCTTGAGCATATAATGAGCAAGGAAAAATTTCCCCCGGACTGCATATACAATGTGGATGAAACAGGGGTGACCACAGTACAGGATCCCGGGAAAATAATATCTACTAAAGGTAAAAAAAGAGTTGGGTCAGTAGTCAGCTGGGAACGTGGGAAGATTATTACTGCAATTTGTGCAATGAATGCTGCAGGAAGCTACGTACCACCCATGTTTATATTCCCTCGGAATAGGATGTCCCCCCCATCTTCAAAAAGACGGTCCACGATGCGCAGTCTACACTTGTTCGCACAACGGCTGGTCCAACGAGGCTTTGTTTATCACTTGGCTTACACACTTCATTCACTATTCACATGCTAACTTAGAGCATAAAGTTCTATTAGTGCTTGACAACCACTCAAGTCATATAACCATCGAATCCTATGAGATGTGCAGAGATAATGGGGTTACAATGCTATCAATCCCCCGTCATACATCTCATCGGATGCAACCCCTTGACGTGACCTTCTATTCGCCTTTGAAGACTCTTTTTCGGCGTGAGTGTGATCTGAGAGTAAAATCGGCTTCTCTGCTGAAAATAACGCCGTATGAGATAGCTGGATTGTTTAACAATGCATATACAAAGGTTGCAACCATATCAAATGCAGTATCCGGGTTCAAACAGACTGGAATCTATCCCATGGATGCCGATATCTTCACAGATGTCGATTATTTGCCAGCAGACACACTCATGTCTAACGAAGATATCTCAGACATTCCAGTTCAAAATGACGAGAGTTTTGAATCTACACTGACTTCGCCAAAGACTGGGGATGCTGGCACCAAATTAACGTCAGATGGTCAAGAACATTCTGTCGTTTGCATGAATAGTGGACCATCTACATCATCGTCTGGACCAAATATCCCTAATAAAAGGTCATTGGCCGATCAAGCACATTCTGCCTTCTGTATGAACAGTGGACCATCTGCATCTTCGTGTGAAACAAATATCAGTAATAAGTCTAACACAAACAGAAGTTTGGATGATTTAATTCCCTTGCCAAAGAAGAAAAAAACTAACGTGAAAACTAGAAAGGGCCCAGAGAAACAACATTCCGAGATTCTAACGTCAACACCTAAAAAAAGCCGAATTAGAGAAGAAGTTGCAAACCAAACCAAAAAAAGAACTAGCCAAAAAGATAAAACAAGACCCGAAAGAAAAGAAGAAAGCACGTAAAATGACGACAGATAAATCTGTAACAACTAAAATCCCACAGAAGAAAAATATAAAAAAGAATAGGCCTAGGCCTAGACGGATTTTGAATTTTGATTCAGAAACCGAAGATGAAGATGAAATAGATGAACATAAATTGTGTGACGATGATGAACTTGACGATTTACCTGGAAATGATAATGAAGAGACCTGTTTTGTCTGCGAAGAATATGGAAGAGATGGGGAGGAATGGTATCGGTGCACTTTTTGTGGACATTGGGTTCATTCGCTGTGTAGTGGGTTTGACAATCCGGAAGGCTATGTATGTGACAGGTGCTGCAAATAGGCCTATTCCTAAACTTGGACATTGATTGACTTTCATGCCATGTATTGTAATTTAACAATATATAATTTTTATTTACTTTTTATGTGTTTTTTTTTCAGTTTTCATTTTTTCCCATTTACTTAACACGGAAAAATACCTGATCGCCATTACCCCGCAGGTGGGGGAACACCGATCAAAACACCTTTTTTACTTTTTATGCGACAAAAAAAAGGTTACATTATTACGGGTTTTAGGGATTACAGTGCATAGCTAATACACTAAGCAATCCATAAATTTTTTTTTTTTCAATTTTTAGCCGGTTATTTTATTTTTTTTTCGAATTTCTCGCTTAGGTGATCGGGGCTACCCCATTTTCCCCTATCAGTTTTCTGTTGTGACTGTGAGTCCCTTTTTTATGCATAGCATACAAAAATATGGCGAACGACACTTCTGCTTTGAAAAATATAGTAAGGGGGTTCACTTTTCTTTTGGGAGCCTCTTTGTAAGCACAAATTGCGAAAAATGCTGCTGTTTCGAAAAATATAGAAAGGGAATTCACTTTTCTCTTGCAATATCAGTTCGCCCATAAATAGGGGAACTTTCTTTCTTTCGGGTAAAAACTACCACAACCGCAAATTTTGTTCTTCATTATCATCTAAGAGTTCGTTTGATACTAAAAGTATTTATAATAAGTGTTCAATTTAAAATAATTGTGTTTTAAGTTTTAATATTGTGTAGTGTGTATTGAGGTAAGTGGATTTTTAAAGATTTACTATCAGGTCTTCTTTTTAATTAACCCTGGAACTTCGATAAATATGAAAAAATTTAAACAAGCCGTACTTATTTCAAAATTGCGACTTCAGTAGGTAACACTTTTTGTATAATTTAGGTATTTTTACCCACTGTGGTAATGGTGAGTTTATTAAATACTAACCCGGTATTGTTAATTATTTCAATAGTTAGTTTGTTGGTCCTCATTTTTTAACAGTTTTTCTAATCTTAAGTGAGTTAAATACTGAGATTCTGTGGTAATTTTGTGGTGTTTATTGTAACAGATTCATCAAAATGTCAAAAAGAAGCCTTGTTTGGGAATATTTTCGTAAAGAGCAAGAGAAAGCCAAATGTTTGCTGTGTAAAAAATCTGTTCCTAGCAAAGGCAATACATCGAATCTCCACTCGCATTTAAAATACGTTCATCCGATTAAGTATGGAAATTTACAAAAAAGCAAGTTACTAGCAACAGACACCTCTGGTGAAGAAGAGGAAGAGTGAGTTTTATTTAAATTTATACAAACTGCTTTATAGTTATTGGTTTTGCTAAATGTTTTCTGACTGCCATTGTAAAAAAAGTCATTAACTTAAACATTCATTTGTTCTTAACAAAAAATTCTGTAATTCGAAATTAATTAATTTTTAATTTGGTATAGATCTCCCCATCCTCTCGAAGCAGTGGATGTTCCCATCGACTTAGACAGCAGTTCAGACGTTGTGGAAAGTCTATCTAGTGGAAGGCCGGCTCTTCCAATGGCAACGTCTACCCAGTTGCCATTGCCATCAACTAGCCTTTTGCACATGACAACTACTCAACCTACAATTGATGTATACAGTTTAAACAGGAAACAGTCTGCAAAAATCGACAAAGCATTAGCATACTTCATAGCCGTGGGCATGCAACCGTACAGCATAGTGGAGAACGAAGGATTCAGCCATCTTCTCAATGTTATGCAACCCAGTTATAAGGCACCTTCTCGGAAGATATTATCGGAGGGTAGAAGTCCTCAGATATATATGGACACTAAAAATATTATAAAAGATAGAGTAATGAGAGCTGAATTCATAGCTTTTACAAGTGATGCGTGGACATCTAATTCGAATACACCATTTTTATCGCTGACTGCCCATTTTATTATAAATTGGAAACTGGAGGCTGTTTGTTTAAATTGCAAGGAAATGAGCGAGGATCACACAGGTGAAAACATCAGAACTGTTATCGATGATTTTTTAAAAGAATGGGAGATTTCTACTAATAAAATAACAGCTTTTACTACTGATTCTGGCTCCAATATGGTAAAATGTTGTGAGTTGATGAAAATATGCCGCCTCAGTTGCTTTGGACACACTATCAACACAGCTGTATCGAGGGCATTTGAATTAGAAGATTTGGAACACATTTTACAAAAAGTGAAAAGTATTCAAAATTTATTTGCACATACCCGTTGGTGGTCATTAATGCACTTAATAGAACGTTTAGTAGAACAGAGTCTCGGTTTAACGGCATTACTGCAGGAATACGCAAAAGGGAAATACAAAAATTTAATTTTAGAGGTATATGAAATTGACATATTAAAAAACCTTATAGATATTTTTAGTCCGATAAAACAAGTTACAGAAGTAATGTCCGGAGAGAAATATGTGACAGCTTCTGCTACTTTACCAATATATTATCAAATTAAATCGAAGTTACAGCCTATAGACACAGATGAAACTCAGTTCGACGAAACACATAACGCCACAAAAGTCCATTTTGTACAGAAAATTATTAACTATTTAGAAGACAGATATATTAAATCAGAAAGTACCTATAATTATTTATTAAAATGTCAATTTTTCGACCCGGGATTCAAAAACGAGATTGAACAAGAAATGAAGAATGATCTTCTTCTTGAAATGGGAATTGTTACTTCTAACAATTCCCATCCTCACACTCCTCATCCACAGAAAGCAGGTAAAAATTGAAATCAGGGTTGGGTAGTTTTTTTGGAGCAAGCACTACTAGTAGGCCATCCGAAGAGGAAAATGACGAGTCCGAATTAAATAGGTATGTTTCAACATGAACGAAAAGATCTTTCCGAAATTGTCAATATTGACACAAAAATATTTATGTAGCCAAGCAACAAGCGTTCCCTCAGAAAGAGTTTTCAGCAAAGGAGGTAGAGTAATATCTGACTCGAGAGCATCATTAACTAGCGAACACTCGCAACAGCTAATTTTCCTTGCCATGAATAAGGATTACGTAAGAAAATAATGTTGCATTATGTTCTTTTCTTTTTACGTATTTTTGTTAATTTTTTATGAAAGTGTTTTCGATATTGACATAAATAAATGCTTTAAAAAATTGTTTTTCTATTTTTGAATAACTATATAACAAGTAAGGAAAATACGGTGATTATTTCACTGATGTGAACGATGAAATACCAGCTGTTAGCGAGTTTTTCATTCACATGTGTGAAATAATCACTCGTTTTCCTTACGTGTTGCATACAATATCTTTTCTGCTTTCAAAAAAGTACAAAAATGCATTTTGAATTATGACATTTACATGACACTTATAAATAAATATCAAAGAATTTGAAATTTTTGTGTGTTACTATGTTAACGAAGCAAACAGTACTATAATGAAAACATTGAAATAATGGAGTTCATTATGTAACGCAAAATGGTTAAAATAAAGTGTTTATAACCTAATGAAAGTAGAAAAAATTTGTAATGTCGGTTCGTCAAAAAGCACTGGTTTTATTAAATATTAAAGTGTATTATTTTGTCGTTGCTGATTTTGTTGCCCCAGAACCCCTAAGAATTTAAAAATTATAATTCAAAATTAATAAAATATTAGTAAATATTTTGTTACTGCTACTAGGGCTGGGCGATATTAAAAAAGTTATAGAAAATATCGATATCAAAAAAATATGGATAAAGCCGATATATCGAATATCGATAACTATCGATATGTTTCGAAATATATCGATAAGTATCGATATATCGATACTTACCACCAATATATTGATATATCGATACTTATCGATATATCGATATACAGTGTGTCCCAAATTCAATCCCCACCATTAGGATCTCGGAAACTATAAAAGCTACAAAGTTGGTTAAATAAGGAAAGTTTTAGGAATTTTAATGCTCATTTCATATCCGTTGAGAAATCACAGCCAACTTTGATAGTTTTCGAGATATCTTGGAAAAACCGAAATTTGGAGTTTTCTGTTTTCCAAAATATCTCGGGAAGTATTAAGTTATTAGTTTCAAGACTTGTACATTGTGAAGGCACTTTTTTACGAAGAATCGGGTGGTACCATTTGTTTATATTTATGACGCTTTGTTTCTATTGTATGAACAACTACTTTTGATTTGCATATGGACGCCATATTGAATTTTGTCGTAACTAAACTCAGCTCTTTTTTCTCTTTTCAACGATATATCAGACGTACGGGGTTTTTGAAGAAGAGTGGGAATAAAATACATTTTTTCTTTATTCGCGTAGTAGGCTATGATTAAAAAAAAAATGTATTTTATTCCCGCTCTTCTTCAAAAACTCCGTAGGTGTGACACATCGTTGAAAAGAGAAAAAAGAGCTGAGTTTAGTTACGACAAAATTCAATATTGCGTCCATATGAAAATCAAAAGTAGTTGTTCACAGAATAGAAACAAAGCGTCGCGTCATAACTAAACTCAGTTCTTTTCGCTCTTTTCAACGATGTGTCACACGTACGGAGTTTTTGAAGAAGAGCAGGAATAAAATACATTTTTTTGTCATAGCCTACTACGCGAATAAAGAAAAAATGTATTTTATTCCCACTCTTCTTCAAAAACTCCATACGTGTGATACATCGTTGAAAAGAGAAAAAAGAGCTGAGTTTAGTAACGACAAAATTCAATATGGCGTCTATATGAAAATCAAAAGTAGTTGTTCATAGAATAGAAACAAAGCGTCATAAATATAAACAAATGGTACCACCCGATTCTCCGTAAAAAAGTGCCTTCACAATGTTCAAGTCTTGAAACTAATAACTTAATACTTTTCGAGATATTTTGGAAAACAGAAAACTCCAAATTTCGGTTTTTCCAAGATATCTCAGAAACGGCCAAAGTTGGCTGTGATTTCTCAACGGATATGAAATGAGCATTAAAATTCCTAAAACTTTCCCTATTTAACCAACTTTGTAGCTTTTATAGTTTCCGAGATCCTAATGGTGGGGATTGAATTTGGGACACACTGTATATATCGATACTCATCTATATATCGGTTTTATCGATATTTTCGATAGCTTTATTAATATCGCCCAGCCCTAGTTGGGAGGATTAGGAGGCCTCCGGAAGGTAATAGTATATTGCGTCATAAGGGAAGATATAGGCATATTTCATCCCGAAGATTTCTGCTGCACGAGCGAACGTAGTGAGCGAGGGCAGCAAAAGCCGAGGGATTAAATATGCCGTTAGATTCCCGTAGGGCACAAGTTATTTTTCCGCATCCATGAGAAGTTCGTATTAAATAAAAATAGTTATAATATAATATGTACCTACGTTTTTGACATATAACTTCAAATTACACATGTCAAATTTTCGTATTAAAAATTAACTTCTATAATGAATTTATGTAAAAAATAATCGTATTTGCTTGAATTTTAAAAAATAATTACACTTATCAGTCACTTAAACGAAGATTTTTGTATAATCAAATAATAATTTTGATTCTAAATTCTATCAGTAGATGTCACGTCCATAGCATGCACGGTAAAAACCCGCAAATGTTCATATCGTCCCGCTTTTTCATATTTACCCGCCATCCGCCATTGTTAACCTCAAATGAGATAAATAATCTGTCAATTACATACCATGGATACGGAAAAAATTTTTATTTCACATTTGTCGGAATTTAGCAGAATTTTCCATTTTTTCATCAAAGTACTGATAATATTTAGTGACGATTGCAGACTGTTTCTGGCTACTATAATATCTCGATGTTGAGTGAATACAGAGGTGTCATCTGCATACATGCTTACTAGGGTATCTTGAGGAATTGGTATGTCGCTTACATATATGTATATTAAACAGTAATGGCCCGAATTTTGAACCTTGTGGGACGCCGGACTTAATACCCCGATCAGAGGATTTAGAATTATTTATTTTCACTTGGAATGTTCTATTGTTAACCTTCGGATGCCCAAGATGGGGTCAAAAGTGACCCCAGACCTAGGTTTTTGCGTGTCATTAAGTGAGTTTGTTTGCAAATTTCTCTGCGAATTTTTTATTTGAGTTTCTCAAAGCTTGAAATTATGTAGTGTATTTAGTTTTATAATAAAACATATTACAACAAATTTATTATAATTTTCTCGCTGGGGGTAAAATCTGACCCCATCTTGGGCACTTGGTTCATGAATTTGTAATATCTTTTCAGTCGCGTTTGCTCGTTGTTTATCGGGAATAACCGTCTAGTGCGACGTTCTACAGTGCCCCCGCTTACATCAGTTGCTAATAAGTTATTACCGCGTGTGCATAACAATAATATTATTAGTCATGTCAAGAAGATTTTTGACGCAAGCTGAGCTTGAACAAGAAGCAGATAATGCCTGCCTTGATGCCTTTGATGGGGGTGATTTACCTAGCGAAGATGAAGACCAAGTTTTCGAGGAAATTGATAGTGACGTTGACAGTGATGTGTCGGACAATGAAGCGGAACCTGAAGAAAATGGCAGTGTTATTGTTTCTCGAGACGGCAGCAATTGGTTTACGCAACCAAAACGTGGCAGCAAACGTCGTTCCACAAATATTATAACAACGAAACCTGGTTTGACAGACATTAGTAAAAATATTGAAAAGCCGTTAGATGCTTTCAATTTACTTATCTCTAAAGATATTATCGATATTTTGATACTAGAAACTAATAGAAAAGCGGAATTTGTATATAACAACAAAGGCAAGCAATGGAAAAAGGTCGATGCAACAGAAATAAATGCATTCATGGGACTTGTTCTACTGGGAGGAGCTTGTCGCGGAAGACGGGAACCAATTAGAGAATTGTGGGAAACTGATAACTGTGCATTTCAAAGACCAATTTTCACTGCCACAATGCCAAGAACAAGATTTGAAGAAATAATAAGATTTATCAGATTTGACAATTTCGAAACTAGACAAGAGAGACGACTGGAAAGTAAATTTGCTCCAATTCAAGAATTGTTTGATATTTTTGTCGAGAATTGTAAGAAAAGTTACAATCCCAGTCCTGATTTGTGTGTTGACGAACAGTTAGTACCATTTCGCGGCCGGTGTCCCTTTAGAGTATATATGAAGCCCAAACCAGATAAATATGGTATAAAAATTTGGACTGCATGTGACGTAGACAATTATTATGCTTGTAATATGCAAGCTTATACAGGAATGATTGATAATGTTCCTGAAAAGGAACAAGGAAGGCGCGTTGTAAAGGATTTGGTTTGCTATCTGGGCCAAGGATATGGAATTACTACGGATAATTTCTTTACATCTTTACGATTAGCGGAAGATTTACTTGGAGAAAAGAAGACTGAATCGTCGTGAGATTCCGAAAGAAATGTTACCAAATAGGAACAAGGAACTGCACTCCAGCATGTTTTTGTTTGGAAACCAAGTAACAATGACTTCGTATGTTCCCAAAAAGAATCGCGGTGTGGTACTTCTTTCAACACAACACGATGATGCTGCAGTTGCAGGTGAAGAAGATGCATTAAAGCCCAGGATAATACTGGATTACAACAACAGGAAAGGAGCAGTTGACACTTTGGATAAGATGGTCAAAGAATATGCCTGTAATAGAAGCACTAATAGATGGCCACTTGTGATATTTATGAATTGTCTAGATGTTGCAGCAATCAACTCTTACGTTTTATATACCAGTAACTATCCAGACTATGCAAAAGGAAAAACTTGTTCAAGGCGGCTCTTTCTGAAACAACTAGGACTAGAATTAGTATTACCCCTAGTACAAAGGCGCGTTGAGAAAGGGTTGCATGGAGTACAGAAAAGTGTTCAAACTGCCATAGGTGCAGTAATTGACATTCTGCAAATGACAAATGTTGCTGTGCCCAAACAAGGTCAAAAAAGATGGAAGTTATGTCCCCGAGAAAACGACAGAAAACATTCACAAAAATGCGATGATTGTAATTTTTTTATTTGCAAGGATCATCTGAAAACTAAAGTAACCAAAGCGTGTCAACAATGTTCTAAGTGATAATTAACGTATTCGTTTGTCTTTATTTAAGCAAAAAAATTAAGAATATGACTTACCGTTTAGTTTCTGATAATGTATACCTTTGTTGGAAATTTATTAGTAGCTAAAATTTCCACGTTTAAGTGCTGTAATACTATATTTTGTTGATAATAAAAGATCTAAAAGTCGCCAATTTTATTATTAGAGTAATATCTATCATTAAAAAATAAAAAAGTCGTTTAGATATTTAAAAAATGGGCACTACTGCCAGAAAAAACATCTTGGGCATCCGAAGGTTAATAAATGATCGTATCACATTAAAGATGTACGCAGGGCAGTTTATATTCTTTAATTTGTAAAGAAGTCCATTGTGCCATACCCTATCGAAAGCTTGTGCTGCATCCAGGAAGGCAATCAGTGTGTGTTTTTTTTCCTCGACGCCTTTTACTATAATTTCCGATGTTCTTAGTAGTTGTTGTGTGGTTGAGTGGTGTTTTCTAAAACCAAATTGAAAAACTGGTATTTTGTTGCCTTCATGTAAGTCTTCTTGTAACCTCCGTTGGATTACTTTTTTGAATAATTTGGATAGTGTAGGTAGTAAGCTTATTGGTCTATAACTGGATGCTAGTCTTTTGCTTTTCCCTGGTTTCGATATTACAATTATTTCTGCGTGTTTCCATTTACTAGGGAAGTGTCCGGTACGAAGACATGCGTTAAATATTGTGCATAGTATGCCCTAGCTTTTGTTGTTAGTTTTTTTAATATTCCATTAGTTATTCGGTCGAATCCTGGAGCTTTTTTATTTTTGACTTCATTGATGTGAAATTTAATTTCTCCATGCGTAACTGGGATGACCTCTTGTGCTTCAATTTCCAGTTCTTCTTGTAGACTTTGATCGACGTTATTTTGAAAATCTAGATCTTCCTTGTAATTTGGGTGATCTTGATCTGATAGTTACTTTTGGCATAATGATGAAGTTCCCAGTTTATCTGATGAGTTAAACGATTCAGTTCTGTTTTCACATTTCTGTTTCGAGTGGTTTGCCAGAGCCTTCTAGTTCTATGTTTTTGTTTGATTAAAGTAGAGATGTAATTAGGAATGTGGTAAGTACAAGTATACTTGTATCGAGGGTTATATAAGGTAGAGTTTTTTATTGCGATGTATATTGAGGATTTATAGTTCTCTAATGCTTCATCAATAGATTCTGAGTTATCTAAATTATATTGGGTAATTGGGGAAAGGTTCTTCTGTATTAAAGCGGAAAAGGTAATTAAAACCGGCAAATGGTCGGAGTCTAATTCGCATAACACTTCTTGGTGAATAGGAGAACAGAAGTTCTTGTGTAGGATCAGATCTAGTATATCTGGTAAGTGGTCTGACCTGTATGGAATATGTGTTGGTTCAGAAGGTGCAGAAAGTTGAATAGCATGATTTGTTATCACAGATATTAATTTTGTTCCATTTGGGTTATTATTTCTGCATCCCCATTCTATGTGCTTGCTGTTTAAGTCTCCGCATAATATTGTTGGTATATCATCGAAGAGAGAAATGAAGTCCTCCTCCTTTATCCTTTTATTAGGCTGTTGATAAGCTGCAATTATTTTGAGATTTTTGTTGTTTCGGTGTCACTACTATTGCTACACCTTCTAAATGTAGAAGTTTTGGTAATTGAAGTTCATGATGGTTGAATTTGTTTTTAATTAAAATTGCCACACCTCCAGAAGCAATTGGAGCGTCACGATCTGTTCTGTAAATTTTATATCCCGGAATTTTTAGTTTTTCATTGGAGACCAAATCTGTTTCTGAAATACACATTATATCTACATTGTTTCTATATAAAAAATCAATAGTAACTGCTCTTTTTTCTCGAATGCCATCTGCATTCCAGTTAGCTAATTTTATATTTTCTATTAAGTTTTTATTTCTCATTTTTAATTAATAACGAGGCAAGAGCGTTTGAAATTATATCCTGAATTTGAGGAATGAGTTGTTCTATGACTTTTTCTAGTAAAATTTTAATGCCTTCCGTTTTCTCTTGATGTTCTATTGGCTGGTATGCATCAGTTCGTTCGCTTTTGGATATCTTTTTAAGAATATCTGAGTAACTTATGTTAGAAATTACAAGAGTTGTTGGATGTTGTTTTTGTTCTACGGTTGCATTAGTGTTCTGTCTCCGGGTTGGAAGGCTCTTTTGAACTATTTTTGATTTTAGGCTTTGGTAATATGCACAGCCTTTGTAATACGCAGGGTGGTTATTGCCACAATTTACGCATGTAGGTTCAGTTTTCCTATCTTTTTTACATTCGGTAAAATGATGCGACTCCCTGCATTTGACGCACCTGGGTGTTAATTTACAGAAATTCTTAGTATGTCCGTAGCGCTGACAGCGAGTACATTGCGGTATGTCTCTCTGTTTTCGTCTTGGTTCACACTAACAACGGCATGCATTAGGTATCGCAAGTTGAATATCTCCTTTGCCTTCTCGTTATTATCTAGATCAATTGCACACAATGACATAGGATTTTTATCGCGATTTAATAATCTTACCACCCTTTTTACTGGATAATGAATGGGTGATTAGGTCCTGTTTTATTTCTTTTTCTGTAAGGGGTAGAGGAACACTTCTTACTACTACAGATAATAAACGCTGGTCTGGTGAGCTGAACGTGTGATATTTTAATTTAGCTGCATCATAATATGTTGTCAGAGCTCTGAAATCTTCTGTTGTTGTAGTATTAATTTTTATTGAGTTCTTATTCTTATGCTGTGTAGTATATTCACTCTTTAGAATTTTTTGTAAGTACGCAACTATTTCCTGATAACATACTTCATGTAAAAATATAGGAGGTATTTTGATTTTTTTCTGTTGCTCTTGCGATCCAGATGCTTCACTTTCTTCCGGTTTTTCAGTTGCCAGGGTTTGATAACGATTTTGAGTGAGCATCATGCATTGATATCTTTTTTTTGTGTTGCTAGTATCGGGCGATTCTGAGGGACGTTTCTTTGTGTTTACGAGGTCAGTCATTTCAGTGTCGTTATCCAACTGGGATGGAGAAACGTTTGAACCTTTAAAGATAATTTTCGGTGGTGTTAACTCTATTTTGTGCATCTACTGATTTGTAGGGTAGAGGCCCTTCCAAGAGGGTTCCTGTATATTTTATGAATTTGTATTAGGTTTATATTATTAAGGGCCGGTCTTTCAATGTGCTGGTAAAGTACCAGGCCAGTTACCTAACAGTTAAATCTACCTACCAGGTAAATCTGTCAGGTACGTGCAATTCTGTCTTTCAATACGAATTCATGCGACGGGTTGGTACCTGCCAGATTTAACTTGTTTGGAACCACTTTTTCGGAGCTATGTTCAGCGTAAACTTCTACAAGAGAGATAACTATATAGTAATTGCTATTAATAAAACAAAGATGCATAGCACAAACCGAGAATGTAGAACGCGCCGACGCAAAACCATGAGTTTTTGGCGTAAACGAATTATGTATTGTCAAATGTCGTTTTTCCACGTTTTTCGCGGGCGTTGGAGGTTAAAGTTTTATGGTGCGCTTCTTTTTGTTATTTTTTTAATTCTTGTTTATTAGTTGTTATTTCGTTAGTTCTTGTTAGTTGTTATTATTGTTGTTATTTGTTACTGTTGTGTTTTTATTATTGTTATTGTTATTTGTTAAATTTTAATTAAAAAATGAGTGCAAAACGTGGCGCAAATTTCTCTGCCACCGAAATCAATGTATTAATTGATCTGGTGGCAGACTATAAAGACATTTTAGAATGCAAAACGTCAGATGCCATTACGTGGAAAGAAAAAGGTGCCACGTGGGAGAAAGTGTGCACTGAATTTAATGCTTTGAGTCCCCAAAATGTGCACCGAGATGTACAAAACCTGAAAACGAAGTATGAGGGCTTGAAAAAGCAACTCAAAAAGAAAGCTGCAGGACAGAAAGCCACGCTTTATAGGACTGGTGGTGGTCCTGCAGAGGATGTGATATTTACGGGTTGGGAAGACAAATTATTTAAAATATTAACAATTGCGGTAACAGGTCTCCCAACAACCTTCGATTCTGATACCATAATTCAGGATGCAGGTAAAATGTAAAAAAGTTTATATAATTATCAATACTAAAATAAAGTTATTTTTCAGATTTAGTAATTATTGACGCACCACAGAGTATTACTTCGACATGTGTAAGTGATGGTAAGTTTTGTTTTTGAAAGGGCCATTTGCAGAATTGTAACTTTCTAATTTTTTATTTCAGCCGCAAGTGAATTAGTAGAATGTGACGTAATCTGCAGAAGTGATATCAATGCAGTAGTATGTATGTATAAACCGTATTCTCTTATACTGTGCGATCAAATTAAAGGACATCCAAAGTGCTTTGAAATGACTGCCATTAGCGTACTCCTTTATGAAAAACTCATTTCAAAGCACTCTAGATGCTTTTTTTATTCAATCGCATCTACGGCGTCGAGGCTGCTGTGTATTATATGAGATTTATCCTGTGTAATCCATGTAAATTAATTAATGTATAAATATTTTTCTAGGTGACCCCGAAAGTTCGACTTCTGTTGTGGAAGACCCCAAAATAGTAGAAATTCCAAAAACTGGTAAGCATCAAATAAATATGTATTACAAGAAAGTATGGGTTGATTTAAAGTTTTTTAAAATTTAAATGTATGCTTTAGTTTATACAATACAATACAACCCTTTATGTTTTGTTATGTTAACATTAGGACAAGAAAGTAGATAATAGTATATTATGCAATAACATTAGTACAGCAATACTTTTTTTGATGAAGCAGAAATAATTGTTTATCAAAGTGCACCTACAAACCTCATACTGTAATATACTATAAACACACTGATTCTGTTTTTTATGGTAAAACTTGGAGAAAATTTTTAAAAATCATGTTAATTAAAACAAAATTTCCATGTTGTAATAGCGATGCTGAAGTATATATAAAAATTTTTATTTTTCAGTTGATTCGCAATGGAGCAAGTGGACTCCAACACAATTGAGGTCGCGAAAAAGTGCCCAATTGTGCACAAAAAATGCAGTGAAAAAAGCGTCGGCCAAAGATGTCATCAACACAAAATATGATGCCCTTGCAGATCAACGGCAAAAATTAGTTGATCTGCAAATTGAGGTGGCCAAGAACGAGCTGATTTTGCTACAGGCCAAAATAAAGAAAGAAGAGGAGCTGGCACAGCTAGAAAAAGAAAAAATCGAACAGGCGATGAGGAATGACCAAGAGGAACATCGTCTTCGATTATTAATTTTAAAAAAACAATTAGAATAATTAATTTTTATAAATATTTAATAAAAAATAATCATACATTATGAACTTAGTTTTTAATTTGGATAATCATTATATAATTACAAATACATTAATTATTTGGCTTAAAACTCGGATGAAATTAATACTGCACCTTTCAAGAGACAATAATATACTTACTAATATTTAACATCTGTGGTTTTGAAAACTGAATATAAAGTATGATCAAAATTTCTGTTCATCAAGTATGGCCGTGGAAGTGCAAACCAACGCCTTTAAAATTGGTTTACATATATTCACTTCAAACTAAATATGTGTGAATTCATTAATTTCAATATAATATTCTAATAAAATTTGGTAGTTTGAAATAAATATATGTAAGCCAATTTTAAAGGCGTTCGTTTGCACTTCCACAGCCATACTTGAACAGAAATTTTGATCATACTTTACAAAAAAGAACATTTATTTTGTGAAAAATATTTATATTTACATTCCTAATAATAAGTGCTCAAGAAAGAAGGTATAACAGTTCTGAATATATTTTACAGTAATGTATTAAAATACGTTATTAGATCACGTTGCACACTTATATCACGAGCACGTGCAGCTGCGACTGGAGCAGGGTTGTCAAAATGTTCTTCAAAATTTATGTCTATTGGTGCTTCATCAGGTGGCAATTCTTCGTTTTCATGACGAGCTATGTTGTGTAATATAGCGGTTGCAACAATTACAGCTTGGGTTAAAGGCACACGACAACGCATACCTACACTCAAAATAGGAAAGCGACGTTTCCACACACCAAACAGTCTCTCCACTATATTGCGTGTTCGTATTTGTGCTTCGTTAAATAAGTTTTCCGCAGGTGTACGTGGTTCCGGTAATGGTGTTATTAAATATGTACGAACAGCATAACCACTATCACCTAATAACAAGCCATTACCCATTACACCACTTTCAAAAACTGCTTTCACACGTGAATTATCAAAAATATTGCTGTCGTGTGAAGCTCCAGGCCATCGTGCGACAATATCAACAAAACAAAGATTTGCATCGCACACAGCTTGCACATTTATGGAGAAGAAACCTTTTCGATTCCGAAAATTTTCAGCAGTATTTCCTCCTACAACAGATTTATATACTTAACATATTTTTATAATAACATAGTACTGCGCCTTACCGGGTGACTGAATCCGAATATGCGTACAGTCAATAGCGCCAAGTACCCTTGGGAATCGAGCTATAGCATAGAAGCTATTTTTTAATCGGTTCTTTGCTGCTGCGGTGGTTGGCAACGTAATGTAAATCGCTCTCAAACCGGCAATAGCATCGGTTACACGATTAATAATTTTAGCAGCTGTTGCCTTACTAACACCACTGAAATCTCCAGCTACTATGTATAGCGAGCCAGTGGCATAAAACCTCAGTGTCAGTAATAACTGATTCATTGGCGATATACAATGGTTTCTAAAATAATAAATACACAAAGTTATGTTTAGTACTTTATTTATTTGATTGTATGTCGTACCTGTTTGTAGGGTGCATTAAATGTACACGAATTTGGTCCAACAATCTTCCTACTGTTGGTTTCTGTAACCTAAATCTCTTAAAAAAATCGACGTCATCCCATTCGTGAAAATGCTCGGGCCGCCGAAGCACTACATATGGCCTTCTTTCCGGATTTATATTATTTATTTCTTCTACTTCATCCATTTCTAACAACTCATCAATTATTACGTTATCCATTACAGCAATACAAAAAAAAACACTGTTCTAACAACACTTCCACGCCCTTATTGTAGGTTACGATGTTTATGTTAGTAAGGTTATGATCATAAACCGCGCCGGATGTGAGTGAGGAGCAACTGACAACTTCGGAGTTTATCGCACGCTTTCGTTATCATTCGGTGAAAAGTTAACTGACAGGTTCAACGTACCAGCCACTTCGACCCGTGGGCAAATTTGCCCGACAGGTAGAGCAAAAATCTCGCAGGTACCAGCTAACCAACGATTGAAAGACTGAAGTTACAGGTAAATCTGACCTTACCTGACAGTTAACTCTACCTGCAACTTTACCAGCACATTGAAAGACCGGCCCTAACTGTGTGTTTAGCACGACGACGTGAAAAATTGTATTAGAAAGTTATCTCGGAGCGCAGGCTTGACCGCACTGACCGGCAAAACACGTTCCGCGCTTGCCTGTTCACACGAGACTCAATAGTGATGTCGAACTACCGATATTTAATTCAGTCAGAACAAAACGATAGAATAAATCCTATTGTAGTTAGCTTAAAAGTAGAAGGTAAACCAATACAAATGGAGGTAGACTATCAAAAGACTTGTATTTAAATAAATTTCGTAGCTGTAAATTAAAACCTAGTAACATTGTACTTAGGGCCGGTATTTCCATCTCGAGTTAAAGCAACGGGTTTCTATCCGTAAGATGTATTTATGCGGGGGCTAAATTCGCTGGTTACTCTGTGCGGGTATTTCCATCTACCTGCAGTACAATTGTATCCCGTAGTTTACTAATCCAGGCTTAACAGTGTTGACAAACTTCAAGAAAAGAAACAACAACTAACACTGCAATTAGTCAGATAAAGATAACCTTAGTCTTCTCTCTAACTTGAACATTTTCGGGAAGTAACAAATTATTTTGTGTCGTGTAGTCGGTCAGTAGGGTTGTAATTTAAGTGAAAATGAATGCTGCAGTAGTAAATTCTACAAAAAGAAAACGTGCTGTTAACTTCAGTGCGGGGGAAATCCGTATATTGGTGGATTTAGCCCTACAAAACAAAAACGTATTAGAAAATAAAAAAAGTGATTCAGTAAGTTGGGCCGATAAAAACAACACGTGGGAGAAGATAGCAGAAGATTTTAATGCCAAATCAGGCGTGCATTTTCGTACAGCAGAAGGTATTCTTTAAATAATAGTACCTACTATAAAATGTTACGAAAAAAGTGTATATTAGCAATAATTATTTTAGCTATACGTTCAAAATATGAGGGTCTGAAGAAGGATATCAGAAAAAAGGGCGCTCACATAAAAAAACAAATGTATAAAACAGGTGGAGGCAGCCCAGATATTCCGGAGTACGTGGATTACGAAAAAAAATTATTAGAAGTAATTGTTTTATCCGTTGAAGGCTTACCATCTATAGGCGATAGTGATAGTGCAAAATGTGAATTAGGTAATTAACTAGTAAAAGTAGCACTTATATTAATTTGTGATTAATTTGTTCCTTCTATATTTGTAGTGAATAACGCAGAGCAAATAATAATACCCCATGAGCCCGCTGAAAATAGTAAGTATATCTTTTATGCAACAATTATTACATATTTAGTACTAATATATTTATATTTTTTAGCTGAAACCATTAATAGACCCGAAGAATACAATATTGCGACAACAACTACGAGTAGTATGTGTATTTATTTTTCTATACGTGAAGAAATATAAAAATAGTTGAATAAAGTGAATTTAAGTCATCTAATTTTTAAATTTCAACTAATTTTATTTCAATTAATATTCGTATTTCGATTAATTTTATAATTATTAGGACTCTTTTTAATTGGAAATTTTATCAGTTATGTAACTTTACAGGTTTTAAGTAGTACCTTAGAGATTAACCTGATAAACTATTCAATCTTATTAATAATAGTATAAAAAGTAAGAGGGTCTGATTGAATGTATTTTCAGATACAGAAGTTGAATATCAAATAAATGATGAAGTTCCTCTCGAAACAGAAAACACAAATTCAGAACCTGCAAAGGTAAACGATATTATTTATCATAAATTCCATTTTAAAAATGATATTTTAATTCATTACAGAGACAGTACAAATGGAGGCCTGAAACATTAAAAACAAAAAAAAGCAGCGTTCTTCATGTTAAAACAAGGGCACCACCAGCAACGCACGAAAAATTTTCAAAATTGGCAGAAGCGAAAAATGAGCTGGTAGAATTACAAAGTATTAGCTATAGGGCTGAAGCTGAATATAAACAAGAAGAGCGGAAAAAGAAATTACAGCTTCTTGATGAAGAAACCGCTCTAATTATTCAAAAACGGAGACAGGAAGAAGAAGTATTCAAAAAACAATTGGAATTGTTGAACAAACAGATCTACGAACAAGATTTAAAAAACAAAATTTTAGAAATGCAAAATAATTGTAAATTGTAAATAATTAAATTATTATATCTGTCGTATATTACATATAGAAAATAATAAAGACATTTATTATTAACTACCAGTTTATTACTTAGTTACAGGTTTTTAATTAAAAATATTTATAATAAAGTACCAAAGTAGTCGATTAATTCTCTTCTTGTATTATTGTCAATTTCATTTGCAACTACATTATCATTGTTTTCCAAATGAGGCACATTCGCAGGTTCCTCTTGAAATATATCTCCTTCATTATTTAAAATGGCTATATTGTGCAACACAGCTGTTGCTACAATAACTTTTTGAATTAGTGGAAGTTTACATCTCAAACCATTCGATAAAGTGGGAAATCTTCTTTTCCATACCCCAAATGTTCGTTCTATTATATTCCTTGTTCTTATTTGAGATTCATTGAATAATCTTTCTGCTTCATTTTGTGGTTCAGCCAATGGTGTAATTAAATAACTTTTTAGAGGATATCCACTGTCACCTAAGATAATACCATTTTCAAATTCATTATTTTCAAATCGCATGTTAACTCGTGAATTACTGAAAATGGTACTATCATGTGTTGCACCTGGCCAACGTGCCACAATGTCTGTAAAAATTTGTGAGGCATTACATATTGCTTGCACATTTATAGAAAAATAGCCTTTACGGCATCTAAAATTTTCAGCGTCGTCCCCTCCAACAGATTGAATTTTAATATGTGTGCAATCAAGAGCACCCATAACCCTTGGAAAACGAGCAATTTCATAAAACCTTCTCTGTGTTCTTTGCATTTCTTCTATGTTTTGAGGCAGATAAATGTAGTCATCTTTTATACCAATAATTGCATTACAAACTCGTTCGACAATTTTCCCTGTTGTTGTTTTATGAATGCCGGTGTTATCGCCGATTGTTATATAAAATGATCCAGTTGCGAAGAATCTTAATGCTATTAATAATTGCTCAAGAGGAGTAATAGCATTATTCCTGCAAAAAAAAACGCAGTTTCAGATATGTTTTTAATTAATAATTAGTACATATTGTATTTTTCATAATACCTATTTGTCCTGTGCTGCAATCGGTGTTCAATGAGATTTAACAACTGCAGTACAACAGGTTTGCTTAATCTAAATCTTCTTATAAATTCTTCATCACTCCATTTTTCAAAATTATTAATACGCGGCCTAACGACGTTAGGTCGGCGGTAAACAATATCAAACAATTCTTCTTCATCCGAATCAAACAAATCTTGAAAATCTTGATCCATTATTTTGATTATATACGTAGGTACTCTACAAATAAAGAAAATACGGTTTATGGTTTATTTATAAAAACATATACCCTAGAAATTTGATATCAAATAACAAAATACTTACTTTTTACGTAATGGTGATTTATTTATTATTAATAATCTGATATATGTATTTATATGTACACTTTTTAGAATAGCACAACCAAAACGAATTGCACTAACCGTGATTCACATCAACAAGTGCTGTTGTTGCATTGTATTTGTCTAGGAGATAACTCGCAATCTGAAGAACCACCCACTGTTAACTTTATCCCATATTTTACCTGCTGGTAACCCTTATTTCAAGGTGGAAATACCGGCTTTTAAGCTAATCCGCACATTGTCCGCAGAGTACAGTTATGCGGCACTCTAACTGGAGATGGAAATACCGGCCCTTAGGGAAGTTACAGGGACTAAGAGTAGACCATTAGCTTTTATTGTAGCCGATATTGAATACGGGGGAAAAACAAAAAGTATCGATATGTACGTAATTTAATCAGGCGAAACCGCGCTATTGGGACGAGATCGGTTGTCAGCATTCAATGTAGGTTTGGTCAAATTAAATCGAAATACTACAAAAGTTAATCAGTTAAATGTAGATAACTTAGATGATTTAATTAAGGGATTTTCGGAATCATTTAAGAGCGAACTAGGCACTTTTAAGTATGAGACCGTAAAATTAAAATTAAAACCTAACCTAACACCCATATTTAGTAAACCGCGACCGATTTCGTTGGCATACAGGGAACAAATGGAGTTGGAAATGTTGGAATTAGAGCGTTTGCAAAAAGAAGGGGCATCACACCAATTGAAACGAGCGCTTGGGGTACACCACTGGTGCCTGTTTTAAAATCAGATGGTACAATCTGGGTATGTGCGGATTATAAAACCACGTTAAACAAATACTTGGAGGAAGTTAAGTATCCACTTCCCAGAATAGAGGAAATTTTTACGTCGTTACAAGGGGGGCGAAGAATTTAGTAAAATTGATCTTAGTCAAGCGTATAATCAATTCCTATTGGACGATGATTCAGCTAAATTAGCAGCGTGGAGCTCCCATAAAGGTTTATTTAAAGTAAATAGATTACCTTTTGGAATTTCACCAGCACCAGCAATTTTTGAACGACTTCTGCAGAGAGTTCCGGGAGTCTGACATTTTTTAGATGATTTTATTACAACGAGCAAAAATAAAGTTGAGCATATGGGGAATTTAAGGCGAGTTTTTAAAAAACTTCTTGATGCAGGTTTGAAAGTAAAACTAAGCAAATGCGCTTTCTTACAGGCAGATATCAGTTATTTAGGGCACGTAATTAATAAAAACAGGATAAAAAAATCTCATGATAAAATACGAGCAATCCTAGATGCACCTAAACCTTGTTGTACAACACAGGTAAAATCATTTGCCGGTATGGTGAATTGTTATGGCTTATGGCAAATTTGTGCCACACTTATCCCAGATGATGCACCCTATTTATAGGCTGTTACAAAAGAACATAGAATTTGATTGGAATGAAAAATGTGACGAAGCGTTTAAAAAAATTAAACAGGTTACAGCGTCGGTTGATGTATTGGTACACTTCAACAATAAATCGACAATAATTCTAACTTGTCACTTGATGCAGAGGTTCCCGGATAATTCGGAGCGACCAGCGACCAGTAGGTTTTGCGTCGAGAACATTAACGACAGCAGAAAAAAATTATTCCATGGTTGACAAAGAAGCTTTGGCAATATACTTCGGAATAAAAAAGGTACAGCAGTATTTGCAAGGCCAACGTTTTGAATTAAAAACGTACCACAAACCGTTAGTAGCAATTTTCTGGGAGAATAGAGGAATGGCAGCTAGTAGATTTCAGCGATGGGCTTTGTTTCCTTCCTGATTTAATTATTCCATACAATATTATTAAAGGTGTCGATAATCAAGTGGCAGATTATTTACCGCGTTCGCCTTTATCAATATCAGCTAACATCCAGTTTACCGATTGATGCGGAAAAAATTAAATTGGAGACACAGAAGGATTTGATGTTGACCGGGTTGTTATTTTAGTTATTATGCCAGCTGATCTGTCAAAGGGGAAAATTATTCACCCAAAGACTTTCCGTGGTGTAGTAAATGACGTTTATTGTTGTTGAATGTAATTTGAAGTGGTATTTTGTTATTTACCGAGTGCTTAGGGTAAGTAAATTAGTATGTAATGTATTTGGAAAGGATTCTGCTGCAATTGTGCAATATTCATTTGACAAATAGTGTGCATTTTGGTATTTTAGATAAAAAAAATTGTTTGGAATTACCAATGTTAGGTTACGTAGGAACTAACTTTTTTCCTAATAACTAGTACTGAAAATTTTTATTTTGCTTTTATTTACGGCATACATTATATATTTTATCAGTTCAAAGTATTGGTTTTCACATTTTTCAATACACTTAGATAATATTTTAGTTTTTATCAGTACTCTCTAAAATGTTTCAGGATGGCTAGAAATTACGAAAATTGCCGAGCTCTTTCTAAAGCAGAATTAGAAGAACTGGCTAATGAAGCATTTATTGAAATTACTGAAGAGCAAGCAATATGTTCTGATATTGGGGGCGATTCTGATGCGGAAGATGCTCTACCTTTGAGTGCACCCAATTCTCATCTGGATGTAGCTCAGACAAGACAAAATAGAAGGAACAAAGCTGGTCCAAGTACATCGAATGATCAGAACAGCGAATCGAGCGATTCAGATTATGTTCCTTCAGATGTCGATGACGATGCAGTGTCGATTATGGATGTCAGCGAAGGCAGTGACGATGAACTGGATGCTTCATCAGACTCTGATACTAGTGCTAATGTAGATGTAAAATGGACAAAACAGGCTAGGGATCCCAAAACTTATAATAATAGTGTTTTTCAACAACCATTTGGTTGTAAAATGAACCTGAATAGGAATTTATCGCCACTGCAATATCTTATGCTATTTTTTACACAGGATATTATGCAAGAAATTATAAAACAAAGTAATTTGTATGCTCAACAACACAAAGTAGAATTAGGCTTAGATTTATTAGAATTTAGGGCATGGTTAGGTATAATAATTTTGATGGGATTTCATTCCCTGCCAAGTTTACGATTGTATTGGTCCACTGATGAGAACTTCCATTGTGAAAGAGTTGCACGCGTTATGTCCATCAAACGCTTTCTGCGTATTTTACGCCTTCTACATATTGCTGATAATAGTAAGATGCCTGAACGCAGTACACCAGAGTTTGATCGGCTCTATAAAGTAAGACCACTATTGAATCACCTATCGCAAAAATTTTCCGAAGCATTTTCACCATCAAGAAACATCTCGATTGATGAAAGCATGGTTGCTTTCAAAGGACGGTCCACCATGAAACAATACATGCCCCTGAAACCTATAAAAAGGGGTTTCAAGGTTTGGGCTATGTGTTGTGCTGCAACGGGGTATATGCTAGCATTTGAAGTGTATACTGGCAAAAATCCTGAAGGTACCGTTACCAAAAATCTAGGGGAAAGCGTAGTACTTCCACTTTCCCAATTTCTGGAAGGAATGTGGTATTGCCTGTTTTTCGATAATTTTTTTACCACTGTACCCCTTTTATTACAACTACTGAAAAAGAAATTGTTTGGATGTGGTACATTCAGACAAAATAGGAAATATTTTCCCAGCAATCACCTCAAATGTAACAAAAACATGAAGCGATTGGAAATGGATTATGCCATGTCCGAAGATATTAGTGTAAGCAAGTGGTTTGATCGTGGAAAAACTCCAGTTTGTGTTTTGTCCAGCATGCATAATCCATCAGATAATGCAACCGTGCTGAGACGAAATGCAAAACGAGTTCGAGAAGAAGTGCCCTGTCCACCATCCATCGCTACTTATAATAAATTTATGGGAGGCGTAGACAGGCTGGACCAGCATTTGGCTGTATACAGCATTGCGCAAAAATCCAGGAGGTGGTGGCTAAAGTTATTTTATTACTTTTTAGACTGTAGTATAGTAAATAGTTACATTATGTACAAAGAAAACATGAAAAAAACACAATCCAAAATATTATACCCATCTAAAATACAGTTTACTATTATAGTTATACATTTTATTATTATAGTTCGTTAGTTATTTATTTATAGCTTTATTTATTTATAGCTTTATATGTAGTTTATCTTCTCGTTTTTTACTTATATACCCTTATTGAAATATTATTTTTTCCGTTTGCTTAACTGTATTTTGTAAATGGTATAATACCGTAAATAAAAATTATTATTATTATTTTTATTATTATTAAAAAAATTCAGATCTGTCCTTGTCAATAATCTCATAGCAGACTTTTCCTCAAAAAAGCGACCTGGGTATTTTCCCATGAAAGGATTTGCCAAGAAGAGAAACAGCAGTACAGGACAAACTACTGTTGAAAATACAATAAGACTGGTCAACGTAGGAAATCATCTTTCTGTAAAAATATCTACGTACCGCAGATGTGCAAATTGTAGCAGTAAGAAAAAAGAAAAGAGAAGTAATGTAATTTGCAAAATGTGCAATGCTGCTCTCTGTAAAGACTGTTTTGCAATATTTCATACTTCAAAGTAATAAGAACTATTTTTTTGTAAGCTTTCTTTAATTAGTAGAGAAACTATTATCCCAATAGGGCGCCAACGAGCTTTGGGATAATAATTTCCCACCCAAAATTTCAGAAAATTTTGATTTTTTTTTGAAAAATTTCGTTTGATGTAGTTACAGTGCATTATAATAAACATGTTTTCAAAATATTGGGTTTCAATATCATTTGCCAACCTTTTGCCCTATAAAGGGTTAATAATAGTTTTTTATTAATTTAGTTTGAATTGTTTTAGAAAATAAGATCTACGCAACGTACGCGTTTAAATTCCCTTTGGCATTGAATACATATTTATTATTTTTATATCGCATTGCTTCGACAAGCTTTGGTTTCTTGGGAATCCATTTTTATTGATTGAAAAACAAGAACATTAGAAAGAACAGGAAATAAATTAGTCAAAACCAGAACATTAGAAAGCGTTAAAAAACATTAGTTGAACGTTCCTTAGAAGAAACAGAAATTTAGAAGAAATTGAGTGAATACATTTAGAAGAAAAATTACCATTTAGTTAGAAGAATAGACTTGAAAACATTATCAAGGTGAGTCGAAGCTATTCACACATTTTAGTACGGTCCTTCGAGCATACGTTTAGTTTTCATTAAACACCAGGGTATAGTAAAAATGAAGATGCTAACCCGATCCATTATTTGGTGGCCAGGTATGGACAGCGATATAGAGAAGATAAAGAAATCGTGCGTTGCTTGTTTGCGCTCTAGAAGCGATCCACCGAAAATAGCGAATGCAGAATGGCCAAAACCAGATGGAGTATGGGTATGGGTCCATATAGATTTTTTAGGTCCACTGATATCTACGTATCTTAGATGCTTGCAACAAGTGGGTGGAAGCATTTAGAATGAAAACAATAACGTCACAGGAAACATGGTTGCGTTTAAGAGAAACGTTTGCGCGTTTCGGATTACCTGAGGTAGTAGTAAATGACAACAGGCCTCAACTAACATCAGAGGAATTTAAGGAGTTTGTAGGGAAAAACGGAATTAAACATATTACTTCGCCGCCATTTTATCCAGCATCAAATGGAGCAGCGGAGAATTCAGTGAAAACGTTTAAACTGTCAATACGGTCAGCATTAAACGATGTGAGGAACACCAACACCTTAATTGATACATTGGTACAAAGACATTTATGTTATACAGAAATGTACGACGGGCGAGTCACCTGCTAATAAGATGTTTGGTAGAATTTTAAGAACCAGGTTGGAAATAGTAAAACCGATGGCAAAGGAGAGAGAAGTGGAAGTTAACGTCAAAAGGAACATTCGACGTAAACGATACCGTGATGGCAAGGGATTACCGTCGAGCCAACAAAAAGGACTGGGCTCCAGCAACAGTAAAAAAAGGACTGGGTGAGGTCGTGTACCTTTGCGAATTGGACGAGGGGAGGTTAATATGGAAAAGACACACGAATCAAATGCGGAAGTATATTAAAAAACATGATGTCGCGTTAATCGGTGGCGGTATGGAAAGTAATGGTAGAGAACTAAGTAAGCATAGAATTAGTAGCGATAGCGTTAAGATAGGATTAGGTATCACAAAACCTCATCAGCATCAGTTAGGTAATAATAGTGTAGGAACAGCGAATGCGGCTTATGCAGAAGTGAGGAAAAGCAGCAGAGAGAGGAAAATTCCAGAACGATACGGGAATGCGTTTACCTATTAGTTACAGTTAGTGATAATTATTAATAACACTGTATTTTATTCTTAGGGTGGAGGCATGTAGTGTATTCTAGTGAAAGTAGGTAAAGAAGCTGCAGCCCTAAGGGTTGTAAAATGTAAGGGGGTTGCAAGAAATCAGTCTAGCACTGACCATCTAAGCCAATACTTAGTGACGGGCAGTAGAATAAGAAAGTGTGATATTTTAGTATTACTAGTGTGTTATTATTCATCGCCAACCACCCGCACCTCCAAACACAACAATTTCTTTAAAGCCTGCCACAGATGCAGATGTTAGCGTGTGCGATTTTGAATGTGCATTCAAACCCATGCAAAAAGAATGTAGTCTGTATTTTCACACACACGTAGCGACTTGTCAGTAGTTTTATTCTAAGGAGTTGTTGCAAAAAAAGCCCGCTTAACCATTAAGCCCGCCACAGTTGCAGAGACTTGCCTCAAGACTTGCGTGTACGGTTAAAACCGTGCATTCAAAACCACCGATGGTGTGTGGTAGAAACCTGTAGACTTATTTAGAATGCGCATTCCAATAAACCTGTCGCAGAAAAATCTGGCGCTGCCTGAATTTTTTCCTGTACAGTTTTGAATGCACGGGGAAAACTCTGCGTGTGTGGTGCAATTGCACAATGAACACGTTTTTATTCAGTGCCATCGGTACTTATTATTTTGTTGGTGGTGTATTGACAATATATACAATAAATTTCAAATCATGTCGGATTTACTCAACTGCTCCCGTGATTTTATGAGTTCCTACATAAAAATTTTTAGGGACAATCAATAGGTTTGTTCGTTTGTATACTCTAAGCAGTTTAGTGCAAAAACTGTGTTCGTTTGTATGAACTGAACACACTGCACTTTGTTCGTTTGTAGTTCTGAACAGAACTGAACATGAACTTTTTACTCCTCGTCACGAGGAGGAGTAAAAAGTGCAAGTTAAGTGCGTGTTTTACGAATCGTAATACAATCTCAACATAACCTAAAAAATTCAGTTGCGGTCGTGTTGTGATTTTCATAAAAGCGTTTAATCGTGGATACAACAATGTATCAATGTGAAATATGCCCATTTATGGACGCAGACGAAACTATAGTCATAAACCATCTTAATACTGAGCATAGAACGCAAGGAAATGATGTTAATTAATTTTAACCTACTTAAATGATTGAAATTAATACCTACCTATATTCTAATTTAGGAAGCTTTTATCATGATGCATATAACATTAGCATGTGTGAATGTGAAGAAAATCAGAATCTTACAAAATCAAACACTTCAATAATACTAGGATCAGAAGAGTCTCCTGTATCCTGGACAGATGAACCAACTAAATTATTGATATCAAAATACAAGCTAATGAAACCTATGGTCGAACAGGGGCAGATTAAAACTGTAAAAAAGATGTGGGACAAAATTTGTGAAGAAATGCGTCTTTTTGGTTATAATTTTACTGTCCAACAAATCGAAAACAAATGGAAAAGCCTCGAACGATCCTTTAAAACTGTATTAGAAAACAAAAAAAAAACAGGAAGAGGACGGAAAACTTGCCCATACCAACGGTAAACTTATAACTGTACTTATAAATTATGTTACTTTTAATTAAATGCCAAATTATTTTAGAGAACTAAGTGAAATTTTGTCGTTGAGGCATTCAATCAGCCCTGTTTGTGTGTTAGAAAGTAATACAAATACCGAAACAGAAGTTACTAGACCTAATAACAACCATCATGATAACAGTGAGTAAGTTACATCCTCACATGATAATTTAGAACCTTCTCAAATGTAAAGTTTAGCATTTCTCGAAGTTCTACGCCAGATCGTAATTCTACACCTAAAAGTGCTCATCGTAATACAAAATACAAGTGTATTAAAGGAATTGCAAGAACTGCGAAAAACTATTGCAGAACACAACAAGAAGAGAGAGAAAATGAAGCAGAAAAAGATGGATCAGAGACAAGAAATGTTACAACAGTTAAAAATAAAAATGATTTATTATTACAACTTTTAAATAAAAATTAATAATTTTTAATTTTTTTGTATATTTTTGAATATTGGATTTAACTATTATAGGTGTCTCAAAAGTTTTGAAATCAAGCTTGCTATGAACTACAAAGAAATATGTTGCTCAAACTTCAGTGGCCAAATGCAGCAAAAATAATAATTTAATTGAAATGATGCTTACAAATATTTCTGTTAAAACAAAAAGGTTCTTTTGAGTCTTGACTAACCTCAATTTTAAAACTTCTGAGACACCCATTATTACAATATGTATGTACACAATTAATGTTTTTGTTTGCGTTGTTCAAATAAATGTTTGCATACATCATCTCTTATTTTCATAGCTTCTTGATTAGCTGGTTCACGACAAGGTTGTGATTCTGGTTGAGTGTGTACTGATGTATCGTCACCATCAGTTTGAAATGATATTTTGTCATCGATTGCTAAATTATGTAATATGCAACAAGCTCTGATAAAATGGCATAGCCGATTGGGCCCTTTTAATTTTAACAGTTGTCTGAAACGTTGTTTTAGTAAACCAACTGCGTGTTCAATAGACACTCTACAGGAACTTAATTTAGTATTAAAATTCTTTTAAATGGCCATTATCTCTATAGGGTGTCAACAACTGTGGTAGTAATGAATACGCACTATCACCAAGCACAAATTCATCTATCAAAAAACCAAATTAGAATGTGTTTTCATATTTGCATATTTTTTTTATAGTTACCATCTTTACACAATTCATCCAGTTTTATGAAAACAGAAGAGTTCCGAAAAATTCTGGCATCATGTACAGAGCCAGGGAATCCTATACATACATCTAAAAAGTATCTACCTATTACACCTGGTATCGATTTAGTTCTAAAAACAAATTTTTCGTTTCTCCTTTCTCAGCTTCTGAAGGCAACCTGATCACTTCATTTGCCATAGAGCTAAGGAACATCATAACTCTTGTAATGACATCAAACAGTGAACTAAGGCACACGTCAAAGCGATCAGCCACATCTCGAAAAGAAGAAGTTTGATGTCCGGCGAACCACAAGAAAATTAGAATATGTTTTTTAGGGCATATATTTGCCCTTGAAGTTGCTAAAATGAACCATTCTAGTTAAATATTTTAAATCCAATCAATTTTGAAAGACCTACATACGCATAGAGATTAACTTTTTGTACTGACTGCGCAAATTTTTCAACCAGTGTATAAAAAAGAGATTTCGTTATTCTAAAATGACTAGAAAATTCTGATGAAGTGTAATTGTCGACAACCTACAAACAATTACACCAAAGCCTTCGCATTTTATTTTCAAAGTTTATTACTTACCTCTTCACAGTAATTTTTTATTGTATTTCTTACTTTTGTAATTCCAGACGTAACAGCAGCAACAGTTAACAATAATTGATATTCATTATCTTCTTCATCACCTGAGCTACTGAACTCGTTTAATAAAAATTCGTCGTCCAATTGATCTAGTAAAACAATTTTATTTTGCGCCATTTCCACGGATTCAAAATAAGATTAATTTGAGGTTAGGATTTAATCATGATGCACCAAACTACACTTAAAACCGTTCCTTTGTTTATAGTAAAAACGTGAACTGTACTTGCACTGTGACGTCATTTCACTGCACTTATCTCAATTTGGTGTAATACAAACGAACAAACCTAATTGTTTATGGAAAATAAAATCGAAGGAATTCTTAATAATGCAAGCGCACGCTACTGCCACTAAACATGATTAATATTCTGATAACACAACCGACATCTTTCAACACCTCTTTAGAATAAAACTACTGACAAGGCGCTACGTGTGTGTGAAAATACAGACGACATTCTTTTTGCACGGGTTTGAATGTACATTCAAAACCGCACACGCTAACCTCTGCATCTGCGGCGGGCTTTAGGCATAAACAAAATGCAGCAATGCATCAGCGGCTGTCGTTTGTTTGCATATCACTCTCGCAACTAAACTGCTGCGCAACTGAAAATTGCATGTCAGCGACCAGCCTAACTGCCAACGTCAAATTTTCGGCATTTGTAAATTGGTGATATCGTCTGCTATGTTCGTAGTAACAAAATTTGCACTGTATGTAGTGTGTTAAATGATCAAAATTTGAAAACGATTAAAAAAGAAATCAAGTGGTTTTTGATAATTTCTTAAAAACAACATCACCTTTTGTTTCTACTGTGTTCGTAGTAGATTGCTGTGCAAAGTTAGTTTTAGTGTTGTGGTTGCTGTATAAACGGTGTTTCCTGATGGCTAGAGTACGCAGACGCAACAATTTTCGCCAATTAAGCGAATTTGAAAAAGGACGAATAATCGGGATGCGTAAAGCAGAAATGGGTCTTCGGGAAATTGCTAATAGGGTTGGCAGAAACGCATCTACCGTAATGAGATATTGGAATACCTGGACAGAAGAGCGCAGATATCAACGCCGCAGAGGTACTGGAGCTGTACGTAGAACTACTGACCGTGAAGAACGCCTCTTAACAGCGAACGCCCTTAGGGATCGGTTCAGCACCACCAGGTCCATTGGTAATGAATGGATGGCTGGCTGCTACGGGACAAGAGCTCTCTATCAGGTCAGTTTATCGCAGAATAAGGGCTTTTGGTCTGCAATCCTATCGACCGCGCTTCATCTTGCCATTCACCCAAAGACACAGGGCGAGACTCCAATGGTGTCAAGAACCCCGATTTTGTCTCTGGGGCAACGATGGACGTAGAAGAGTCCGTGGAAGACGTGGAGAAAGGCGAGAACAGTACTGCATGGAACGTGAAGTTGCGCTTACCCGAGGGCAAATGATTTGGGGTGCCATAGCATATGGAAGCAGGTCTCCTCTAGTCTTCTTGCAGGAAAACTTAAATGCCGAGGGCGACATTCACAGTGTCTTGGAACCTGTCACATTGTCCCATCTTCAAGAACTAGAAAACTCTGTTTTCCAGCAGGATAATGCTATGCCTCATACTGCAGCTATCAACACGAGGTTCCTTCGTGAAGCCAATGTCACTATTCTTCCGTGGCCAGCTCGGCCTTTCGTCCATCGAACATGTATGGGATATAGTCGGCAGACGGTTAGGTGATTACCTGCTCCCCCGATGGATCTACAGCGCCTTAGAAATGAAATTGAAATTGCTTGGGACACTATACCGCAGGACGATATTGACCACCTCATTCAAAGTATGCCCCGTAAAGTAGGCGAATGCATAAACTTAAGAGGCACTCCAACTCATTATTGAATTTGAGGGCAAACGACTTCTCCAAACTACATCAAATTTTAATCATTTAATACTCCATATGTATCCAATTTATTAGTAAAAAAATATTACAGTACGTTCACGTTTACTGGGTGTTGCATTTTCAATGTCACTTAGTATACTAGCATTTAAATAATACGGTAGATTTCAAGTAAATGTAATAAAAAAATATTACAAAAACTGAAGTTTTACATGGTGTCGCGAAATATACATTTCGAAATGGTTTGCTTTGGAACGAATGCACTTTTTGCTCGACACGAGCTACAATTCATACAGACAACGTAAGTAATTTGCTAAGCAGAAATATAAGCATAATTATCTTGCCATGACACCCGACCATTAGTAGTGAAATATACGGCAAACTCATCTCGACTTTCTGTTGGAATTGAAACTGATCTTCGTGGTACATTCCGAATAGGCAATAATGACATAATTTCTTCATCTGTCGTTTTTCTTCAACTATTTACCTTCTGCTAAATTTCCATCCACATAGTGATTGAAAGTACCAGGAGGAGAATATAATTTTCGAGAATCTTTATTCCTTCTTAAAAAATTATGTAGGTAAATAACAGCCATTACAATCATATTACAAGCATATTGCGAATAAATTAATATAAGGAGTTATAACAAAATCACCCAAACCGTTGATGAGCATTCTTTCGACGATATTTTATGCAACACTGATAGAGGTATCTTTGACCATCCTGCCACCAATCCACAACCTCGGTTCATCGACAATGTTCCCATTCTTTATCCTGCCCCTAATTTGCCTATAATTACCTATTGTAGCAAACATTAGTTAGTTTTCTATTCAAACTCAAAGTCCCGTTAGATATGAAAACCCTTATTATCTTACAAAAGAATTTTGACATCGGAGTAAAAGCAAACCTAACGGGACTCGGGGAGTTCGACTACAACTGACGGCCGAACTGTGGGGACAGCTCAGCCAACTTTACATATACGAGGGCGATTCAAATTTGACCTGCATTTTATTTTTTTCTGAACATAATTGAAGAGATACTGCAAAGCGGTTTTATATTCATCGAAGTAGGCATGTTAGCTAGCGCCATAAACAACTACAACTTGATTGTGTCAATACTATCAGTTGTATTAACAATGTCGTGCAACAATATGTTAAATTCTGCTGCACAACGTGTAATTATTAAATTTCTTTTCAACGAAGGTATAAAAGCGACTGGTTTGAAGAAGAATGTTTATCACTCATAACAGTCTTTGAGTGGTGTAAATCCTTCCAAGATGGTCGTGAACGCGTGTCGAACTTGCCGCATGCTGCTCGTCCAGCGTCTGCTGTGAATCTTGGGAACATTCAAAAAGTTGACCAGCTGATCAGGAGCGATAGGCGAATACGGCTTTTTACAGGGAGCTTCTTGGAAAGGTTAAGCTGGCCATATGAACAAAAAGACGCGGTCTCTTAAGCAAGAGCGTTATTCACCTGCACGATAACGCTCGCCTCCATTCAGCCCATCTAACGAACAATACATTTGCTAAATTGGTTTGGGAAGTACTGCCTCACCCCCCATATAGGCCGGACTTAGCCCCAAGTGACTATCATCTCATTGGGCCACTCAAAAAGTTCTTGGGAGGCAAGCGATTTGCCTCTAATGAGGAAGTGAAGGATGCGGTGCAAAATTGGCTACGTCGTCAACCAAAAGAATTTTGTTCGACGGGAATACAGAAGCTACCGGAGCGATGGGACAAGTGTATTTTAAAGGAGGGTTGTTACTTAGAAAAATGATGTATATATAATATTAATTTGTAGTTTGAATCGACCAGAAAACATAAAATGCAGGTCGAATTTGAATCGCCCTCGTATAAGTGGTCTTGGGAAAAGTGTTATTGATTTGGTATGGATCATTTACCAGTCGTAGTACAATTAACAATCGAAGCTGAATGTTTGCAGACAGATAACGTTTCAAATAAGTTAGCCAACAAAAAGATATACATTTGGGACGGGAAAAAATCCAGGTATGCTAGTATCAGTACTTACTCCTATAAGTTGCAGCAGTGTTTGAGTAGTTTAAGCTCTGACAGTGCTGCAGAAGAATTAAATACAGGAATTAAAGAAATGGCGAATTTTTTAGATTTAAGTAGAACGATAAAAGTTAATAACTCGACGACGATTAAATCTAAACCTTGGTTTGATAAAGAATGTAAATCTCTTAAAAGGGATCTTATGCTGGCCTACAAAGATTGCAAGAAAAACAATTTTCAGTGCAATTAAGATCTTTCGCTCTGAATGAATAATGTATTAATTTTTATTAATAATTTTATTGTTAATTTATAAATAAACTGTATCGACAGCTCATTCCATCTTCCCCTCCCTTGTTTATGATATTTTGTATGTATCGAAGAAACAATAAATTTATTTATTATTATTATTATTTAACTAACTTGATGAAAGGATCGGTGACCGGCAGCCGGGGTAACAAAGATTAAAATACGTTTCATAAACCAGAATCCGCATTGTTTTAATATATTGTAATTGTATAAAAACCCACAAATTGATGACACCGACGTGATATCTGTACAAAGAATCCCGTGCGGTTCTAAAATAAATTGTAACTAAAAAAAAAAGCGCGCGTGAAGTGAAGTTCTTTGTGTGCATTTATTTTTGTGTGTTAAGCAAGAGATCGTTTTACAAATACAAGTAATGGCCACAATTACAACCACTACGACGGGTACCCCACATTCGCCACGGCGGGGCGACGGCTTCTGCAGCTGCGAGTTTGACGCCGACTGCAGGAACTTCCGCGTATGCATTTCCAGCCCTCGACAGCATAGCGGTCCGACTGCCACCGTTTTGGGCCGAATGCTCCAGAGATGTGGTTTGCTCAAATCGAACAACAATTTCTGCTCGCCGGAATCGCAAGTGATGATACGAAGTTCGGTTACGTCACGGGCCGCTTGTAACAAAAATACGCGACAAAAGTGCGAGATATTTTAACGTGCCCTCCAGAAACTGATAAATACAACAGACTCAAAAGTGAGCTTATTAAGCGATTGAGCGAATCGTAAGAAAATAAAGTGCATCGTCTGCTGGAGCACGAGGAAAACGGGGACCATAAACCAGGCAATCTCAGCGACGCAAACAACAGCAGGCTCTACGACCTGGCTAATTTAAAGGACACCATCGCCGCAGCAACGAACAGTGCGCGCATCGCCGAGGTTCAAGTGGACCCAATGGAAGCAATGTTTCCAAAGCTTTCTCTCTTTGTTATCTCGGAACTTGCGGAAGTGACGACGTCCTTACATTCCTTCCCAAAACAGTATTATTTGTACAAGCTGCAAAATTCACAGTAAGTATGCACATTTTTACGTAAATAGTATTTTTTAGGGATTTCATACTGTTATGTGTGAGGAATCTAATGCTTCGAATGTTTTGTAGCAAAACTCACTCTAAACCATTAAAAAAACCGCATTCAAATTTTTTGTTGGGGAACAAAATTCACATTCTCCAGCAACCAATCAGACTCAAGCGGGAAAAGTAATGGTTCACCAATCAGAGAAGCTCCAAGCCGGCTGTCATTAAATTAGGTTTGCTTCATGTAAACTTTCTGTGGATGTGTAACCCCCAACTGGGGTGAAATGCCTTAGAGTAGATCAGCCGAAGCCAAAGTAGTGTTCGCCGCTTGAATAAAATTAACACAGAGATTTTTCATAAAACGTTATAATAATCAAAAATATATATTCAACGGTAAACAAATAATAAAGGTAACTTCTGGCTAATTATGTACAAAATTAAATATTAACTAAATAAGGTTTAAATGTGCCGCTCTAGGTGGATTGATTCCCCGGTTAGCGGGCGGTACTGCGTCGATTTTCTGCGCAGCTGCGACTTGTCTGTAAATTGCAGGAGCGTGGCTGGAGCCTTTCAGTCTCGGACGCGCAGCGGTCAGGGCTTCGTCGGTTCTAGCTAAACATAAACAAATTATCGGTAATTACACAATTATTAATTAATTTAACAGTTCTGAGATGGTGTCTCCGTGTTACTCGTGGTTACAGGATCGTGTAATGGATCAAACAGGTATGTCAACCCTAATCGTAATGTTATTGTTTCCTCGTATCTCGATTACGAGGTTATGTTTTACGGCGGTTTATTAGGAACGGGAACACGTCTTCCTTTGGGGTCAACGTGTGAAAAGGTAAACTAAGTTTGCATCTTCCTCTGGGGCCGACGACTTAGAGTTCGAGTGTTTTTACGTCTTCCTCTGGGGCCGACGATTTATGTCTTCCTCTGGGGCCGACAGTAAACACAAGTACTTAGTTATTTACATCTTCCTCTAGGGCCGACGTACAGGTATGAATGGTTTCGGAATATAGGATGCCGTTCTGGTGTTGAGCTAGTAGTCGAGGTCGGTCTCTGGACTCGAATTGAATTTCTCCGGTTGGGGCTCTGCTTATATACGTTTCCTGGCGGTGTACGTGGGGGAAATCGCGCGCGGGAGCATGATAACATTATTCGTAGAGCACGTAGGCCGGGCCGTATCGCGGATGGCGCTCCTACGTCACTGCACTGGCTGGATTATTATCTGGTACCGGAAAATTCCATTGAACGTGTACCTTTATATGACTTATAGATTGTTAATTTAATTACTGATTTAAATATAAGGCTATACTTAGAGGGCACGTTACAGATGGACGTTTAATAAAAATTGGTGGCTTAAAGTGCTAGTTTTTAATAAAATAGAGATGGAAGTGTTTGTCACACCTCGTGGAGATGGCGAAAAACCGAGAAAAAAGCTTTCTGCACCCGAATCATGGAAAAGAGTAGGAGATAAACAGGCAAGGTGAGGAACAGGTTACATTTTTATATTACTGATAAGTGTTATTTCAATTACAAATAAATATGATCACAGTAGTTACAGTTACCACAGTTACGTGTAAATAGTTACAGTTAGTTATGTAAACAAGTTACAGATAATAAAAGTACAGAATTTTTACTCTGTAGTTTGAGTAGTTTTTATAAGTGTTTACAAACACATATTACAGTACATTACAGCTTACAAGCATACATAACAGAATTGGCGACGAGGATGGGATAGAATCTACAGTTTTCGAGACATAGAAAAAAAAATTTCAAGTAAAAGAAGAGAGAGAGAAGTAAGAGAAATGTTTCATATTTACTACATTACATTGGGACAAGAGCTTTCGAAATAATTTGCGATAAGATTACACCAGAATATCCCTATTCAAAAACTTTCGATGAACTTATAGAAAAACTTGAACAGTTTTATTCGCCTGCGCTTCTGGAAATTGCAGAACATTTTCGATTCTATCAAAGAAGACAAAAGGAAAACGAAACTTTACAAGAATTTGTGGTCACATTGCAGAAACTTTCAATAAATTGCAATTTTGGATCGTACCTTAAAACAGCCCTAAGAAACCAATTTGTTTTTGGACTTACAAATAAGAGGATTCAGTCAAGATTATTAGAAACACCCGATTTGGATTTCGACAAAGCTGTCACAATTGCCACTAGCATGGAATTATCTGAAAAAGATGTTAGTCAATTACAGGAAAATAGAAGCTGTATTACAACATTAAATTATATGGGCAGTCAAACCAAATCAAGATCTAAGAAGAAAAATAATAATTTTAAGCCATTTAATTCTAACTGTCAAAATTTGAAAGCTAATCAAAATGTCATTTCAAACAGTATTGTTAATTCAAATGTAAAATGTTACAGACGTGGTGGTGGACACCTAGCTACAAAATGAACAAAAATATTCAATGCAATGGTGGCGGACTTCGGGGTCATCTGCAGAAAGTTTGTTTACGTACAGCAAACAATACAAATTTGGTTGAGGAAAGTCTGCAGGTTGAACATTACAAATACAGAGAAAGATATCTCGTTACTTTACAAATTAATGGTAAATTAATTAAGTTCGAGGTCGATAGTGGAGCAGCAGTTACTTTAATGGGTAAAGAGTTTTTTATGTCTTTATTTCCATTGTCGTCCATTATTAATGCTGATTTAAAATTGGTTACTTACTGTAAAACTAATCTTAAAGTATTAGGTTTCGTTACTGTTACGGTAAAATACATAAATGCAGAAAAAGAGTTAAATATTGACCTAACAGAATTGAACAAACAGCCTTTACTTGGTAGAGAATGGTTACGTCAGTTAAATCTTCAACTGAGTAATTTAAATTCTATTTCTACAGATCATTTACAATTACTCTTAGATAAGTATAAAAGTACCTATCTTAGAGGCAGAACTATCAAAAATTGCAGGTATTCAAGCAAAAATCACATTAAAAGCAAATGCTCAACCTGTATTTTTGAAATCCCGTACGGTTCCTTTCAAATTAATGCCATTAGTTGAAAAAGAAATAGACAGTTTAGTACAGTTAGGTATTTTTGAAAAAGTAAATACTTCCGAATGGGCTACATCCGTTGTACCGATACTTAAAAGTAATAATCAGATACGATTATGTGGAGATTTCAGTGTTACTGTAAACCCTCAGTTACATATTGATGACCATCACTTACCAACAATAGATGAACTTTTCTCATCTATGGCTGGAGGTCAAACATTTTCAAAAATAGATTTGCGTCAAGCTTATTTAGAAATGGAAGTATCTCCTGCAGCTAGGCATGTATTAACAGTAAATACACATAAAGATTTATATCAGTGTAATAGATTACTATATGGAATTGCGTCTGCACCTGCAATCTGGCAACGTGAAATCGAAAATATTTTAAAAGATATTGAAGGAGTTTCAGAATTTCTTGATGATATTAAGGTTGCAGGACCTACCGATGAAATACATTTACAACGTCTTGAATCTGTTTTTCAAAGATTAGAGAAATACAATATCAAAATAAACATTGAAAAAAGTGAATTTTTCAAAGAAAAAATACAATATTGTGGTTATGTCAGCCTCGTACATCCACATCCTCGTACTTTTACAAGGCTCGAAAGTAATTACGAAGAAATGGCTGTTTTAATGATCAGGTACGAAGGGCAAGAAATGGACGAGCCGCAAATGATGAAGATATTTTAGCATTGGCGTATTTTAGAGCACATCCACGAAATTCAATACGTCAAGCAATGGCTGATTTAGGAATAAGTCAGTATAAAATTAAATTAGTACAAGGTTTAAGAGCTGGTGATTTTGACGGGAGGGTGATATTTTGTAATTGGCTTAATCAAACTTTATTAAATTTAATTCTTTGGAGCGATGAATCTAATTTCAATAATAATAGTCCAGTCAAATTAGACGATTATGTGGCAAAACTTCGGAAAAATTCAAAGTGAGCTGAATTTTTGTGTACACCTTTATTTAGTGTTTTTAAACAACATATCAAAAGTACCCTTGATTTGACCTTGAACTTCTTCAGTTATTGGGCTTAAAAGGTGCGAAAAATTGGTTTTCGCTTATATATGTATTGTTTTCTATTGACTTTAGGTATAGAATAGTCTACAGATAAATTGAAGGCTATAAAATACTTTTTTGACTGGACAATCGTGTTTACATGCTAATACCATCGAAGATATCGTGGAAACAGGATTTGATAGAGAAAAACATGAGAGTCAATTAGAAAATCTTTCTAAGGATTACCTGGAACAATACGATATGGAAGAAGAAGAAGATGAGGATGAAGAAGCTTAATGTAACTCTATTTTGACTTTTTTTTATTAAGTACTATGAATATTTGGACCGGCTGAGACAGCACCTTTTAAACCCAATAACTGAAGAAGCTCAAGGTCAAATCAAGGGTACTTTTGATATGTTGTTTAGAAACACTAAATAAAGGTGTACACAAAAATTCAGCTCACTTTGAATTTTACCGAAGTGAAATGCTTATTTGACTGGACTATAACGGAATTTCTAATAGAAAAAACGATCATTTCTGGGATACGGAGAATCCGCGTCAATTTCGGGAATGCAGATTCCAACACAGACTTTCCATTAATTTTTATCAAGGGTTGCTTAATGCGGAACGATATGCCGATTTTCTTCTGACAGAATTCGAAGATTATCTGGATGATATACCCCTAGAAATACGTCGCAAAATGTGGTTCCAACAGAATGGAGCACCTCCCCACAATGCACGAAACGTCAGAAATATTTTAAATGCAAAGTTTGGTGCAAAATGGATAGGAAATGGTGGCCCCATTAACTGGCCAGCAAGATTGCCAGATCTCTCTATTTTGTGTGGGGTTTTCCCAAACAAAAAATTTATGTTACTTGTCCACAAGATCTAGACGATCTTAAAAATCGTATTCGTAGGGCCTGTGACCAAATAACACAATCGACGTTACAAGAAAAGAGAAGAAACTCTATAGGCAGATCTCGAGAATGTATTGCAAACAACGGAGGTCACTTTGAACAAACACTCTAGATATTATGAACTGAAAGTTTAAACTTAGCTTACTTATTAATTTATTGTTACTTTGTTCATGTTGTTATGTTGTATTTATGTTGAATGGCACGTATTGTCAAGACAGTATTAAGGAACATTGTTTAACTGGAAGCTGACAAATAATTTAATTTGTTTCACCGCCTACTTTGTCGAATAAAGCTCTAATCTACGTAATCTACAGTTTTAGAATACGTAATAAAATTTGGTATGTTCCAATTTTAAATTTTGAATATATTTGCTACATCTAACACATATGATGCTCAATTGTTTTTTTATCTATGTCAGATAATAGAAAATTAAATGGAGAACAACTTTTCTTCTATAACAATTTGTCATATCTCTAACAATAGCCGAGATATCTGCTGTGACAGCTAAAATCAAACAGACTGTATACAAGGTGGTCCAGAATTTTGTACCGTACTAGAGCTGATAGTACGTTCAAAAATAAGGGTACCTTTTTATGTACACTTTTTTCCAAAACTCAATAATAAGGGAGATACAACCCTGCAAAGGGCTCAAATGAAAACCTTTTTTTTTAATATCTTCCAGACGTTTTTGAATAACGGGTTCATATTTTAGGGGCGAGTATAACATATGACATTAGGATAATTAAATTTATGTTACCACTTTATTCCATCACATATGATTAAGGGATATTTTTGGGTGGTACGTGTAAGTTATTACGTCTTTGTTTTTTAATTTGCAATTATTTAAACAAAATTCTTAAAAAAACGATTCTCCAGACTATTCTACGCAAAAAATGTACACTTGTTACATTTGGTTAATATTGCCGTTTTCGAGTAATTTAAAGTAAAAGTAAACTTGCATTTTTTTGTAATCCTAACAAAGTCCTTTATTAAGTCAAGTAAGCTAAGGGCCGGTTTTTCAATGTCCAGGTAAAGTTGCAGATAGTTATCTGCCAGTTATATCTACCTACCAGGTAAATCTGTCGGATATATTAAATTCCGTTTTTCAATACGAATTTATCCGACGGCTAGTTACCTGGCACATACAACCTATTTGGAATCACTGTTTCGGAACTAACTTCACCGCAATCCCATGCAAGAGAGATAACTATATAGAATTGGTATTAATAAAACAAAGACGCATAGCACAAACCTAGAATGTATAATGCGCCGTCGCTAAAGAAATAAACAGCGGGTTTTTGATTCGAAATTTGAACGAACCACGAAAGGTTAGTATTTAGTGCGTGCAAACCACGTTGTTGTGTTTACGGGTTCATTGCGTTTGTAATTTTGATTGTTGTTTCTTGTATTGTTGTTATTATCTGTTATTGTTCTTATTGTTATCTATTATTGTTTCTTATTAATATCATCTAGTTTTAAATATGAATGATAAACGAAAAGAAAAACGTGGCGTAAATTTTTCTCCCTCTGGGGTTAATTTGTTGATTGATTTGGTGACGGGGTATAAAGACACGTTAGAGTGTAAAACCTCCGATGCTGTCACGTGGAAGGAAAAAGGCGCTGCATGGAAGAGAGTTTGCAGTATGTTTAATTCGCAGAGTCCCCAAAATGTACATAGAGATGTACATAGTTTAAAAATGAAGTATGAGGATTTGAAAAAACAACTAAAAAAAAATGTGCAATGCACAAATCGACGCTGTACAAGACTGGTGGTGGAGACGAAATAACATACAGCGAGTGGGAAGAAAAGCTATTAACAATTTTACCCATATCGGTAATAGGTCTCCCAACAAGCTTTGATTCCGACACTCTGCCTATTTTTAATGAAGCAGGTGAAAATGTAAAATAAATTTATGTAGGTACTATCAATACCAGCAAGCTATTTTTTAGATTCAATAATTATTCAAACTTGCCAAAGCACTTCGGCATGCATAAGTGCACAGGAAATCCCTTCGGCATTTGTAAGTTAACAGGAAATCCCTTCGGCATTTGTAAGTGCACAGGAAATCTCTTCACCATGTGTAAGTGCACAGGCAGGCACATTGGAATGTGCAATAAGTGATGCAGCAAGTGATCTTAATATCTTAATTTTATTCCAGTAGTACAAATATCTTTCTAGATAGCCATGAAAGTTCAAGTGCTGACGAGGAAGAACGCAGAGTAACTGAAACTCCAAAAACTGGTAAGCATGTGATGTTTATGATTATCCGACAAGGTTAAGTAAAGACGAAGTTACTATGCGAGTTGCGTACAACATTATGTACCACATGTATAACACAACTGTGTAAACAGGAGGAAGACACGAGAAAAATTTCAAAATAACCTGATTTTTTGTAAAGCAAAATTTATACGTTGTTGTAATAGCGATGTAGATGTACATATGTAAATTTTTACAGATCATTCAAAATGTGATAAATGGACCCCAAATTTATTAAGAGCCAAAAAGAGTGGATCACTGAAATTAACAAAAAAGGCACCAAAGGAGATCATCAATTAAAAATACGATGCCAGTGCCGAGCACAGGCAACAATTAGTTGAATTACAAATTGAAGTGGATCAAAAAGAATTGATTTTAATGAAAGAAAAGATTAAAAGGGAAGAAGTTGAAAAAAGAAAAGTTGAGCAGGTAATAAGGCAGGAAGAAGAGGAACATCGTGTTCGTATGTTAATTTAAAAAAAAAACAGTTAGAGAACAAATAAGGGTAACTTGTAAACTATTTATTAATAGACAATTTATTTTTTCATTTTGTGTCATTTTCTGTAGTAGGTAGTAATAATAAAATGGTCGAAAAAATAATAAAATAATGCTTTATTTTGATTACATTTTAAATTAGTGTATATTAAAATATGTTATTAATTCACGTTGTACGGTGATATTCCGAGCACGGGTAGCTGCAACTGGGTCCGGGTTGTCTAACTGACAATTTTCCACTGGTGCTTCATCAGGTGGCAATTCTTCATTTTCACGTCGAGCTATATTGTGTAACACAATAATTGTTGCGACGATTATAGCTTGAGTTAAAGGAATGCGACAACGCATACCTACGCTCAAAATAGGAAAGCGACGTTTCCACACACCAAATAGTCTCCACTACATTTCGTGTGCGTATTTGTGCTTCATTGAACAAATTTTCAGCAGGCGTACGTGGCTCTGGTAGTGGTGTTATTAAATACGTTCGAACGGCGTAACCACTATCACCTAATAATAAGCCATTACCCATGACACCTCTTTCGAATACTGCTTTGACATGTGAATTGTCAAATATGTTACTATCATGTGATGCCCCAGGCCATCGCGCAACAATGTCAATAAAACAAAGATTAGCATCACATACACCTTGAACGTCTATTGAAAAGAAACCTTTTCGATTTCGAAAATTTTCAGCAGTATTTCCTCTTACAACAGATTTACATATTTAAATTATGTGTATAATAACATAATACCGTGCTTTACCTGGTGACCAGGGTTGCCAGATCTACCGTAATTACGGTAGATCTACCGTTTTTGGATTGCATCTACCGTTCTACCGTAGAGACACTGATATCTACCGTAATTTACTTCGTGGCCAAAATGTTTTGTTAAAATTGTTTATAGACTGTAGGAAACATGCTCTAAGGGTACCATGTTACCAGCCACTTCGACCTAGCGACAAATTTGCCCTTTAGGTAAAGCAAATATCTGCTAGGTAATACGTAACTGGTTGTAACCCCCCAACTTGCGGTCATGTTTGCTCCAGGTAGCTTCTTAGTCGGAGCCAAGGTTAATTCGTCACAGCTATAATAAACATTCAGAACACAGAGGCTTTTCCGGTTAAAACAGTTTAATAAATCAATCAATCATTAACATGTACAATAAGTAAATAACAAAGTAAATTAACAGGTAACTTCTGGTACATAAATAACTTCTGATAAATCAATAATATTTACACCAAATAAATATCCTTATTTTCACCGCGCGTTTAAGCGGGCAATCTTGGGTCACAGGCCGTTTCGTAGCCTCGGTCGCTAGTACGATTATAGGTAGCGGACGGACGGTGTTGATTCTCGGTGTCGAAATACTTGGCTAAAGAACAGGTAAACGTACAAGTGATTAAATATTAGCAAGTGCGTGGGTTATCTCGGGAATTCTCTCCTTCAGGACTGGTACGGAATCTTACGTGACGGTCGCTGGATAATAATGACCGGTAAGTAAACCTCACATTGCATTTGAATTGCCGGTTAACGAAAGTGCTTTGTTCGCCTCGTACGTAATTTCGGTCAGGTCGGTTCAGGTTAAGGGTTCAAGTTTGGTTAATAGAATTGCAGACAGGCTCAATGCGGGCCGGTCTTCGAAGCTTGGTTAATAGAAATGCAGACAGGCTCAATGCGGGCCGGTCTCGGGAGTCGGGGTTAATAGGATTACAGACCTGGTACTTTCGTATGACGGTATCCCTGGACGGTCTCGGCGACTTCCAGGTGGACTCTGTTTCGATTCGAGATGGAGGACCTTCCTCCTCGCGGTCGGTGAGGACTCTGCTCTCGGCGACGTCCCGGTGGACTCTCTTTCTGAACTCGAATTTACGACACCTTTTATATGAATTTGGGGCCTTCCTTCTCCATTCAGCTTTGTGCGTTAAACAAGGCTGGGAGATCACGTCCGCATGCAAGGTGTCGGCTTATCTCTCGTGCGGCCTGATTATTCGGTCGTGACGTCGTTGAACGGAAATTTCTGATGAACGACCACCTGTACACGGCTTAATATCGTGAAATTAACTTCACGAATAATATTAATACGTTAATTACGGGTGGGTCGTTACATGGTGATTGAAAAACACAAGCTACAGGTAAATCCGTTCTTACCCGACCGCTATCTGCTATCTGCAACTTTACCGGCCCTTAGGATATTAAATTGATATATTTATTCCAATTGCCGGTGTAGAGCATACTTATTACTACTATTTACTTTGGAGAAAATACGCTATTCTACCGTATAACAACTTCTTTGTGGTTTCTTCTCAGGAAATATTTTCAGCGCATTAAGAGCGACAAGCTGATCCTTTCCATAAAGTCGGCTATTGTTGTTAGTGGCCGGTAGATGTAGGCTAACTAGCCAAGTGGTGAACCAAATTGGTTATTTTTAGCATGCATCTGACTCATACTATGCTGACAAGTGGGGAGGATTGCAACAAATGAGAAGACGGGTTTGTAAGTACCTTGCAATAAATCATTTAGGAATGTTTTAGTATTACTTGCTGTTGACTGCGTAAACGCACATAACGGGTGTTTATTGTGAGTGGCACACACAGTGACAGGGTTTTAATTTTTAATTTTGTGATTCTGTGACTAAGTGACTATATTGTGCATATACAGGGTGATTCAAAAGTATTGTCATTAAATTAAATGGGTATATGCTGACCTTAATAGAAGTACATTACAGCAAAAATTTGAAGCTTATCACGATTTTGGTTACTTTGAAATTTTGTTAGACACTTTTGAGAACTGCTGGCTGATATGCATTTAAAGAACCTGTGATAGAAATTTTACCTTGCAAAAATAAATGAAACATCACACAATTATGTAATTTACAGGTTTCACTTTCCCCTCACATTTTTTCAGGCTTGAGACAGTAAAGAATAATTAGCGGCATGTTTAAAAAGTGATAGTAAAAATTGTTTTTAATAAAAAGATACAGAACTTACAAAATTGTTCAGTGTTCCTCCATTAAGTTCTACACGAACAAGTAACACAAAACTGTCTTTCAGAGCCGCTGCAGCATTCTGAATTCCATTAAAATGTTCGATGAATGCACTTTTGAAGCGAATTAACTGGGGGTCTTATCAGAATGAACGAGAAGGCCGTTGATAAATTTAAGCTCCAGTGACCACCAACCAATTTTTGTATTAAACTTAATAATTTTTTTCTGAGGTTATCGTTTACTTGTGATACATGGCTTATTGAGAAAAGTTGTTCTATTTGACATGCTCTACCTACCCTTAAAATTAATGACGATTCTTTTGAATCGCCCTGTACATACAACTGAGAAAAATGCCAAAACAAAAACCGTCTACGGAAGAATGGATTAGGGGTTACCCAGAACTGAAAATTGAAAGTAACAAAATATTTTGCCAAGCATGCATGCATGGAAATGGTAAGTTAAGCATAGTTTTTGAAAAATATAATACTCCTCAAACTTTTAATTTTATAAATCCAATGTGTTAAAAAGTACGATGTCATTCAGCATGTAAAAACCATATTGCATCAAAGACGTTTAGGAAAATTGAAAAATCAAGTAAATAAACAACAGACGAGCAAGGCTTGAGTACGCCTCAGGGGCGTCTTTAAGAGCTGCAGAACTACATTAATTGTTTTATTTAATTGTTTTGTTCGAGCAAGGCTTGAGTACGCCTCAGCGGTGTCTTTAAGAGCTGCAGAGCTGCAGAACCACATTGTTTTATTAATTGTTTTATTTAATTATTTTGTTCAAGCAAGGCTTGAGTACGCCTCAGCAGCGTCTTTAAGAGCTGCAGAACCACATTGTTTTTATTTAATTGTTTTGTTGGAGCCAGGCTTGAGTACGCCTCAGGGGCGTCTTCAAGGGCTGCAGAACCACAATAATTGTTTTATTTAATTATTTTGTTCAAGCAAGGCTTGAGTACGCCTCAGCAGCGTCTTTAAGAGCTGCAGAACCACAGTTTTTTATTTAATTGTTTTGTTGGAGCAAGGCTTGAGTACGCCTCAAGGGCGTCTTCAAGAGCTGCAGAACCACATTAATTGTTTTATTTAATTGTTTTGTTCCAGCAAGGCTTAAGTACGCCTCAGGGGCGTCTTTAAGAGCTGCAGAACCACATTAATTGTTTTATTTAATTGTTTTGTTCGAGAAAGGCTTGAGTACACCTCAGGGGCATCTTTAGGAGCTGCAGAACCACGAAAAATAATATTAGAATTAAAACAATAAATTATCTATAAATAAAATGAAAACAATTTACAGCATATCCAGGCTTATTGTTGTAATGTTACTTTAGCTACGGAAATTGGTAGATCAGTCAACCAGGTGAATATTTTAATACGGGGCCGTTTTGCAGTGATCACGAAACAGCTGTCTTAGCTTCCCGTACTGCGTTCGGATATCAGCACGTTCGGTAGACATCGCTGCTATACGATGGGGCTCGAAGTTGAAAATATAAAGCTAGTAATGAGCTGCATAATCTGCAGCTCATTTGTTGGAAAAGTGCCTTTTAAACTTGTCATTTTGATTGATTGCTGCTCTAATCAATTTGTGAATGTAATATAATTATTTTGTTTTCCGTGTGTGTTGTTTGGTGGTGATCGTTGTGAAAAACTTTGGACGGAGGTAGGAGTAACGGATTTAGATCATTCAAGTTAAAAAACTAAAAAACATGATAACTATAAGGCGCATATTAACAATCACCTAAAATTGACTTTATTTGGCAAAACAAACATACAACCGCAGGCTTATTGGGTAAACATCCAAAAATATAATGAGGAAGTGACAAAAAATAGGTACATTCTATCAAAAATTGTGGAGCATTTGAACTTGCGCTTCGTAGCCATGATAAGCCCGATACATCTGAAAATCCAGGTGTTTTTCGCGGATTAGTTAATTTTTCACGAGAACTTGATAAAACTCTTGCTGTATCTAAAAAATGCTACAATTTTCAAAGGTACTTCTAAAAAAAAACAAAATGACATTTTAGACTGTATATTAGAAGTTTGTCACGAAGAAATCGCCCACGAAATACCTGAAGCGCAATTTCTTGCAGTAATAGCCGATGAAACCACAGATGTTTCCGCAAAATTTCAAATGGTAACTGTTTTACGATATATTACTATAGTGTATTGAGCTCCACCTAGTGACTATTTGTTGGATCAAAGTGTATGTACGTTAGACACATCCATCCTGTCATTGTCAATGTATGCAGGGTAGCATAGCAGTCAGTAATGTAAGGTTATAATGGCACTTTCATATAAATAACATGTACTGTGCGTGTGTATGTGCAATCATGTTAATAAATTAATATAAACATAAGCGGGCTAGTTATTATAATACAACATAACATTTGGCGACTAGGTTAAACTGGAATACCTCCAAATTCATGCAAACAAAGAAGTTTCGAGCGAAAAGTGGAAGAGGTACAAAATGGATTCGGTTGCTGTAGGAAACATTGGAGAATTCGATCCAAAAGAAGCTGCAAGCTGGGAAGTATATGCTGAACGCCTCGCCTCGTCTTTTATTTACAGGCAAATGGAATAATAGAAGATTAGAAGAAAAGAGCAGTTCTTTTTAACTGTATGTGACATAAAAACATATGAGATCGTACGTTCATTGGTGGCGCCAGCCGCGCTGGGTTCAAAAACATACGCAGAGTTGATTGTAACCTTGAAAGCTCATTTCGCGCCAAAACCCTCTGAGATAATACAGAGATTTTGGTTTCACAAACGCGACCAAAAACAAGACTAAACGCAGTGTATGTGTCGGAATTGATAAAAATAGGTGAACAGTGTAATTTTACGGCAGGTACCCTGGAAACATTGTTACGCGGCAGATTAGTATGTGGTGGCAACGAAGCTTCACAACGGCGGTTACTAGCAGAAAAGGATCTAACGTACAAAAAATCATTAGAAACAGCAACGGCATCCGAGATTGCTGATTTAAATACGTCAGAAAAACGGAACAATCATGAAGCGCCAGTAAAACAGGTAGCAGTAACCACGGCCAACGTCATTAATATCCACTAACGTGTATATATCGTAGCCAGATTGTAAATTCCGTCTTTTTATAAAACGACTAGACGTTTTATAAATCGCGGCCATTTTGTCAAATATTCGTTGAGTTACCATTATTTCACAATCCGGTTAAGATTTTTAATCGTTTTATAAAACGACGACGTACGCTTGGCCACTTTGTCAAATCGGAAATTTTACTGTCAGGGCTGCATTCTGCCTAAAACAATTCCCGTCCGTTTCTAAAACGCCTAACCTCCATAACTTGTGTCAGATTATAAAACTTGTTTACAGCCGGCGTTTTATTTTTATTTTATTTCTAGGGGCCATGGTGGTAGAAATAAAATGAAAGCCGCATTAAGACCAAAATATTCTATTCCGCGTACAGCTATTGAGACATTTTTTATAAAATGCTGTACGAAATGCGCTGCAAAAGGGTGTAACAATTTTTTGCTAAATTGTTCTTTTCTTTAGGAATTTTGAGTTCTTAATTTACAATATTGTTGATAGTTGACTTGAATGTGCAGAGCAAGAGCTTGGGAATGTTGTTTCTACTTTGTATTCTTGGCTTGTTGATGTTTAGGCTGATCCTCCTTTAGCAAGTGATAATTATTCGTACTAATTTTAATCAAAGGATGTAGAAGTCATCATAAATTTAGTTGCTATGTTCATTTGAAAATATTTAAATTAGCAAGGGGATTCTTTGTTTTGTGGGTAGTTATGGAAATGGATATGTTACCGTTAATATCAAATTTCAGTTAGTACGCATAATAGCTAAGCATTTCAGGGTATACAGGGTGGTCACTTTTACAATGTACACCATTGAGATCTCGGAAACGGTAAGAGATACAGGGTTGGTTAAATAGGGAAAAAGTTGCGCCATTTTAGGCTCTTTAAAGAATTGAAGAGCAGTCGGAGATAGCTTTTGTAGTTTCTGAATTATCCTGAAAAACTGAAAAGTTGCGCTTTTTTATTTCTTTAATAACTTTTTTGCTATTAGGATGAGTAAAATGAAATTTTGGGTGTTTACATAATTAAGCGAGGGCTATCTATTACACTCCTTAAAAATTTTCTAGGCAAACTAGATAGTTGGGTTTGCATGGGTAACTTTTGATTTTCTTATGGCCGCCATATTGGATTTTTATACCAAAGGGTGCAAAGAAAAATTACAAATTCATCTATGTATCACACATGCACATTCAAGTCTATCAACAATACTCTAAATTAAGAACTCAATATTCGTAAAGAAAAGAACAATTTAACAAAAAATTGTTACACGGGGACAAATAAGAAAAGGCTTAATAGTAAAACTTATTTTGTCCAAAGATTGGAACCAACGCGGGCAAGTTGGCGTTATTGATTTACAATCAACGCCGGGCGGAGAATTCAAATGGTTGTTGAATTATCAAGACCATCTTACAAAATTTGTGCACTTGAGGCCAATTAAAAGTAAGGGAGGGGAAGAAGTTGCATTTGAGTTACTAAAAATTTTCCTAGAATTTGGAGCGCCACAAAGTTTACAGGGCGACAATGGCCGCAAATTTGTTAACCAAATTATTGAGGACATGGTGTTACAATGACCGGCTTGCAAAATAATAAATGGTCGCCCTCGACACTCTCAAAGTCAAGGAAGTGTTGAAAGAAGTAACCAGGACGTGGAGAACATGCTACGAGCTTGGCTTCAAGACAATAACACACAAAATTGGTCGCTGGGATGCTACATTTTGCAGTGGCACAAAAAGTCGTCATTTCACAGAATCATAGGACGGTTCCCACATAAAGCACTTTGGGGTCGATTATCAAGTTGGTCTTTACTCCAGTGTCTTGCCAAATGAAACAGTCGAACATATTTCAACAGAAGAGTTAACAACAATGAAAGCGGCGAGAGTTCAGGTAATTTCTGAAGATTTCTTGGCAGTAGAACAGGGGAACGTTAACAGCGCTGATACTACCGTAGAAAATAACAGCCCCGTAAACCAAGATATTTATCGCCAATCGTCAGTAGAGCCATGCATTACCACAGCGATTTTCGGAAGTAAACAAACACTTTATCTTACTGTACAAATCAAACATTTTACCTACCGCTAATATTTATCAACAAAACCATGACTGTATGACATTAAACAAAAATCGTTTGTTGCTGTCACAGCTCCAACAGTAAAAGTTTTATAGCGAGCTATTTATAGAAAATAATGGAAGAAGACATTCAATTATACATTTTTACGGTTGGCGATAAAATTTTGTATGCAGCACGTCAGTAAAGTGTCTTTATCGAACTCGCCTGTTACTCGCCTCGCTCGCTCGCTCGCTCGGCTCATAATCTCAGACTCGTTCGATAAAGAATCACTTTACTGACTTGGTACATAAATAACTATTATAGCCTTGATGATATTCCAATTGTGCTAGAAAGTGAGTTGACAGATAACAACATTATAGTAGAAAATATGCCCAATGCAGAAAATAACGAAAATTCTACTTATGTAGAAAATAAATGCATAACTTGTTTCAAGCCAAGTACGTCTGACGGTGGTATAATAAATGAAACTGGGTGGAAGTGCAATCTCGTTGTAAAGAAATATTAATAACAAGTGAGAGAATAGAATATACTATCGGTCAAAAAAGAGCTGCAGAAAAAATTGTCGAGACGACAAAAAAAAGCTGAAAGATTTACAGATGGGAGAGTATGTCTCTGTAGCAGTTCCAAAATTTGATAGGGGACCACTTGACCCAAAAACTGTATTTGGAATTATTATTGATGTCCGAAACGGAGTTATCAGATAGAAACTGAAAACGGTCGGCTTAATCGATGGTTTTCTAGGAACGAAATTAACCGAACTGCTGCTACAAGTTCTAATATAATGACAGACAATTCCATTTCACTAAGAGAAGCTGTTTCCAAAGTTTCCAAGTTTGGAGGACAGGGTTTTAAAAAATGCCTCTGTAAACCGAGTAAAATCGCAATGCCGTTCTAACAGGTGCTTCTGCTTTAAGGGCCAAGTAAAGTGCAATAGCAGATGCCACTTTAGCGGACCGTGTTCGAATAATAGTAGATTGTCTTACAAGTTAAGAAAAGTGAGAGTTTTCCAGCGAGTGTAAATGTTTAATTCACGAGCAAGCGTAGCTTGCGAGTGGATTAAAAATTTACACGAACATGGAAGAATCACTTTTCTTACGAGTTGAACATGCTATTTTTTCGTGTACTTCAAAAAAATCACGTTGATTTTAAAAAGTAAATAATTTGTGAAAAATTGTTCATTCAAAATGAATCAATTAAATGAAGAGAATGAAGATATTTTGCAAGCAGTATCAGAAGCGACGACGAGTTTGTTACCACTAAAGTCCAGAGAAAAATACGAGAAAACTTACCAGCAATTTTGTGGTTGGAGAAACGAAAAAAATGTGCAAGGAGTTAATGAATATATTCTAAACAAGGTAATACCAATGTTGTCACAGTATCGGATAGTGCTGAAGATGAGTATGTAGAGTTCACGAAAGAAGTAATTGGAGCAACAAACTGTATTTACTAAGGAAATTATATAAATCTCAACTCAAAGGAAAATCAATTACAGAATACATTAAAGAAGTACTGGAATTAGTTGAACGGCTAAGAGGAGTTGCTGAAATAATCAAAGATTTCCACGTTGCTGCATTATTACTTGGAGGATTACCAGAAAGTTATTCAACACTTGTAACAGCATTGGATGCAAGGCCAGACTAAGAATTGTCATTAGAATATGTAAAGGGCAAGTTGTTGGATGAATTCAATAGAAAAAAGGAAAACGCCGAAAATGAAGTCGCACTAAACACACACAAGTTCAAGAAGGGGTTATCAAGAAAAGAAAATGAAATAAGAGAGTGCTATTATTGTTATAAAAAGAGGCATTTAAAAAAGGACTTTCCTCAAAAAGGATTTAAATAAAAACGAAAATCAACAAGCCAAAACAGCAGTAGCAGCCGGTAAGTCTGAACAAAAACTAGATTTTTGCTTTAATGTTATAGATGAAGTTAAAGATGGGCAATCAGAATGGTACATTGATTCTGGTCCCACGAGTCATATGTCAAATAATCCTGATTATTTTGTTAATCTCGAAACTGTGGAGTCCGAAAAAATAACTGTAGCAAATGGACAGTATATGGAAATAAAACGAAAGGGAAATGTTTTATTGAAGAGTGAAATTAATGGTCAAATTAGAATTTTGAATTCACTGATGTACCATGAGATCGAAAAAAAATGATTCTGAGCAGGCCTTGACTAGTACAACACGATTGGCTACACTGGTTCTAGAATGCCTATGAATTATAATGTGACAGTGACATTTCAAATGTAAGTCAGTTTTGCGATCTTGTTTCCAGAATTATTTAAGTTTATCGTTGTAATACTAGTGAAGGATCACATTTTGACCAGCTACTCTAACATGTACTCATCTTAGTTTTCAGTTTGTTCCCTAAATAAATACTGTTTTGTGTTTTAATTTATTTGACATTTATTAACCTCTAACCTACTGCCACATTTTGAAATCAGTCTTGCCAATCGTGTTGTACTAGTCAAGGCCTGCTCAGAATCATCTTTTTTTCGATCTCATGGTACTTTACGTGTCAGAATTAGAAAATAATTTACTGTCTGTATCAAAAAGAACAAAAGCAGGTTATAAAATAAGTTTTGATGAAAATGGTTGCACGATTCAAAAAGAAAATACTCAATTGTTGATGCCAAATTTGTAAAAGGTTTATGTGTTGTCAGTTGTCATGACATTCGTTGTTGATTATTTCCGGTTAATAAAAGTCAAAAGTCATGCTCTTAATTTTATAAGAAACTTGGTATTTTATAATGTAAAACAATACAGTTTATATAAAATTAACACTGTCACTGAAAAAGCAAATCTGATAAAAAAACCCTTGTGAAAAATTAGATAATTGTATACATATTTGGCATAGGCGTTTTCGTCATAAAAATTCTGAACAAATAAATAAAAGATCTAATAAGAAAACATTTAGCAACAGGAATACAAATAAAGGACTACGGAGAAATGAAGCAGTGTATATCGTGTATCGAGGGTAAATTGACAAGAAAATCTTTTCCTCAGAAATCAAATACTAGAACAAATCAAGTGCTTGATTTAATTCATAGTGATATTTGTGGTCCTATGAAAAATTATACAGTTGAAGGTAAGAGATATTTTTTGACTTTCACAGACGATTATTCTAGATACACAACAGTCTACCTGATAAGTTCAAAAGATGAAGTTTTAATTAAACTGAAAGAATTTATTGCCGACGTAAAAAATAAGTTTGGGAAATATCCAAAAGTTTTGAGATCAGATAATGGGGGCGAAAATACAGGGGAAGCAATTAAAGGTTTATTAAAAAAATTAGGAATTAAGCTTCAATATACAGTTCCTTATTGTCCAGAACAAAATGGTGTCTCTGAACGCAAAAACAGAACTTTAATGGAATCCGCAAGGTGCATGCTCTTAGATGCAAAATTGCCACATACATTGTTACAGTAGGAATTGCTCGCTTTCGTATTTAGTTAAATTATTGGATTTATATTGATCTGGTTTTATTCTTTTATTTAGACTTTCCCAATTCCGTCAGGATTGCATAGTTGCATACGTCATAGGCGCTTCTCTTCTTATTATTTTGAATTTTTCACTTAGTGGATTTAGAAATTTTAGGTTGGCTATCTTCTGAGAATTATGTTGGCAAGTTCGTTAGTTTTGCTTTCTTCTACGTTAAACATCGGTCACGAATGGATGTCAACCTTGGTCTTAGAATATAATTATCCTAATTTAGTTGGATAATCCGAGGTTCGACATATTTGAAAATGCTTTTAGTTTGCCTATTGGGCCTTTAGTGAATTTAGAACGGTAGTCGTTGTGGATTGTAAGCATTCTTCATAACCTTAATTGGGATTTTTAACCGTTCAAGCGACCATTTTGTTAAAAGCTTTTCGAAGGGCATTTAAGAACTTTTGGGTATGTAACGCATTGATTTTACTTGAAGATTTCTTACGGTATTCATTGTATTTCAGCCCTTCTTGTTAGTACTTCTTTTCGTACGTTCTTGTACGTTTTAGTACGTTTTTGTGGTTGGTGCTGGTTTTCCTGCACAACGTGTTCGTAGAAACCACCTGTTCGACATCTGTTCCACGTGTTAGTTCAACACAACGTTGGTTTGGAAATTATTTGAAGGAATCACCCCGTGATATTTAGAAGACTTCTGGAAAGTTGCCTGAGTTCAAGTTCGTTATCGATACGTTTTAAAACCCCACGTTAAGAGGTTGAAGGTCAGATAACTTAAGAGTTAATTTTGAGGTTATCCTGTATTAATTAGTTAAATTTAAACGCTTAACCATTTAGTAGATTGAATTTTGGTATTTAACTTTTGTTAGTAATTTAATTGGAATCGTTTAACAGAAATATTTACAGAAATTGTAGTTTGCATCTTAATTTAAAGTATTAGTAAAATTTTCAATCGTCATTTAGTAAATCGTACTCAGTGCGAATATTTAATATACTGTGGTTGTTGTCACAACAACGTGAGTTTATAAATAAATTGTATTTTTTGATTTTGTCAAGGGATATTCAAATTTCGTGGTTCAACGATTATTTTTCTTTAATTTTTTTATATCATATCGTAATTGAATTTGTGGTTACCGATAGGTACGCAGGATATTATTATTATTATTTTCTTTTGTTATTATGTTTTTTTTTTAGCTGCGCCAACGATTAAAGTGAGGTCATTTTTCTTCGTGTGCGTTAGTTATTAAGTTAATTTAAGAATTATTCTTGCGAACCCTCCGAGAGTCTACGTACGTTTAATTACGATTTGGGTTTATTTAAACCTTACATTATTTTCATTTTTTTATTTCGTTTAGTTACGTTATGGTCTTTGAACATTCCCTATAGTTTTTTTTTTTGTGTTTAATTAGATCTCATTAGAAATTTAACATTTAAACTTAGTTTGTTTACGATCTTACTAATTTCTTTATTGGTTTATTTGTATGATAACTTCATAATTACTTTTTCAATTTCAATTTTGTGTATGTGTTTTTGCTTGTGAGTTAATATATATCCTATTCGTTAATTACCAAGCCTTGCGTTTTATTGTCAAGTCAATTGACTTTGGAGGTCTATTCTTCAGGAGGTCCGACTGAAGCTGTTTACGTTATAAGAACCTGGCGCCCAAGGAACATCGTTAGCTTAGATATTTAGTGAGCACTACTATTTTCTTTTAGGAACCTCACGCCCACGCAACAGAGTAGCGGGTTTATTTAGTGTTATCACCTCCGGATAACAATTGATATACTTCACCTAGTGCTGGTGTAGCAACATTTTGGGGTGAAGCACACATGAATGCAAATTATATTTCAAACAGATTCCCAACAAGAAGCAGAAAAAAAATACCGTATGAGCTTTGGACAGAAAGAAAACCAAATATAGCACACTTAGTGACGTTTGGATGTCAAGCGTTTGTGTATATACCGAAGGAGAAAAGAACAACATTAGAAAAGATGGCTAAAGAAGGAATTATGGTACGGTACCGCGAAGAAAGTAAAGCTTACAGAATTCAAGAATTGTTAAAATAGAGATGTTGATTTAGTGTTCTTTTAGGATTTTAGGAGAATATTTATATATTAATAAAATAGTTAGCTTGGTAACCATATTAGTTAGTAACCATGACTATGTAAAACATGTAAAATATAATTAGTAAATAAAATGTTGTTGATAGTAGACGTGTATCGAAATTTAACATTATTTAACATGTAGCAGAGCGTAGTTTGAGTTTTTAAAGTTGTATTGAAATTAAAAAGTGCACGTGTAAAGTAAGGAAGATAAAAAGAGTAGTTCCTGATTCTACGATAAAAGTCAATTGAAAAATGACAGAAACGATAAGAGAGAAGATTTCAGTTTACCCGTGTGTAATGGAAATTAATGAATGGAACAAATGGAAATTTAGTTAGGTTAACTTTATTTTTAGAATGTAAGGGCGTAGAAGCAGTTTTAACCGAACCTGTGCCTACTGAAGAACAAAAGAAAAATGATTGGAAAAAGAAAGACCTAAAAGTAAGAAATATAATTGTTCAAAGTATGTCAAATTTACAATTAGAATTAATCCTTAATGAAACGACTGCAAAAGCTATGATTAAGAAACTAGATTCTATCTACCAACCAAGTTCAACAACCCTACGGCTGCTGACAAAAAGAAGATTATTAGATTTGAAAATGAAAGAAAGTCATGATCCTACAGAATTCATTACTAAGTTTGAGCATTTAGTTAATGAACTGAAGAGCACAAATGAGATGGTATCAGAAGATGATAGACTAAATTATTTATTGTTGGCATTACCTCAGTCTTATGGTCATATTATAGACATTGTTGGTGCTTTACCAACAGATAAAAAAACCGTGGAGTAGGTATGTAAAAAGTAAGTTGTTAATTGATTCAAAGAAAATGAAAAACAAGTTCGAAAACGATCAAGGGTCAGCATTCACCTTACGAACAAATAGCCAGACTCCTATGATGAAGCTGTTAAATCAAACGAAAAGATTCATTGGCAAAAAGCCATGGATACGGAATTTAAATCCTTAATGAAAAATGAAACTTGGTCACTTATTAATATTGAAAAAGTTCCTGATGATGCAAAGATTATACAAGTTAAATGGGTTTATAGGGTCAAGCCAGATAGTCAATAGAAAGCAAGATTGGTAGCTCTTGGATATCAACAACCAGAGTCGTTGGAGGAGAAAATCTACTCCCCAGTAGCAAAAATGCCAACCCTAAAAGCTTTGTTATCTGTTGCTTGTCATCGAGGTTTATGTATTGAACAAATGGATGTTCAAACTGCTTTTTTGAATGGAGAAATCAATTCTGAAGTTTACGTTTATCAACCCGAATGTTTTATATTAGAGCAAAATAAAGTATGCTTGTTAAAAAAATGCCTTATATGGTTTACGAGAAAGTCCTAGAGCATGGTATGAGTGCTTTCATAATTACATAAGCTCTCTTGGGTTTGACAGATCAAAGTATGATAATTGTTTGTACATAAAAAAATTAGGAACCATACTAATCTACATAATATTGTATGTTGATGATATATTTATTTGTAGTTCAAGTTCAAGCTATAATGATTTGATTGAAATTAAACAGAAATTAAGCCAAAGGTTTGAAATGAAAGATTTAGGAAAAATTAAAACTTTTTTGGGCATCGAAGTAGAGTATGTTCAAGACAAGAAAGTTATGAGTTTAAGTCAGAAAACCTATATTAAATCACTTGCGAAAAAATATGATATTGTAGAAAGTAAAAGTTACAAAACACCTATTGAAATGAATTTAAAACTTGAACCAGCAGAATCATGTGATTCTAATGTCAAATATAGAAATTTAATATGAGCTTTATTGTACATAAGTCAGGGAACTAGACCAGACATTTCATTTGCTGTAAATTATTTAAGTGGTTTTCAAAATTGTTACTCAAAAACTCATCTTAAGTATGCGTTACGTATTCTCAAATATTTATATGGTACAAGAAGTTTAAAACTAAGTTTTGACAGTTCTGATAATATTCCAACTTTGTTGATGCGGATTGGGCCGGTGACATAATTGATAGAAAATCGCGAAGTGGCATTTTGATTTACATCTTAGGTAATCCTGTGTTGTGGATCTCGCGAAAACAAAAGATAGTAACAAGATCGTCATGTCATGCGGAATATATTGCACTTGCCGATGCAGTAAATGAGTTACTTTTCTTAAAACGAATTGCGAAGGACTTATCAGTTACTTTTATTAATCCAATTAAAATTTATGAGGATAACTCTGGTGCAAAAGATTTAGCCATGAATGGAAATTTCACAAAGAATAGTAAACACATTGATATAGGATATCATTATGTAAATGATTATGTCAAGAAAAATGTAATTGAAGTTTATAAAGTTAATTCTGAAAATCAATTGGCAGATATACTCACTAAGTCTTTAGGTTGTGTTCGTTTTGAAAAGTTGAGATCTTTGTTAAATCTGATGTAAGCAGATATGCATTAGGTATTTAACTTTTTTGTTTACTGTTAAGTTTATGAAACTTTTGTTACTCCTAAAAGAAAGGAGGTATGTTAAAATAGAGATGTTGATTTAGTGTTCTTTTAGGATAATATTTATATATTAATAAAATAGTTAACTTGATAACAATATTAGTTAGTAACCATGACTATGTAAAACATGTAAAATATAATTAGTAAATAAAATGTTGTTGATAGTAGACGTGTATCTAAATTTAACATTATTTAACAAGAATACTGGATCCAGAAACTGAAAAGATAATCGTAAGTCGTACAGTAAAATTTAATAAATTTCTGAATCAGCCTTTTCAGAATATAAACCATTGTAAATCTGAGAAGAAACATTCAGACGGTGAATCACGAATCTTCTTGAATTTGGGAAATGAAAAAGAAACTCTAGCAGGAAGTAAAGAAAATGAAAGTGAATCAATAATACAAGAACAGAATCAAGATACTTTGAGTCAAACAAGTGAAGTTGCAGAAAAATGTATGGATGAAACGGTAACGAGATCGGGAAGAATACCAAAAACAAGAAATTTTCAAGATTATGTGACCTATAATGTTTTTAGTGATGACACTGGTATAACTGAAGTGAATGATCCCAAAACTGTGAGTGAAGCTATGTCAAGATCGGACAAGGATAAATGGAGAAACGCCATGGAACGAGAATACCAGTCGTTAATGGAAAATAAAGCATGGGTGCTAATAGATCGTCCACCACATAAATCAATAGTGAATAATAAGTGGGTGTTCTGTGTAAAAAAGGGCCTTGATAGTGAAGTGCGTTATAAAGCAAGACCTGTCGCAAAAGGGTTCACTCAACAACATGGCATTGATTATTTTGAAACTTTCTCGCCGGTGGTAAGAAATTCCACAATTAGAATACTATTTTCATTGTCAGTAGAATTAGGTTTAGATATTGATCATTTAGATGTGGAAACAGCGTTTCTAAATGGAGAAATCGATCAGGGAATCTACATGTTTCAACCAGAAGGTTTTGTTTGTAAAAATAACGAAACTAAAGTTTGCTTACTAAAAAAGGCAATTTATGGATTAAAACAATCATCAATAATTTTGAATCAAAAAGTAAAGAATGTGTTGTTAAGGCTAAATCTGCGTATGAATCATGTTTGTATTTTTTCCAAAAAGGTTGAGAATGCGATCGTAATAGTAGCACTATATGTTGATCATAGGCGCCGACTACGTGGGGGCAATGGGAGCAGTGGCTCCCACAACCTTCTCGCCATGGGGGCGATGATATCGTTTCGCCCCCAGAAAATATTCGCCTTTCTCATTTACTTTTCACGACTATATTAGAAATATTAATTCAAAGAAAGTTATTTTTATTTGTTTAAATCAAAGTTTCATCATTGAATGGGATTCTGAATGAAAGATACTTTTAATATTAATAAGTAAGTTTATCTTATCGAAACATCAATAAACTCTGTTGACTGTTACCGCTAGACTAAACACCTTAATTGCTTGACAATACAAAGATTTTCGCGGAAGCGGCGGAAGTCGAAACCGGTCGATACTGTTCAACAGTGGGGGCTGCCGGCCGGCTGAAACGTAACTTTAAAGTTAGTAATGCATATTTTCTTTGTATTGAGATTTACCTCTAGTGAATTTAGTGAAGTGTAGTTTTGTTTTATTACAGTTTTTTCGCATCAAATTTACAATTATCACCCTGATTTGAGCTTAATAAGGTAAAACCAAAAGTAAAATTTTAGCTATTTGCAAAAATAAAATGTTCTTATAGCAAACAATACTCTACAAGAATAAGATCAATGTGAAAAGATGTCGATGTGGAAATACGTAACGAAAATAGACACAAACAATTCGCCTTCACGTGATGTTTCTACTGTTTCTAGCATTTCCGAACCATGTCGAAAAAATGTAGTTAGTGAAATAGCTCCAACGACTCCAACGAGTAAAGAAACGCGGAATGCAAAGTCCTATGTCACTGAAAAAACTACTGCAATTCCTCATAGCAGCAGAAGCACATCTAGAAAGTTATTGAACACTTGGTTGGACAGCTATAAATGGATCAAATATGATCCAATTGATGATTCTGTTTTATGTAATGAATGTGTTCGTTTTAAAGACGATTGTGGCTCAGAAAATGTTCCTTTCGTATCAACTGGTTTCAGGAATTGGGAAAAAATCAGTAGAAAGATTTAAAGTTCACGAAAAATCTGTATCTCATCAGATATTTCTACCTAATGTTAAAAATGCTCAAATTTGAATTTCAAAACTGAAATGTATTTATCTTTTTTGTTCAAATAAAACTTCCAAACGTTTTATTGTGTAGTGTACAGTACCTACTCGACTAATCGACTTTTACGCATAAGTCATAGCTTGCCCCCCTCCCCCCCAGTATTTTTCAAAAGTCGGTGCCTATGATGTTGATAATTTTGTAATTAGTTCAATCTTAAAATAGAATTACAGAAACTTTTTAAATTAAAGAACTTAGGTCAAGCAAGAAATTTTTTAGGTTTAGATATTGTATACAGCGTGTATTAAAACATGCGGAGAATATTTACATCAAGTGATTCTACGGTGAAAACCAAGCAAAAAACTCTAGTACCAATTTGCTATTAACTTTTTAGCTATGGAGTTATTAGCAGCCTTAAGTCGTATTTTGATTTGCTTGTCGTGTCATATTTTTATGAAATAATGATTTTTAGCTGTAGTGTAATTAATAAAAGAAATAACTAATCTGTAATTGTACTCAACATACCCTTCGTTTAATTAGAATTTCCATCCGAAGTTTGAAATTTGTGCATTGCTTGTGCTTTTCATAAATGTTGCAACGATGTACAATGCAGTTATATTAAATCAAGCGGGTTGCTATTGTTGATATCGCAGGTGACGTAGTACCACGTAGTGTTGCTAGGTTTACAAGACTTTAATTGAATCGTTCGTTTCAAAAACCACATAAGTCATCATTTTGACGTAATTGACTTTTTACTGCGAATCGATTTTTCGAGGGTAGTTACACGTTGTGTGAAGAAGCCACGCAAGTCAGCTCAACGATTGGCGAAATACAGCTTTCGATATTATACTGTCATCGTGTCAACATAAGTCGTTGACACGATACACTTGTTGTAGAAATATTTTCAATCATGGAACGATTAAGACAATCCTTAATTTTGAAAAAAAAAAACAAGGTTTTTATGGGTCTTTAACATTATCAGTGATTCGGAAATGTGATGACGATTCTGCAATAACTCAATTTAAAAGAGAGGCAGACGTATTTTTGGAGAGAGTCATTGAATATTTAGAAAAATGGTATAGTTTTGAAGACAATAAATTTAAATGTCTGAATTTCATGACACTTGATTCCAAACCGCAGCTTAACGATTTTTTGAATCTTTCTGCTGAATTCAATATTGAGGTTGATGCAGATCTCTTGTTTGAAGAATATGTCGAGTTAGTTTCATTTTTAAATAATTCTCTGCCGGCTTTCAAAGAACTGAAAATAGATAAAAGGTGGATGCGTTTTCTACAAAATCAATCAGCCGTAAATTTGGAAAAAATTTGTAATCACATTTTCTCCATACCCCATTCCAACGCAGCATCAGAAAGGGTCTTCAGCTTGATGGTGGTAGCATGGAGAAAAGAAAGGAACCGTCTAAATATGGACACATTAGAAGCAGAGTTAATGGTGAAACACAATTTTAATTTAACGTGCAATCAATTCGTGACATTTTTAAAAACTGAAGAAGGAAAGGACTTACTAGAAAAAGAGATAAGAGATTGGGGAAATAAGAGACGAAAATCATAACTTGGCAACGAATGAAATCGTGAGATTATGACGAAGTAACTACGTCAGTTACAGTGTATTTAACATATTAGGCTGGTACAACAAAGTAGGCAAAGTGTTTCGGAGAAGTTCAAAACGTATTTCTAAAAGTGTATTTTTGAACTACTAGTGTAAAGTTGGTACTGCATGTCAACAACATGTGATTTTATTGAAATCGTACGTAACCTAATATTTTCGGTAAGTCTATTAAATTGATGATATTTGAACCTATTTAACCCCCCCTAGCGCATATTCTGTCCCTCATTCATTTTGATAATATTTGTGAGTCTCTTATTTCCCCAGATTAAATATATGTCGGGGAAATAATAGATTTTCACTTTGTTGTAGATTAATGGTCAAACATGCCAAGAACATATAAAAAAAGGGGGCTGCGTTGCAACTACGATCTTGACAGGATGGAAGAAGCTATCCGTGCAGTTCGGCAAGGGCTATCCTTAAAAGCAGCTGCTGAAAGGTATAATGTGCCACGCTCTACGTTAGGGAAGCACTACAAAGATTATATCCCTGGAGGAAGTTTGAATATTTCGTGTGGTCGAAAAACCGAATTACCTAAACAAGATGAAGATACATTGGCAGAATTTCTGCGAGTAGCTGGTGCTACTGGATTCGGTTTCACGAAAGAAGAAACCCTTCAGTTAGTGAAAGAATACGTGGAAGATAAGCAAATTTTGACAAGATGGGCTAATAATACACCAGGGGATGCTTGGTTTTCTGGTTTCATGAACCGTCACAAGAATCTGTCATGTAGAAAAGGAGAATTACTTTCCAATCAACGGGTTAGGGGAGCTGATCCATTCACTATTTATGATTGGTTTAAAAAAGTGGGTGAACTATACAAGAAAGAGCGCATTAATAATGAAAATGCAAGCCTCATTTATAATTGTGATGAAAGCGGATTTTCCCATGACCCCAAACATGCCAAAGTTATCGCACAAAAGGGTACACGACGGGTATCAAAGAACATTGGGGGGTCGGAAAAAAATAACCACTATTTTGGCATGTGGTTCTGCAGATGGTTCAAAGCTGCCACCCATTATTATTTTTAATGGGAAATATCTTTGGAGTTCCTGGATACCGGAGGATGACTATCCTGGTACAGGATATGCTGCACAACAAAAGGGGTGGATGGAAGGGGAGTTGTTTTTAAAATGGTTTGAAGTTGTATTCCTAAACCACATCCCCTCAAAGGAAGTTAGAAAAGGGAAAAAGGTGATTCTCTTTTACGATAGAGCGGCTGTTCATTTGAATTATAAGTTGCTCGAATCTGCAGTCCAAAATGACGTAGTTCTTATAAAGTTGCCGGCAAATCAGTCTCATTACCTTCAACCACTGGATAAAACAGTATTCAAGCCATTAAAAGTGTTTTGGAATAAGTTAATGCTGAAATATAACAGGGATAATCCGGGATTGCTTCTACCAAACTCTGAGTTTTCGAGACAGATAAAGATGCTATGGGAAAATGCATTCAAGGCAGAATACTTGATTTCTGGATTTCGCTCAACGGGACTATATCCCTTAGATGCAGAAAAATTTCCGGAAATTGCTTATGATCCACACAAATTGGTGTTATTTAAAAGAAAATCCTCCGAAATAATTTCACAAACAAATACCTCCGACACATTACCTTTAGTAAGTAATATTGCACCTACAGGAGCTCCAACTTCTAGTACTGTAGACACTGCTTCTGATGAAGAAGCCGTTTCGGGGATTCTTAGATCATCATTACCTGAGTCACTTCCATCTGTGTCAAACACTCCATCTACATCAACATGCTCAACCCCACTTCCAGGTACTAGTTTGAGAAAAGTTGCTCTTTTGAAGAATATATAAGACAAAAACTGCACGACAATATAGTAAAAAAAGGAACAGCAAGCAATTGCAGTACTCCAAGAAGAAGGTTGTCGGATGTTGGAGCTACCCTAACATCTAAAGAGGCAATGAATAAACTTAAGAACAAAGAGGAACAGAAAAAAGGCAAAAAGATAAAGAAAACTAAGAACGTAAGCAACAAATTGGATAGTAACAAGAAACAAATCCCCAAGAAAAAAACTATTAGACGCAAACTCAACCTCATCGGATGAAGATAGTGTATCATACATGGAAGAGAGCGATGATGAGCACTACCATTAGGAATATACAAATAATGACATTGAAACAAGTGATACTCCTGAACCCATTAACCTGGGGCCGGAGTCTTATTATGCTGTATTCTATGAAGCAGCTTGGTTTATTGGTCGTATTATAAACACCGACGACATAAATAGTCGAGTTAAATTTTTAAAACATAATCTTGGTGTTTATGAATGAGGTGCTCGAGAAGACATTGCAACGGTAAACAATGAGTTCATTTTCTATGGTCCTATTCAGTTAATTGGTTGCGGAAAATATACAATTAAAAGAGATACTCTCATGAAAATAAACAAGAAATACAAACTTTTAAAACAACAAATAAAAAGTGTTAGTACAAAAGATTAAATCTACGTATTTTGTTTTGTACATGTTTAGTAGATAGGTATTGAGATGATATTTAATTAGATGTGTATAACTAAAGGTTATGTTGTTTGTTTAATTAATTAACGAAAATATTATTTTACAAAGTAATGCAGATTTTTAAATTACTAAAAAAAAAATTGAAATATAATTTTAAGATAGCTAGATTAGATTTAAGTTACCTAGTAATGTAAATAAGTTATTGTTATGATTTTTGTTAGTAAATAATTTAGCTAGATTTGTAGTTGTAGAAACGTGGTAAATAATTTTAAAAAGTGAAAAACAAATGTGGAATAAAATATTCAGGGGACAAGAAAAATAAATAGAAAGTTGTTATTTGATAATCGACGGATCAACAACAAAATTTGGTTTGCTCTTATAAAAACAAGTAAATATTATAAAATAATCAATTATAAAAGGTGATAATTAAAGAAACCAGTGTCCAGTAAAAGGAGGATGAATTTTGAAACAAAGAAAAATAAAGATTGAATTTCAAGCAGTTAAACGAGTGTAGTTCAAACGAAAGAAGTTCAGGAGTTGGAGAGAGAGCAATTAAAATAAGGACAGTTTTCAAGTGGGGACGGATTGAGAGCAGGGGAAGATTGAAAAGGACAAATTGATAGCAGGGGAAGATTTAAATTTTGGTTATTAAAATAATTGGAATTTTGGAAAAGAGGAAGAAATCAAGACTGAATAGTGAGTGTAAAGAATAATTTTAAGTTAATTATAAGCAGGGTTGATAAAAGTTTGAGTAAAGTTTTATTTTGGTAAAATGAATAAATAATAAACAACGAACCTATTTAACGACCTTGAGATAAGAGCCGTGCAAACAATTAATTAAATTAAAGAGCAAAGCAAGATATAATTTCAAATATTGAATGTGAGGCTAATTACAATAAATTAAACTTAATTTTTTTAAAAGAAACACTCACATAACAGTATTAAGATTTAGAAAAAATTAGTTTTTGTTAAAATTTTGAGAAATTTATGAATTTTTATGTTCCTGTACTGATTTTTGTTATTATTAGATTAATAAAGCTTTGTATTTAAATTCTGTTGCCTTATGTTTTTGAATTTCTCATTGACTTTACAGGTTTTTAAATTTAAATGTCTCCCATTTCTGACCTAATTAAGTTACAGCGGTCAGATTTGGACAGTTATTTCACATTGTGTTTAAGTTTCTCTTATTACCCCAGACTTGTTGTAAGTGCTATCAAAGGAAAGTTATGCACTTGGTCTCTTATTACCCCATTGGTGTAATAAGAGACGAAAAATTTCAAAAAAATAATATCCTAGATATATTACTTATTATTTTGGAAAAAAGCAAATATCATTTAAACATGAAATACCTTCAATATAACACACATTTTGCGTTAGTTTGAAAAACATATCATTAATAAGTTGTGTGATATTTAATATGCCTGTCTCTTATTACCCCATTCGTCTCTTATTCCCCCCTGTTACCCTAAGCATATTTTCACTTCTGCATTTTTTTAGAGAAGTAAATGTTGATTTTTATTTCAAATATATAATATGATTTTCCTATTAATAATGTTACTCGCTTCACAGCAATAGTAGATTATTCTACAAGTAAAGAAAAGTGGCAGTTTTCTAGCGAGTGGAAAATGTTTGATTCACCAGCGTTAGCGAGTGAATTGCAATTTCACGAGCTAGAAAACCACTTTTCTTAAGCGCTGAATACGCTATTTTTTTGTGTAAGTCCTAAAAGTTCGAATTTTCTAGACAAACTTGTTAAATTTATCAAGGTTATGTTTGTACGGAAACATAGCAACTACAACACGTACATAGTAACAAGTAAACAAACAGACTGTGTTGCTAGGAATAAAGTGTTGGTTGCTAATGACTCAAGCGTTGTAATGAGGAAAATGTTGCTAACGAGAAAAATACCACTTTTCTTTACTATTTTCTACATAGTAAAATGGCCGTTTACCATTGAGTATACAAAAAAAATATTTTATTTTGTTATTTTGTATAGTTTTTAATATATTATACTTATATATGACTTATGTATATGACTATTCCTATACGATCTTGTATTGTCTAAAAGGAAAATAAATAAATTATTATTATTATTATTATATAATATTACATACCTAGGCATTTTTATTAATTCTTTTGTAGTGACTTGAACCTGTATAAATTGTACCACTTAAGAATAATAAGAGGTTGTAGTAAACTTGGGGAGGGGGGGGGTTCTAACAAAATTATGATTTTCAGTAACTTATTATCATTTTATACATTTTAATTTCCTTATCCTCATCATAACAGAGCTTGTAGAAAATTGCCTATAGTGGGGCAAGTGTCCCCTGCCAACCCCTGTACCGCTGTACCCGCCACTGGGTGTTTGTCACGCATTTTTAAAATAGAAATCTGGCAACCCTAATAGTAATTCAAGAGAACCCAGAAAGAAAAGGATCTCCCAGTCAGAGAAATATAAAAGAAATATTATTAACCCATTAGTGTATAATGTCCGTTTAAAGGGACGCGCGTTTGTAGAGCCACATTTTGAAGTTCTGCATTACCGACCAATAATTTTACGTTTAAGGTTAAGTTTAGTAATCAGGTGATCGACCGCTAGTTAGCTGATTGTATTTTTACTAACGGTTTTGTGTTGATAGTATTGTGAATTTATAATGGATCCAAGTGTGTATAGCACCAGGAACGGCGGGTAAGATTTTACTTCTTCTTTACGTTTCAGTTTCAGATTTGACAAAACAATTGTTATCAGTGCCATCTAAAATGTGTGTAGTTGCAATGCATAGCCGAACTGATCGACAATATATATTTCGGAAACTTAGAATTGTATCTAAAGTTGCCTGTCCCTTTAAACGGACATTATACTCAGTGACTAAAATTATTTCAGGTTATCCTTACATCAACTTCTGGAGATTATAGAAGAGGAAGATATCCATGAAGGGGATATTTATATGGCACCTCCAATTGATGGTGAAGAGACTGATCAGGATAGTGACTTGTCCGATGATGAAAACGAAGGCAATGTCAATCATTTAGGACCAGCCACACTACGTGCCCAGTGTGTGTTTCAATCAACACAATCCGTTGCTAATCCTGTTAGTGAAGGAGATTTCAGTTCGGAAGATGAATTGCCTCTGTCCAGTTTTGTAAAATCTACTGATAGTGGATGTTCCTCTCATCCTCAACCTAAAAAAAAGTTGAGAGTGTTACCACCAAAGAGAGAATATGTTTGGCAAAAATCTGATAGCACCAACTTCAACATAAATAAGATCTGCAACTCTAAAGCGACTCCCGTAGAGAGGAAATTTCCTAATGCCACGCCGATGGACTTTTTCAACTTGTTTTTCGATAAAGAATTAGTTTCTATAATAGTTGAACAGACAAATCTGTATGCTATGCAGAAAAATTTTCGTTTGAACCTGAGTGAGAATGAATTATTAGTCACATTTGGAGCTCTCCTATTATCTGGATACGGAAAATATCCGAATAAACGCATGTACTGGTCATCAGATAATGATGTACCCAAAATTCTTTCAGAAAGTATTCGTCTCCATAGGTTTGAAGCAATCTTGAAACATTTGCACCTGAATGACAACTCAAAACTAGATTCCAAAGACAAATTGTACAAACTACGTCCTCTAATTACCAAGCTGAATGAAAGTTTCCGTAAATTTGGTGGTATCGAAGAGTATCTAAGCATCGACGAGAGTATGATACCCTATTATGGCAAACATTACGCCAAACAATTCATAAAAGGTAAACCGATACGCTTCGGTTTTAAAAACTGGGCCATATGCACCAGTAACGGCTATATGCTGGCATTCGAAATTTACACCGGAAAAGGAGCTGAAGATGAGATTCTGGAAGATAATTTTGGCGTTGGTGGTAATATAGTACGGAAATTGATCAATTTGGCCGAAATTCCTCCAAGAATGGGATATAAAATATTTTTTGACAATTACTTTACATCTATTTCTCTTCTGAAGAAATTAGCGGAAGAAGGATATTGCGCAACCGGTACCATTCGTGAGAATAGATTGGCAAACTGTCCTCTGAAAGGTGAAAAAAAAAACTGGAAAAAGGCAAAGCGTGGTGAGTTTGACTACAGGCATTGTGAAGACATTATAGTCTTTCAATGGAAAGATAATAAAATTGTAACCATGGCGTCAAATTTTGGAGATACAGAAATAAAATCAGCTATACGATATTCGCGAGAGGCTAAAGCTAAAGTGTCCGTACAACAGCCACTGGTCTACCAAGAGTATAACCAAGGAATGGGAGGCGTAGATAAACTAGACATGCTGATAGCCTGCTATCGAACACGAATGCGTCAACGTAAATGGTGGTGGCCAATTTTTTCTTATTTGTTTGATGCAGCTGTAGTCAACGGCTGGTTGCTTATGAGAAAGATCTATCCAAAGGATCCCAACTGCAAAAACCTTTTGTCGTTTAGAAGATATTTGAGCCCCTCGTTCTTGAAACAGTATGGTGTCAAATCGAAGAAGGGCAAGATTCACCCACCAGTCAACCTTGAGGCAAGGTATGATACGCATAATCATTTTATAGAGTATCATGGCACCGATAGGCGTTGTGCATATTGTGGCAAAAAATCACAATTCATCTGCATTAAATGCAATATAGGACTACATCCGAAATATTGTTTCATTTCCTTCCACACGCAGGCACAATAATTATGTTATCTGACGTACAACGTCCGTTTTAAGGGACAGGTCATATTCTTTTTTCCAATAAAGTTATATATTTTTTTTTTACAAAAAGTCTTTTATTTATTGTTACTACAAAGTTCTAAAACAAAAAAAAATTAAAAAAATTCTAATTAAACCTTGTACACTAATGGGTTATCTGCAAACGTAAAAGGTTTCGAAACTATAGGGGAAATCTCATTGCAGCACGTGCAACAGGTGAGAATTGCAAGTAAGTGTTTTATTCATTGTAACTGGATACTTTTGACAGTATAATAAAATTTCAGTTGTAAAAAATGCTGTTTTGATCACTTTTACGAAGATGACTTCAGCTCTTGCATTAACAAAATGAATGCTTTTTTGAACAAAAATGAGCAAGATGTATTTTTACAACAGTTAATTGAAAAAAACTTTGTAAAATGCCACACAGACCTCGTCAAAAGGATGCTACACCACGGCAGTATTCATTTTCTTATTTCGTTATCACTGCGAACACGAAGCAACAAGTTTGCAAAAAAGCATTCATATCAATATATGGCATAACTGAGAACATATTAAGGCGGCTTTGCATATTATTAGTGCAGTTACTTGCTCCTCACGACAGACGTGGTACGAACGCAAAAGCTAATACAACACCTCCAGAGGTGCTCAAGAAAATTCACGATCATGTTCTTTCGTTTCCCAGAAAGCAGACCCATTATTCGGGAAAATATATAGAATATCTATATGCACGTTTAGATGTAAAACGTCTGTTTAACTTATTTAAGGCTAAGTACCCTGATTTAAGAGTCAAATATCAGTTTTATGCGAGGTATTTTAAAGAAACTTTTTCCCTTCGATTTGGAAGACCACAGGTCGATACCTGCATAACATGTGAAGAACTATAAGTGAAAATCAAAAGCCCGCTCAAGTTTAGGGCCTACTGCAAAGTATGCAATTCACACACAAAGGGCAAAAAAATTTCATAATAAAATAGCTTCAGTAAAAACAGTTTGTGATACACGAGACGATATTGCACTCATCACATTCGATTTTATGCAAAACTTGCCTCTGCCCAACATTCAAATCCAAGAAATATTTTATCTGCGACAACTGTGGGTCAACTGTTTCTGGTAGCTATTAAAAATCTCAAAACTAATAAGTCAGTGTTTTATGTTTTTCATGAGGGAATAGCAAACAAAGGAGCTAATGACATATGCTCTATGCTCCATCACTATTTTGAGAATTTTTTAGATGACAATATCAAAGAGTTGTTCTTGTTCTCTGACAACTGTCCCGGGCAGAACAAGAACCATACCCTTATAAGATTTTTATTATCACTAACGGATACCAAGAGATTTTCCAAAATCACACATTATTTTCCCGTGAGAGGGCCAAATGATCAGGATTTTGGGTGAATCAAGAAAAAAATTGCCAAACACGACCGTATCTATGCTACAGAGGAATATTATTGCATTATGTCCGAGGCAAGCCACAAATTTTCGGTATTTATGGTGCAGTCCAACCAAATTTTGGACTTTAATAAATGGTGGCCGATGCATTACAAACGAAATACTTTGTCAGATGAAAGCTTTGGAGGAACAGTACCCAAACACTAAAAAAAAAAACATTTGGACCTTCCACATTCATGTCATTTCAGTATGATGTAAACAAAAAAGGTGTAGTTGTAACACAAGACTTTATTGACGGGCTGAGCAAACATACATTCAGCCTTATACAAAACTCTACAGCTATTTCTCTACCATCTACGAAAACTTATCCACGTAATTGCGTTCCTATAAATCCTAAAAAAATTGCAAATATACAACAGGTACTAGGAAGTGTTCTAGAGGAGCATAAACCATTTTACGATGCAATCTGCAACTGGCCAGCAACAACTGAAGATGGTGAAATTGAAGCTAACGTGGAGCACGATGGCGAATTTGACTATGTGCCTTAAATATTACCTTAGTAGTGTCTTGTATTGTTTAATATATTCAATAAACATATTTTTTGTGAAGTATTTTAATTTTAATAGTCCTTTCAAACCCAACATTTCCAAAGTAAGCTAATATGTGCAGAAACAACGTCAAGTCATAGACGAAAAAAAAATTATTTAACAACCTTGTAATTAAATTACGCCATTTTTATATTAAATTATGGCTAATGTTGCAGTACTACAATAAATAAAAAACTATTGGATTATCTATGATAATGTTCTTATTATTTAGTTTTTTCTGTCTCCTGTAAAATTTACTTTCAATGACTTACGTTGTTTTTGAAACGAGCGATTCAATTAACAATTCTTCAAAAACTACACGTTTTGGCCTAAAACAGTTATACAATTTTTTGTCCAGTTTTTAAAGCAGAATCGCGTGATGTAAATATTCTCCGTATGTTTTAATACACCCTGTATAATAAGAAAGTATTGTTAAAGTAAACCAAAAGGGTTATATTTTAGATTTACTTGACAGATTTAACATGAAGGATGCAAAAACAGTATTAACACCAATTGAACCAGGTTTAAAGTTAAAACATAATAATGCTGACAAACCTAATGTGCCATATCAAAATTTAATTGGATCCTTGATGTATCTAGCTGTACACACCAGGCCAGATATCGCATATAGTGTAAGCTACTTAAGTTAATTTAATACTTGCTTCGGCGTTGAGCACTGGAAACATGCAAAAAGAATATTAAGATACTTAAAGGGTAGTATGAATAAGAATTTGTCCTTTGAAAAGACTGGTGAAAATATTGTTGGATATGTAGATGCAGATTTTTCAAATGACATAAATGATAGGAACTCATATTCAGGGTATGTGTTTAAATTAAGTAACGCCGATATAACTTGGGAGGCGAAAAAGGAGTCATGTGTTGCACTTTCAAGCACTGAGGCGAAATATGTTCCTATTACAGAAGCTTGTAAGGAAGCTGTTTTTATAACAGGGTTCCTTGGTGAATTTTCTGAGCAAAAGAAATCAACATTACTTTATAACGATAACCAGAGTGCTCCGAAACTCATCAAAAACCCAGTTTATCATAATAGACCTAAACATATTGACACAAAATATCATTACATCAGGGAAGTTATTGAAAAAGAAAACATAGAAATAGATTATTATTTACCCACTGATAAAATGATAGCAGATGTATTGACAAAGCGTTTACATAGTCCTAGACATGTATTTTGTATTAAAAATTTTGGTATTAATTAATCACTGGATTAAGGGGAAGTATTGTTAAATAATCCATTGATTAGTATATAAGTTAAGTTACTTTAGTGTTCTAAGGTTATCTCGTATAGTATAAAGTTGGTAGTTCTATAGTGTGAAGCACGGAACGAAAAAGTAAGTACATGAATAAAATAACAACAATGTGTGTGTAAGAACAAGGAAATACATTAAAGAATTAACGATATAAAGTGTTTTATTAAAGTTAAAACAACTACAGTATCAACCCCTGGTGACCATTCGTCGTTGGGCACCTAATTAACGACGCTCTCCTCCAAATACAGGAGTAAGAGGTAGAGTAACAAGGTCACACACATACACTCACTGACACATACCCACACAGAAAAAGTAAAACACAAGAAAGGTGATAAGTCTAGCAAACTAATGGCAATATAAACCTTGCTAAGAAACGTCTCAGGACGCCCTATGTTCCACTAGGAGCGAAAAGGAACATGCATACATTTATACCGAGTGATAACCACCAAACCTGGCCACATGACAATTCACAATTATGCATATTTCAGAAAAATAATAATGGATTGCCATGAAATATTTTTGTTTCATGTCATCTTGACAGTTTAATTTTTATTAAATAAAATTTCGTTATAACTCTTTATAAGTTGGTTATTTAGAGGAGGCAATAAAAGAAAGTTAGACAGTGCATTGGAAGAAATGGTTTTGGGAATGGTAACTGCGGATCCTACAAGTAGTACAAGAACTATTGCAATAACTGTAATATAACCTCCACAGCGGTACTGAAAATTTTACATAATAGTTATTTATGTACCAAGGGCGTAAATATGCTTTTATGGCCTGAGACGTGATTTTGAAGGCCATATAAGCAAGTTACGCCAGTGGTACATACATAGTTTTATGCACGATCGAAGAAAAGGAATAAATTAATTTTCTACCCACATCGAGTAGTTAGTTGCTCAATTATTTTAATTTTTTACTGACAACTGTCAAATGGTTGAACCATTTACGCCTAGGAATATTCACATAACTAATTGTGTTAACTGTGTTGTTAATACAGATTACCCTAAATAGAGTTCTAATAAAGAGCATACATTCGATTTTAATTTAAAAAAATTCTTTATAAGACTGTTAAACTGTTTATCAATTTTTGACGTTTCATTATAGACCGGCGGCCTATAAAGACACCCACGGGCTATAAATAGACGTTTATGTCAAACAAATTCAGGCATAATTGACACATTATAATGCGATCGTGCATAAACATAATTATCATCCGTACAAACTTCAATGCCACCAGGAAATCTTTAATGTAGACTTACAAAGTAGAATCAATTTTTGCGAAGAAATGCAAAATGGGGCAAACCAAGACAGCTTTACTGATGAATGCACCTTCACCCTAAATAATGAGCCAAACGCCCAGAACACGCGATATTGGTCTCAAGAAAATCCGCGAATAAATTTACCTACAAGAACACAGTACCCTCAGAAACTTATTATTTGGGCTGGTATTTTTAATAATCAAATAATTGGACCGTTTGAGATAGTGGGAAACTTAAATTACCAAACATTTAGACCTTTTAATACAAGAGGTCGGCCCAGTACTTGACGAAATTGCACATGAAGATCAGGAGGTTTGGTTCCAGCACGCCGGCTGTCCTGCCCATTTTGGTGTAAATGTGAGGGACTACTTGAACGAAGTCTTTTCAAATCGCTGGATTGGTCGTGGTGGTACAGTGAACTGGGCGCCCAGATCTCCTGGTCTAGCAATATGTGATTTATTTTTGTGACCTTATCTTAAAAACAAAATTGTTAAAACAACAACACCAAAATATTGATTCTCTGGGGGAGGCCATCATTGAGGAATGCAGAAATATGACGGAAAGGCAAGTCGCAAATGCGACAACTGCATTTTATCGTAGGTTGGGATATTGTTTAAACCAGGACGGAGTTTTATTTGAATATTTATTGTAAATACGTACCTAGTATTTTGCGTATTTTACATTTCGTTTGTTTTCGTTTATTTTGTTAATAAAAATGTTTCTAATATCTTCACTAATAATAATTAAATTGAATCAGCTGTTTAGTAGGAATTAATGAAGTAGGTATTACAAATTAAGCCGGCAACATTAGTAATTTACGTTACAAGTCCGGGAAGTGACTTATTAAAGTTCGAGTTTAGATGTTTATGTATGAGGCGACGAAGGAGCCGAATCCAGAATTTCTAAACAAGTACCTACTTTAATAATAACTTCACGGACATGTATCGTATAACATTTTATTTCATACTGTAAACAATTTGATTTCTTATTTTTACATGTGACACTTTTGAAGTTTGCAGCACTCACTATCGCTCGTGCTGCAATCACATTAGTGTGACAGAGCGCATTGCTAGGGGTAATTCAATACTTTCTAACTTTTCAATTACCACTTCACCCGATAATTCAGTACTTTCTCAACTACTGACAGATTCCACCGATTCCCCTACCATTACAGTGACAACAAATCACAATTTGGTCAATTTCTTACCGCCAGGCATTAATATTAACAATTGTACACCATTTACATTTAATTTTAATGTTAATAATAAGTCTATAACTACTTGTATAGTACTCCTTATTAAAATAAAAGCTTTCAATGATTTTTCTTTAGCATGTTGAAACAACTTTCTACACTCAAAATTTGCGTGTTAAAAATTTCTTTCCACATGCAAATTCCACTTGTCCGGCAAACACTTATTTTCTATACTCGTATCTATGGAGACGAAATTTGAAAAGCCTACTTTCCATGGTGATTGTAGAAAAAATATTAAACACAACATTAAATAAGAACGGTAAGTAATTTTTTTTAGTCAATTTTGCCGTACAAACTGACGTTTATTTGTTTCTGGCCTGCCCATAAAAGTTGATGTTTTATAAACAATCGTTTACAATTTTTATTCCGCTAGCAAATTTTTATTCCGCTAGCGATTTAAAATATTTATTCCGCTAGCGCTTTAAAAATGTCAAATAAATGTCAAAATTGAATAAACAGTTGTATTACACTTGCGGATTAAATTAATGTATTAACTCGCGGTATTAACGCGCTTGCGGCTGCGCCGCTCGCGCCGTTAAACGTACCGCTCATTAAACATTAATTTAATCCGCATGTATAATAAATAACTATTAAGTTATTATTCCTGTTATCTAAACTTATTTAAATAACAAGTCAGTTTGCCAAAAAGTTGTAGATAATGTAAATTAATACAACTGATCGCCTTTTATCAATAAATTACTAGATTTTAATTCAATTAATGATAAGTTAATTAATTAATAGTTAATTTAATCTTTGTCTTTCTTTAATACTTCAAAATGTATCAATAAATAAATGTTACTAATTTATTATCAAGTGTAGTTATTGATAGGTATTACAAACATAATTATCTTTTATACAAATTCAAAAACAAAAAGTATAATACTTCAAAACAATTTTGAAATTCCCGCCATTTAAATACATAAATTTAAAAAGCCCGCGTTGCGATAATATTTCATTAGGTAAGTCAGTTTACTGCAGAAAATGAATGTTACTGTATGAACTTTCACGACTACCCAATAGAAAATGGAAAGATTCGGGAGTCACAGCAATCAAGCCTGCGTAAAAAAATATTTGAACACAAACGTTCGGAGGCCCATAATAAGGCTATAGAGATATTGGAGCAGTCTAAAAAAGACTATTGAAGGAGGCATTGAGAAAATGAATGAAACATATTTTAGTACCACTGTTTACAAAATTGCGAAAATTCAAAGGCCATTTACTGATCTACTTGTTGATATAGGTCTACAAATTTCAAATGGACTATCTATGGGTAACATTTTACATTCCGTGTCATGATATTGCGACTCATATTGCACTTGAAATGAAAAACGCTAATGCAAAAATATTATTTATAATTAAAAAAAATCAGTCTTGATAGACGAGTCAACAACCCTAAGCAAAAAAACTACTTTGGTTGTAGTACTAAGGACAAATTTCGAAGATTCCTCTTCAAATCTAGAAGACACCTATGTCTTTAATCTTGACTTAATTGAGCTGACTGATACGACTGCCGAAAATATTACAAATGACCTTTTGACATGCCATAAATATGGCTTTGATCAAACTTTTTTGGAAGAGTGCCTCATAGCCTTTGCCTGTGATGGAGCCTCGGTTATGATTGGAAAAAACTCCGGAGTAGCAACGACCCTGCAAACAATATTTCCAAATTTATTAGTATGGCACTGCTCTAATCACATATTAGAGCTTGCTGTCAATGACTGCGTTAATGAAGTATGTGGTATCAACCATTTCAAAATCTTTATAGATAAATTATACAGCTTATACCACAAATCGCCCAAAAACCAAAATGAGCTCAAAAAGGCAGCAGCTTCGCTTGAGGCGCAAATTTTAAGAATCGGAAGAATTTTATCTGTTCGATGGGTTGCATCAAGCAAACGTACAATTAATGCTGTATTACATAACTACCAAGCACTTTGTGGACATTTTGACACAGCTTCTAAGGACTTGACTAGAGATACAAAATAAAGGACCAAATACAATGGTTTACTGAACATTATGACTGATGTAATATTTTTAAAAAATTTACATGCTATATCTGACGCTCTTGACGAAATGGGAGATTTATCAGAACTATTGCAGCGACGAAACATTACTCTTGTTGAAGCTGATAAAGCTATAAGAACTACAATTAGAGTTTTCGACTCGATGGCTACTCAACCAGGACCCAAACTTGATAAAGTTTTATGCTCTATCTCAGAAAATACATACAAAGGTATACAACTTCATGAGGGCAGAGTTGTACCCATAAATACTGCACAGCTGTATACCAGTTTGGCAAATAACACGAGCAATCGTATGATAACAACTTCGTCTTCTCATGGTGCTCGTGATGCAAAACGTCAGATTGAAAATGAAAACACATACACAAATTTACTAACTGGTGTTAAAGTTCTTGAGTCAAAGAATTGGTCAAAATCAAATGATGGTGAAATAGAAATACAATATGGAGATAAAGAAATTAGACATCTGTGTCATCAGTTCCATTTAAATGATGCACAAATAATTCGTGGCTTTAGGTCCTACAAAATGAGAGGAGGAAAAGAAGAAATTCCTGATGATGTGAAACCACTTTTAAACGTCATTGCATCAATTCCAATATCCACTAGCGAATGTGAAAGGAATTTCATTTCTATGAATGAAATAGTAACTTCATTACGATCATCTTTGTCAGTGAAAACAACTGCTGCACTGTTATTCATAAATTGGGTTGGACCACCACTAACGTAATTTAATCCTGAAAAGTATGTACGATCGCGGTTAGCAAAAGGTAATTAAAATCTATCTAAACCTAATAAAGTTTTTTAACTTTAAAAGTAGATATTAATCTTTTATTATGTTTTGTTGTCTACAGCCAGCCGCAAAAGAGTTCATAAGATGGACCAAAAATATGAGCTGTTGTGGAAAGTTTTGTAATAAAATAAAAATCGTGAGTTTCACTTTATCTCATTTTTATTTAAAAAAAAATATCGGAAGCTTTGAAGGGAAATGCGTTCCGGTTCGTGAATAGGTCCAATTCGACTACTGGTTGGACATTAATTTTAAACAGTTATAATTATATTCTTAAGTATGTTCCACTCACCATAGCTCACGCAGATGCTCTCAGCCGTCTACCAGTAGAGACTAATTCGGTTAAAAGAAGACAAGTATTAATAGTAGAAATGTCACCGGAAGTCATGGTAAATGCAGAGAAAGTTGCCAAACTAACAGCAAAGGATCCGTTTCTATCCAAGGTTTTAGACTGGGTGGTGCGAGGATGGCCAAATGAAGCTGTTGAGAATGACTTAAAACCGTTCTACCACAGAAGACAAAAACCACCTTCATACAAAAAAAAAATTACTCTGGGGTACCCGAGTTGTAATTCCAACAGCTGCTAAATCTCTGATATTAAACACGCTACACGAAACGCGTCCAGGCATCGTTTCTTTCTGAGGATAATTGTCTAAAATACACTTAATTCAGGGTGGGTAAATACTTATAAACGGTAATGTAGAACGAATTCTGAAAGGACTGATTGTTGAGCAATGTTTTATATATGCTGTTATTTGGATTAACAAGCATAGCTTAGTGGTGTCACAAAACAAGAGTAAGCCTCCTGTTAAATAGCATTTTGAGTGGTAATGTGTCATTCATTCTGATTATGTGGGCTGCGCACATTTTTTGATTTGATGACACTTGACACTTGCTAAGAAACAGAGTTCGTAACTTACGTAGGTGGGTCCAATAACAATGCTGAATACAATAACAGCAAAGATAGATTTTGCAGAATTAGTTCACTTTTAGACGGGATTCAAAGAATTTGCCTTGTTATAACGTTTCTGTGGATAAAACTATGGTAGCGTATAAAGCTACTACAGCAGGAAACCTTAGAGATATATATATATTGTTATGTATTCCTATTGATTACAAAACATTTTTAAAAAAACTAATAATTGAACTTGCTACACTTTGGGCCAGCCAAAATATTGAATAACCTATTATGTGTTGTGTACAGATGTGTATGTGTAAATACATAAAACCAAATACCGAACAACAATCAATTACAAGCTCAATTTAAGTTTTTACGTGGGTTCTAGCTGTAGTTAGGATTCAAAAGATTGCAATAACTTAATGTTGACAAATAAACTTTTGATAACTGAATAGTAAATAAATTTAAAATCACACGTTCACAATAAAAATTCATCAAGTTTCGAATTAACAAGTACTTCATAAAATTTTCAATATCTAAACTGACTTTATAAAAATTACCTTATTAACAATTACAACAATCAGAACTCAAATTAACTTTATAAAAACACAAGAAAATTATTTAATTGACTTATCTGGTGACTTCTTAAAATCCGGGTAAATCTTGGTGAAGGTCGAAGTTTGGCACAGCTGCATTCATCACCAGCTGTTCTACGTTGAAGCCCATGAATTTCAATCCCAACACTCTCAATGGTAAGTCTTTGTATTTTTACTTGTCTTTATAATTTTTATCACTGTTTAAATTTCACTAATTAATCACTGTTTAAATTTCCAGGTTCCTTGTTTTAGATTAAGGATTACCCTTCAAATACGTAGGTAAATAAAACGATGTTTTATTCAAATAACAATTTAACTAATTTTATTTTCAACGAAGAAAATTCACATTACATTTATTTAATAACCCACTTGGTTTAATTATCAACGTTTACATAAATGTAAATATTTTTATTATTATTATTACACTCAAATTTTCTTTACGACTATTTATTATTAATAAATTTCACTAGTACTTTCTTATTATTTATTGTAATTGGTTTTGTTTTATTTTAATTCACTTCATTTAACACTTTTAATTTAAATCATTCTTAGATCACGTGATATCTGTTTCACCACATTTCAGTTGCTACCCGATATTCATCTGTCTTATTGTTCTAGAATAAAAACAAAAGAACTCTACTACGTCATAATAACAAACTTTGGGAGCGTTTTAGATACGTGCATCCCCAATGGATTTTTACGAGCAACTGACTGTATTTTCTTTTGTTAAAACCGATTAAAATAAATAAATCTAGCCAATTTTCAAACCATCTTTAACTTTACTTACTTATTTACGCTTAATTATCAATCAAAATTTATTATTAACTAAATGAAAATTATTTATACTAACTAAACTTAACTTTTAATTTAAATTTTTATTTAAACTAAACCGATTTAAACTTAACTTTAAAGAAAAAGTTTCTTTACTTCGTTTTTGGTTTAAAACCCTACTTGATTTACCTATTTTACAAAATTATTAATAACTAAACTAAAAACTATGTAATTATATTAATTTTGACAAAATAATGAGATTTTGTCTCTTATCAATTTTCTCTAAAATTATCAGTTTGGCTGATAATTGCATTTGAAATCTGACGTTTACTCAATTTTACATTTTTATTGATAATTTCAATAATTATTGCTTTTAACATTTAAATTCTTGACAAAATTAAATCTTATATGCTCTAAAACATTTTAGTTATGTTTTATACCTTGTCTCAACCTTTTAAAATAAGAAATTTGTAACTTTCTATTTTTCACATACATTTGTCCTTGAAATTTATCTTTTTACATAAATACGTAATGATTTTAGTTTTACTTAATATTTCTAGCACAACAAACTGATCTAAATGTTCCAAAAGACTACTTCATTAAGAAAAATCAGCTTTGTACTGCAAATTGAAATAAATATCTGGATATTTGAATTTCGATCCTTCATTGTCAACTTTAAATATCGTTTTTATAACTTAATTGTTGTTAATATTTGCTTTATTGTAATTAATTTGTATTAATAAATCGTAAACAATTAATAAAATGATTTTACATCAAAAATCAATTTGGTATTCAATTTTATATACTTGGTGTATGTAAAATTGTGTTAATAAAATGTTCATAAAGTGTATAAACTTGTTTGTGTTTATTGTATGGATGTATTAGTGTTATAAAAAATGTTTTATGCTTAAAATACACAACAATATATATAGTAACTGACTTTTTGGCATATCAAGGCAAAATTACTTTTGAAATGAATGACGTACTCGATAAAAAAAGAAAGATCTTTGGGTGTTTGTCCATCAGTAATTATTCAACCCAGCAGAACAATCCAAGAAGCAGAGAAATGTAATGTTTACTTTGATAATACTTTTCAAATGTTTATTCCTTTAGTTGCGTGATGAGATGAAAGTCTTAAGTTTGGGGACAATACGCCATGATTGAATTCGTAATTATCCTCTCACGTCTGATAAAAGTTTGTTAAAAAATGGAAGAGGCCGACAACAAGTGCGTTTTTTTAGACAGTACGATATATACAGGGAGAACAGAAAAGGCCGATCGAAAAAAACTACTTTCCATGGCAGATGGTAGGTACTGCCAATCTTTACTTCCACTCCGATTATACGCGTCTTGCGGTTCACTGTGATATTAGCTTTGCACGTGTTTCGCATTTTAACGTTTGCCTTGCAAGTTTAATTTTAAGCATCTAAGCTTAATGATAGCAATAATTATTGTTTATTGTTAAGGGATAATTTACCATTTAGCTCAACACAACGGGCTTAACCTAAAACGACAAACAAAATGTCAAAATAGACGCGAATGAAGGTGCAGTCCATGCTTACATACATATGAAGCGGCACATTGTTACTATGGTCATTTTTTAAGAAGGCGGCACGGTCAGCTATTATTATTATTCTCCCTGTAGAATTCAACCTAAAGAATTAATAAAACGACTTTCTAAATTTCACAATAATCGAATTGGCGTATTCTGCCAGTGCACGATATAGCAAATATATAGACAAAGTGGATAGGTCGAACTCCCTTGTAGGTTTATATACAGGGTGGCAAAAAAGTTCTGCCACAAAGTTTTCAGAAAGGAGCATTGCACGTTTTTAACGAAACTGATTAAAATCATAGCCATATCTCAAACAACCTTACTTTTCACAACTCGACTGCCAACAATTGACAGTGTTTGATTCTAGTGACGCTAAGGATAAAGAACTTCGGCGTTCTGCTATTATTGCGTTGCATTGTACAGATTGGTGGAATTCTAAAATTGCTCATCACCGTAGCATCGATCGGAAAACGATTTGGCGTGTTATCAAGCGATATGAAGAACTGAGAACTACTTCTGACAGGCCCAGAAGTGGAGGTCCCCACACTGTAAACCGGCGCTTCGTATTATCGTCAGAAGCCGGATAAGACGCTATAGGCAACGCTTTCAGAAAATAATGGCCGCTGAGCTTAATGTTAACCGTGAGTCGCTGCGCTTGATGGAGAAAATTGTTCTTAAATTGTATCCGTACAAATTATGTGGAGGACAATACATGACAGAAGCGCAAAAAATATTACGGATAAAAAATCCAAATTGTTACTGCAGAGGTACGGCAATAGTCGCCATTTTATCGATGAAAAAATCCTACAACTGTCATAACATCACTTTTGTCCAATAACAACGCTTGGATCAGCATTTCAACAGCCAATCATTCATTTTTATCATGTTAAAAAAATATCATTACGTCCTTCTCGCACATCGAAAAAAACGACGCGTCTCTGTCTGTGTTGCTATAGAAGCCAAAACTTCATAAATATTATTTGACATTAATTGCTAAAAAATAAACGTCAGAAAAAATGTCTTGCAAACGCCGCTTCGGTAATGCTACCAAAGAAAATATTGATAACATTATTAATGAAGGTATTCCAATAAATACCAGAAATACGAAGAAATCAATTTGGAAACAGTTTACACAGTTCCTGAAAGAAAAACACTACACATTGGACAAGGATACTTCGACTCCAGTAATTGCATCAATTATGCAGGATTGGGCCATAAATATGAAAAAAAATCAATGGTGAAGACTATAAGGATTATTCCGTTAAGACGATGTGGAATTCTACGGCTAAATTACTGCAAGAACACTATTATAATGAGTATCAACGTCAAATTAATCCGTTTGTCGACATCGAATTTAAATGTGCAAGGGACGCTCGAAATGCAAAAACGAAGGATCTCCAACGAAATCCACAGAAACGAAAAGTAAGTGCGACTGCCTTAAATTTACAAGAATACAATTCCATGATTGAAGTTTGTGATGAAAATACTCCAAAAGAGCTTCAAATTAAATTCTTCCACGTAGCTTCTTTAGAATTAGCATGGAGGGGAGGCGAAGGAGTAAATTGTATAACCGATTACTTTCACAAAGAACTTCATAATGATGGTAGTGAATCTGGCAGAATTGAGTATAATCCGCTCTTCACCAAAACCTGCCAAGGGGGCAATAAAAAGTGTGCAAATACTAAATGGCTTACGCCGAATCTATAAAATCCAGGTAATGTCCTGTGAGGCTATACAATAAACTTATCGAAAAACGAGACAAACACATTACTATAAAGAGATTGTTTCTGACTCCTAATCCTTTCTGGAACCGAGAGACTTCTAGTTCATGGTATAAGAACTGTCCAATTGGAAAAAATGAGTTCGCCAAGTGGAACCGTAATTCCGCTGCAAAAGTTGGATTAGATACAAAAAAAAACAAAACTTACAAACCATTCAAGCCGCTCAACAATCATTTCTCACATGGCAAAAGTAGGAATCCCAGAGCAAGAACTTATAAAAATAAGTGGTCATGGCAGTGCATCATCTATTAAACCATATTTACAACTAAATGAAGAACACCATAGCAATTTACTGAACACAGTAAGGCAGACGACAACTTCTACAAATATAGTAAATACCACAACTGCTGCTTCTACCAGTTTAAGTTCCCGTTTGGAAAACGGTGCCAAATTTGAAAACTGTGTCTTCTACAACTGTTCTTTCAAGTAGAATACTTACAATTGCTTGTTGATTTGTTCAATCCTCTGTTTCATGTAATTTAAATCTTTAATAAAAATTTGTAACCTTTTAAACTTCAGAAATATTTGACATTAATTGCTAAAATAAACGTCAGAAAAAATGTCTTTAATAAAAATTTGTTTGTTGTTTCGGAATTTTTTCCAATTAAAAAACACTCGACCTTTTATTTTTATGGATAAAATTTCATTCTTGTATCACTCAAACGAAGTTGCCATAAGAAAATGGACTCGACTAGGCCTACATGAAAAAACCCTTGCCCTTCGGGCGCAGGTTTTTAATTAATGTACGCCTAGTCTCGTCCACTTTCCATGGCAACTTCGTTTTCGTACAAAATGAAATTTTATCGATAAAAATAAAAGGTCTCGGGCTTTTATTGTTGATAAAAATTTACGGCCGTATAAGTCGACAATCGCCCCAAAGGGATTTGGTAAATCGTCCCTGCGCGATTAAAGGGAACGGAAACCAAAACGGACAATCCTCTCTGGCGGTTCGGTTATTCCGTAGGGCTACTGCAGAAGATGGAAACGTATCGTATTTACAAATTTAAATAAAAATGAGCCTTTATATCTGGCTTAACACGGATAAAATGATAATTTTTGTATGTAATTTTTACAAATTAACAATCCAAAACGTAGATATTATAGACTATCCACAAAAAAATCGAAACGATTTAAATAATTGATAACTATGTAAAAACAAAAGCGTAACGGGCGCTGTTTATTTTTTGGTTAGAACTGTCAATGTATAAAATTTCTAATCCAGTTATCGTTTAACTATTATCCCTGGTATAGTCGATATGTCAACGAAGGAAATTAATCAACGAAAAAGGATTTTGCACAAATTTAATTAACCCTATTCAGGCATTTCCAAAGGAACTTCAATACCGAAAACAACCGTGTACAGGGTACAGGGGCAGAGGACGGACGTTTTTGAAAAGGTAGCTAGTACTGAGCACTACGTGGGGAGACAGATATGCGGCAGATGGCGCACGATTCGTAAGATCTTAGCATTTTGAGTAAACAGCTGTCAGTTGAGGGCATGGCGTCCTGGACGATCGAGCACCGCGTTTTTGCATACGAAAGTTTCGTAAAGAATAACGAGTTTATCTCGGCAGTTCAGCTTGAGTTTCGTCGCCATTTTAACGTGCACAGAAATCGGGCTGTTCCCGCTCATAACAGCATTCTACGGTGGGTTAAAGTACTTCGTACACGAGGTACTCTACTAAACAAAAAATCGCACGTACCCCAGAAAATGTGGAGTCAGGCAAAGCCTGCTGCGCAGTCCTCGTCGATCTGCTAAGAAGCATTCTTCTGAATTTGGCCTCAGTAATCGTTCGGTAAGGCGTATTTTGCATTTAGACCTGCGTTTTCACCCTTACAAATTGGCCGTTGTGCAACAGTTGAAACCAGGAGATTATGCACAGCGACTGAACTTCGCACGTCAGATAGAAGCAATTCTTGAGCTAAATGACAACTTCATTTTGTTCATGAGTGATGAAGCTCAGTTTCATCTCGATGTATTGCGATAATCATGTTTTGAATTGCGCGCTCCTTTTGTAGTGCTTATAAGTTCCTGTTTGTATTATACGCAGCCGCATTGGCTACTAGAATAGGAAATGTATTTTTTTACTTTGCGTAGTCGTCGATGTGCTAAGATGCACTGTGTATTCTTTTTGTAACCAATTATTCTTTACTTACTTTCTGTTTATTAAAGCTATTAAACTACCTACTGCGTATCCATTCTAACTGCATGTGTTGCATATTAGAATTGAATACGATTGGTGAATCAACAGAACTGTCGTCAATGGGCTTCTAAAAATCCAATAGAACTGCACGAAAGACCGCTGCACAGACCCAAAGTAACGGTTTGGTGCGCTGTGAGAAAAACTGTGGTAATCGGCCCGTATTTTTTCGACGACGATAATGTTACCGTGAACTCGGAGCGCTATATCGAGATGATACACAACTTCTTTTTGCCTGAATTACGAAGAAACCGTGCTCCTATTCGACGTGTGTGGTTTCAGCAGGATGGGGCGTCAGCCCACACAGCCAAAGCATCAGTGGACGTTATTCGCCCTCCTTTTCCCGATCGCCTTATTTCCAGGTTTGGTGACATTCATTGCCCTCCTCGGTCCCCTGATTTGTCCATATGCGATTTTTTCTTGTGGGGTCACCTCAAGATACGTACATACGAACACGAACCCCGCACATTGGAAGAACTGAAAGAAGCTATTCGCGTAGAAGTCGCCCAAATTGACAGAGCCATGTTGGAAAGAGTCTTTGCAAACTTCGTAGAACGCCTCCAGAAATGCATTAATGATAACGGACACCACATGCAAGATGTTGTTTTCCACACTTGATTTTGGAAAATGCTATGTCGTTACGAACTCAAATCTGTCAATAAATTTTTTCTTAGGCAAAAAGTATCAATTTTCTGACGTTTTAAAAAACGTCCGTCCTTTCTGCCTAACCCTGTATATGATAATACAGCGATATAAGAACTAATTATTAATAGTAAGCACGGATCCGGAAGAAAAGGTGGTCCCTAGTGGCCCAAATTTGAAAAAGGTAATTAACGCTTTTCTACGAAATTCAGGCATTTCCACAAGAAATATAGCCCACAGGTACGGCGTATCAAGATCATCATCTGCCAACTTGGGCATAATAACCCAAGAAGTATGCATAAGCGAATGTCTTGGGAAGTGGCTTCTGTCGTTTATTGCTAAACACGAAGATTCCCCGCTATTCTGCCCAGATCTGACAAGTTTTCATTACAGAGAGAAATCATTGAACTAGTTTAAGGAAAAAACAACGTTCGTTTGGTACTGAAAGAAGAAAATCCTGGAAACTGTCTCGAATTACATCCAACTGAGAAATATTAGGCTATTGTGAAAAGAAAACTGAGAAAAATGAAATGTAATGTTAAGAGTGAAACCGAATTTAAAAGAAAATGAAATTTGGTGTCCTCTAAAGAATCTAATAATGTTGTGCGCAATCTGATGGTTGGCCTTAACCCTTTCGTTTCGGGAAGCTACTGGAGTGGCCAAAAATTTTCGTGTTCACCTAACGGGAAACCACTCAAGTACTCGTAACACACGTGGAGGTATGGTTTTGAACGGGAATCAACCGAAGTTACACATCGAGGGCTTACTGCAAAAACCCGTTAAGTCCACTTTAGGTCATTTTCGAGTTTTTTATACCGATAAGTTCGTCTCAGAGAGCAGAATCTACTGCAAAAATCAGTTAAGTCCTAGTTCAACAAAATCTCACTGTTTTATTGTCTCCTTATATCTGTTAAGTCCAAATAAGAACTATTTATACAGGAAAAACCTGATAAATACACTTACATAGTTTAGTGGTAACAAATATTAAAAAATAACGTAAACTTGTACAACCAAAACCGGTGAAGTGCATTTACAGAGTTTTGGCAATAATTACTGTGATGAATGTTTGAAATTTTTAACAGCAAGAATCCGCTAAGTCCACTTGCCGGGTTTTAGCAGTAGGGGGAGTGCGGGAGAGTTGACCATCAGGGAGACTTGAACCACTGCATGATCTCAAAGTAAATTTCGCGGGAAATAAGATAAAATTTACTCTACCATGTGTCGCTCGGATGTAATCGTGCTTCTACGTAACTTCGTGGCGATCGGTTATGCTGTTTAGTTATAGGCAAAGTAAACGTTTATGCGCAGCGAAAGTGAAGAACGTTAATTTTGATTAATTTTATCAGAATTCGGTCTACAGGTAAGTTTTCTATAAACTCTTTAGTTCTTGTCACCGTATATTAGTGTAGTTTCAATCTGTGAGTATGATGTTTCGCTGAATTGATCGGTGGTTTCGAAATTAGGTTAGAGGTTATATCAACCACTTGTTGGGAGACATGAGCCAGGTTTAGTGCCGACACTTGAACCATGGTTCAAGTCTCCTAATAGGAGATTTATTGTTCTTGGTAAAATTCGTTTTTATTTTTTGCAGATCACAATGCCATTTAAATATAAGCGAAATGAAGGAAGTAAAGCAAGAGCGAGTTTCTCCACTGAAGCTATGGAAAATGCATTAAAAGAAGTAGAAGCAGGACAATCTATAAGGAAAACAGCAGTAAAATATAATATAGACAGAACTACTTTGCGTAGGTATTTACGAGATCGAAACAGATTGAATAAAATTAAAGAATTGGGAAATCAATATAAAAGTTCGCAAATTTTTAATACCAACGAAGAAAAGCTACTGGTCAACTACCTATTGATTTGTAGTAAAATGAATTATGGCCTAACAAGGAAAGCTGCACTAAACCTTGCTTATGAATTTGCTAAGGCAAATGGGAAAAATGTTCCTAAAAGTTGGCTCGCAAATTCTTCTGCGGGAAATGCCTGGCTCCGTGGTTTTTTTTTGTGAGAAATGCAGAGATAAGCCTTCGCACACCAGAAGCCACAAGCTTATCCAGAGCCACCAGCTTCAATAAAAAAAAAATGTGGCGGACTTCTTTGAAAATTTAAAAAGGGTTAGAGAAAAGTTCCCGTTTGAACCACAGAACATATATAACTGTGATGAAACTGGCTGCACGACAGTTCAGAAATGCCCCAAAGTAATTGCTAGCAAAAAAGATCGCCAAGTCGGACAGGTCACATCAGCAGAAAGAGGCACGCTTGTAACTGTTTGTTTTGCAGTCAATGCCATTGGTAACACCATACCCCCTTTTTTTATATTTCCGAGGGTCAAATACAAGGATATATTTGTTGCTAATGGCCCAGAAGGTTCTGAAGGGGATGCATATTCGAGCGGGTGGATGACTACCAAAAGTTTTCTAAAATTCCTGAAACATTTTGTCAAATTCTCTAATTCATCCAAAGATAATCGCACTCTACTAATTTTGGACAATCATGAAAGCCACATGTCTATTGAAGCCATAAATTATACCAAAGAGAATGGAATCAGCATGCTTACCTTGCCGCCGCACTGCAGCAACAAGCTGCAGCCATTGGACATAGCAGTGTTTTCATCTTTCAAGTCAAGATACAATAATGTTATGAGCAGAGCGCGGAAAAATATGCACTATAAAATCGAGAAATATGCATTTTATATGCGGTTAAAATTAAGCAAAATATGCTCCTTCATATGCAATTATAGACAAATATATGCTGTCACTACCTAAAAATTGACACTATATATGCACTGAAAAATCGCATACGAAATTTAAATATTTATTTCAATTTCTATATTCATACAAAACCACAAAAATAGGTATTCAATATAAAAATACAAATTAGTGGTACACATAAATTTGCAGGTCGCAATAAAAATTTTTTATTCCGACCTGCGAACAAAATATGAGACCAAAAATATGAATAAAATTTTTTAATTGTGACCTGGGAGATAGAATTATGCAATTAAGATGCTCGAAATCAGTTAAATATGCATGGATATGCATTTATGCGCTATTCCATCAACATATGCATAAATATGCAAAATAAAATTTACATAAATGGAATCCTTACGATGTGATTCGGATAGATAACCAGAAAATTTTATTGTGCATATAAGCACAATTACATGCAAATGCATATTTTTCCGCGCTCTGGTTATGAGCAATTGGATGTTGTCCAATCCAGGCAAGACCGTGACTATATACAACATTCCATCGTTTGTCAAAGATGCGATGCCACTGGCCTTTAACCAGGCGAATATAATGAGTGGTTTTAAAAATTCGGGAATACATCCAGTAAATCCAGAAATTTTTACGGAAAACGATTTTTTGTGTTCTGAGGTCACAGACAGGCCACCCTCTGATGATAAAGAAAATAATCTGCAAAATGAGCTCAAGGACAATAATGAAAAGGCGGACAACTCTAGATCAATAGATTCCATGCCATCCACTTCTGGTACACAAAATGTTTCCTTAATCACTACTCCAGAAATGATCAAACCGTATCTGAAAGCCGGGCCAAGAAAAAGGACAAGGGGCCGTCAACCTGGAAAAACCAAAATGTTAACTGAGACACCACCAAAATCTGAAATCGAGCAACGTCTTCCGAAAAAAATAGAGGAATCTAAAACAAGGAAAAATATTACAACACAAACAAAGAACCAACACAAAAAACCACCATGTAAAAGAAAACTGTGGCAAAATTCCAGTGACAGTGATGCCGACAATGAAGAAGTTGAATACAACGAAAGCTCAGATAGTCCCTGGGAGGAGGAGGAGGAGGAGGAGGAGGAGGATGCCCCTGATGCGAGCTGGAATTGTTTTATTTGTGAAAGAGACGAAATGCTTGATATGCGGCTGTGTATTTCTTGCAAACGATATGTCCATGAAATGTGTGTAGGTTTAACAAAAAAGTATGATGTGAATTTTATTTGTCCTCGTTGTTCAGTTGTTTAATGTGTTAATTTTATCATGTGAAATTTATTAACAGAATAGAAGACATTCGTTTTTTTTTTTTTTTAATTTAACTGAAGTTTATTCATGGTTTATCTGTTAGTTATGCAAGATTTTTGTACTTATATTTGGAATAATCAATAAACATTTCTTACAAAAATAGTGTCTTTTTGTATTTTCTCCTTTGAGATCTGTATGGGCATGTCTCCCCACTTAGTGGTTCATCTCTCCCTATGGATGGGGACAGTTGACCCAAATTTCATTTTTCGTAAAAACTATTACAACATGCAAACCTTCACCCTTACGCTGCTGGCTTTTGGAGATTTTAAACTGCAATAACAGAGCTTTTAAATGCCATTTTTCGTATATAATTATATCTTATTCGAGAGCTGATAGACATTATTTAATAAAAAGTGGCTCAACTCTCCCGCACTCCCCCTATCTAGGTTTTACAAACATAACCTCATTTATAGCATGCGTGGTTCTTGTTTATTATTGTAATATTGTGAATAAAATTAGGTGTATTTTGTGCAAAATGAACACGAAAATTTCATCGAGAAGTGGCCTAATGGTTTCTCTAGCTATAGAAAAGTTAGCAAGGGAAAATGAAACTTCAGGTATGTACCTAAACAAATGGGATAAGTTGGGTTAGTGATTGTATTACCGATTAAATATTTAGTTAGAGTATATCCAAAATTTTGCCGTAAAATGCTTATCCTTGGGAATCCAACGCGGAATCAAAATTGTTGTGCTCTTTATTTTATTGTACTTATCTGTAAACTCTGTTAAAAATAGAAACATCCTTATTTTTAGGCGCTGATGTTGCTACTGAGACACTTGAGTATGCAAATCCATTAAGTAGTAGTAACAGAAGAATCACCAAATAATTAATTCCATGCTAGGGCTCGATAATTCTTATTCTCAGACAAACGTAGCTTGTTTTGTGAATGAAACTCAAACTAACCCTACTGCTTATGCAGATTCTGACCAAAACCAAGAGACGCGAACCTATATAGACTTAGAGAATGTGGCATCCTGCTCAACAACACGACAAAAGGAAAACGTTCTAGTTATTAAGAAAAATCTTGTTAAAGAAACAGTAGATATCACGGAAGACGAGTTTTCCGATTTAGGTCAGACTGCTCTATTCGAGACCCCTCTTATCAACCTGAATCTGCAGGCGAAGCTGCAATACGAACTGGTGATGAGTCTGACGACGAAGCTGAAGTACAAGTGGGCAAAATTGTGTTGGAGGAAAAACAGCCAGAAAAGAAAAGAAGCATATGGAAAAAAAGCCATCCAAATGGAAAAAAAACTTATCGAAGAAGCACAGAATTGAATCTAAACATCCAAAGCCAGTAAATTGTGAAAATTGTAGATATAAATGCGGAGAAAACTTTTCTGAAGAAAATAGAATATCTATTTGTATAAATTTCTGGAAGTGTGACTACGTGAGACAGAAAGATTTTATTCTTGCAAACACAGAAAGTATGCCACCAGCAAGAAAGAGGACTAGAACAAATAGTGGAAGAAACTTACGCAAAGATGCTAAATGTTATTATTTTAGTTCAGAGTCTAACAAATTTAGAATATGCAAAGCTTTTTTCACTACAACTTTATGCATTTCTGGAGAGGTGATCGACAACGCTTACAACAGCAAAGGAGAAGGTGGAGTCTTTGTTGGGGTGGATAATAGGGGAAAGAAGATTCCACATAATAAAATAAATCCTGATACTGTAGATAAAGTTAGAAAACATATTGAAAGCTTACCAACTATGGAATCTCACTATTCCAGAAAATCTACAAAGCGTCTTTATCTAGATCCCCAATTAAGCATAACGAAAATGTACAGCTTGTATAAAGAGGAGTGCTTGAGCAGTAATTTCAAACCTGTCAGCGAAATTACTTATAGAAAAATATTTTGTACAAACTACAATTTATTCTTTTATAAACCAAAAAAGGACCTGTGCCAACTTTGCACCCGCTATAGTACAACTAAGAATGCTGAAGAAAAAGTATCTCTTCAAGATGAATATACAGCCCATATCAAAAGAAAGGAAGAATGCAATCAAGCGAAGTCAATTGACAAAAAAAATGCCAAACAGATAAAACATTTATGTGCTGCACTTTTGATCTACAATCTGTTTTACAGATTCCGTCTAGTGATGTGAGTTCAATGTACTACAGCCTCAATATTTGTATGTACAATTTCACAATATACGAACTCTCAGAGCCGAATGACGCCTTTTACTGTGGTTGGACCCAATTGAACGGTAAGAGAGGCAGTTCAGAAATAGGCACCTGCTTATTAAAATACATTGGGCAACACAAATCTGAGATAAAAAATCTTTGTTTGTATTCGGACACATGCGGCGGTCAAAACCATAACCAAAACATTGCCGCCTTATTTTTATACTTAGTTCAAAACACCACCCTAGAAGTTATTCAACATAAATTTTTGGAAAGTGGTCACACTTTTATGGAGGTCGACAGTATGCACAGCGCTATCGAGACAGCAAAAAAGTATATGCCAGTCTACACCATTGAAGATTGGTTGAATATCTTTAGAATAACTAGATCTAAGAGGGTCAGAAATAAGAAAAACTCTCCCTACAACGTGTGTGAGCTATTTTACACAGATTTCAAAGACTTGGCTGCCTTGTCAAAATGTTTGATAAAGAACAAGAACAAAAATAATCAGAGTGAACCTGTAAATTGGCTGAAAGTAAAATGCTTTCGTTTTCAAAAATGTAAACCAGGGATTATAGAATATCGATATGATCATTCATCAGATTACAAAGAAATACATGTTTTTGGAAAAGGTCGCCGAATGTCCGTAAGTAAACTCAGTTTAGAAAACTTGTATTCGAGCATTCTCGCAATTACTGCCAAAAAGAAAAACAATTTATTACAGTTATGCAGAAAGGGAGACATTCCCACCGAATTCCAAGGTTGGTACCAATCTTTACCTACTTCAAAAGCTGCCATAGATGAAGTTCCGGCTCCTGGAATAAATGACAGCGACAATGCCGAAGATGAATGAGGTTATCATGATGAACCTAGCTTTAGTTATAAGTCTATTTTTTAATATGTACATTGTTTCACAAATTTGTTACCTAATTTCTTTGAAGTTAAATAAACGTAGTTATTAAAAATATAGTTTCTACTGTATCTATAACTAGTGGGACTCGATAACAATTTTCCAAATCTTAAACTGCTAAACTCCATTAAGTCCCGTCTAATCTTTGAAAAAGGCATATACTAGCATTTCGGTTTATAAATTAAAATGAAATTTTGTTACCATTTGATAATACAAAACTTTTCACATAACAAAAAAGTTTAAAATGCGTTTTTCTCCCATATCAATTATTTGGACTGAATGGGTTTTTGCAGTAACCCCACGATATTAACCTATTCCATGCTGTCATAACCGCGCCCATAGACGACGTTGGTTGGTTTCTGGACCCCTCACCCCATTATAATTTTGCAACGCAACCACAGCGAGCAACTGTGTTTTATACAGTGAGAAACGTGAATTTGTGTGGTTATATTTTGAGTTGCGTCGACTTTTATAATGGCCTCTAAAAAATTTTACACAGATAACGAACTATACGAAATTTTAATGTGTAGTGACAGCGAGGATGACCTGTTTGATCCTGCGGAAGAAGAAGAAAACAACGGATGGGAAAATATTTCTGATGTTCTATTGCCTGATCATCCGGAAGAAAATGGTAGATCAGACAGTGACAATGAAGACGATCAACCCAATGCTCAAGCTAAAAAAAACGACTGCTGAAGAACCAAACTTCAAATGGCGAAAAACCGACTTGCTCGTATTACCCGTATTACATGATTTTGATGACACAAACTCAGGTTGCCAAATCGACAATATATCAGAAAATTCTTCGATATTAGAAATATTTGAATCATTCATAAACCAGGATATTGTTCAAGAATTAGTGACTCAAACGAATATGTATTATGATTTACTTGTAAGGGAGAACCCTGACAAGGCTGTGAGAAATTACACGCCTGTGGATGTAGACGAAATGTATGTATTTTTAGCCATTTCGCTACTTATGCCTCTAGTGAAGAAACAAAAAATTAAAGGCTATTGGTCTAAGGATATAATAATTATTGTAATACCAATATTCGGGCAAGTCGTGTCGCGGGACAGATATATTTTTTTGCTAAGATTTCTTCACTTCGCCAATAATTCGGTGATCGATAAAGAAGATAAACTATTCAAAATAAGGTGTATAATTGACCACTGCAGGACGACTTTCAAAAATCACTATATCCATTCCAAAATCTCGTTATAGATGAAAGCTTTCTATTCTTCAAGGGGCGATTATCATTTCGACAATTTATCCCATTGTGTGTAAATTTTTTTGTTATGGTGGACTGCGAAACTGGTTATATACTAGATTTTGTAATTTATACAGGTAAAACCACCGAAATCACTGAATTCGACAATAAACTAGGCAAATCTGGTAATATAGTAATGACGTTAACCGAACCATATTGGAACAAAGGGCACCGCTTGTACATGTACACTGATATATACTAGCCCATTATTATAAAATGGGCTCTTCGATAAAAAATTTAACTGTTGTGGTACCGTCAAAGCTAATAGGCAATTTATGCCCTCGTTTGAGAAAACAAAAGAGAAAGAAACCATACAAATTTTTTCAACAGAGAGGTTGCTGGCGCTGAAGTGGACGGACAAGAGGGATGTCCACGTGTTGGCGTCAATTCACAGCAATACAACGGGGGTGGCAAAAATAAGTCGAAATGAGGAAGTCGTGAAACCAACCTCCATAATTGATTACAATACAAACATGGGAGGGGTTGATAGAACGGACATGCTTTTGAGTACTACAGAGTCCATTAGAAAGACAGTGAAATGGTACAAAAAAGTTCTTTTTCACTTTCTGGACTTCGCCGTTCTTAATAATTCCCATGCCATTTATAAAATAATAACGGGACAAAACATTCCGCTACTAGATTTTCAAAAAGAAATGGAGATCTCTGAATCAAAATCAAAAAATTCCTGCAAGGAGTTCTACTAGCAAGAGACCAGACTATGGCCACTCTCCACTAAGGCTGATAGAATGACATTTCCCATCGACGTACCCTTGTCATGAAGGAAGTAACAACAAAATTTTGAAAAGGTGTATCGTGTGTACAAAACGCAACATAAGAAAAGCAACCACTTTTACTTGCAAAAAGTGTGATTTACCGTTGTGTGCAGACGGATGTTTTGAGAGGTACCATACGGTGGTGCTCAAATTTTAGTGAAAATGCATTTTTTGCCATAAAATATATTATACGCAATTTAAAATTACGTTAGAAATTAAATTTATTGTAATATTATTTCGAATAAAGCTGAAAAATGAGTTTAGTTCGGTTCTGATTTTTTTAGTTTCATTAATATTCCAAATTGCAGCGGACAGACAAATTCCTACTCACAAACTATAAATTAGTTGTTAATAAACAGCTACACAACGTGCATTTTTAATGAGAGCGGATTGTCCGAAATCTCTTCCTCGTTCGCGTCAATATAATTACATTTCCAGTACTAATTATCTTGTACATTTGGAGTTTGTACTAGATTACCATACACCTGCTTGTAACAGTTTTAGGATAGTAATTATGTGGATTATCCGGATACATTACAACTGAAAGCGAACTTTCGAGTATAATATTTGCTCTTAAAAAGTTCCACACGCTAATTCTGCAAAATTGATAATCCGCATAGACCATCGTGCTCTTCAATTTTTAAAGCAATGGAAGTTATTTGACAGAACAACTTACGCACTGGACATTGATGCTGAATCAGTACAAGTGTGAGATTGAATTCGTTAATGGAGAGGAAAATACCGCAGCTGACGTTTTATCCCGTCATCCACCCGATCTCACACCGCAAGATTGGGGGAACATTCGGATCCCAAACAACGTACCTCCCAGCTTTGAAGGGAAAATTGCGAAACTTAGGACAACTACAAAAAGAGGATTCCGCACTGGAAAGAGTATATCAAGCCTGTGAAACGTAACACGTAAGTCAACAGTATTCTATACGGGGAGGGGTATTACTTTATAAATCTCGAGAATGAACGCGAAATGATAGTAGAGAGCTAACGACATTATTTTAAAACACCATCAAGAATTCTGACATTTTGGAAAGGCGAAAATATATCCATACTTAGGAGGTATTTATTATTATTGGAAGGGTATATAAAGATAAAAGGAGCATCTTAGCTACTTGTGATATTTGCTAGAACACCAAATGCAACAACCACATCTCCAGAGATCTCACGAAACCAATTTTAGTACATCAAGTGGGTGAATTAGTTGCCACTGATTTGTGTGGTCCCTTAGCAATTAACCGGGGAGGGGCCAATTACACTTTCGTAGTGTTTAACCCTTTTTTCAAGTACGTGGGTGTATATTCCCTTCGAAGGGCCACCGCCAGGCCGACTGCACGGTGTGTAATAGTTAGATTCGCGAAGATCATAAAACCCGTCAGAATACTGACCGACCATAGGACCCAGTTTACACCATATTAGAAAAGAAGTATGGAAGAAGCGGGAATACAGGTTTCCTACTCTTCAGTAAGACATCCTGCGTCCGATCCTGTAGAAAGAGTGAATGGGGAACTAGCCGATTGATATGAAGAAATTGATCTACGAATTGGCCAGCGTATTCATGTCTCACTCTTCTTGCTTTTTTATCTGGGACCATTTAAAAGGGTTAGTGTATGAAACACCAGTGGAATCGCAAGAATTTCAGTCTTCAGTCGTTTGTGAGATAATTCAAATACCGAACTTACTTGCAGAAGTAAAGAGTCCATGATGTGACCATTAAAAGTGTACTATTGGAGGGTGAAAGTTTGAACAATTTCTCTTTCGTTTGTAAATAAAATAAACAAAGTATGAAATCTAAAATTGATGGCTATTACTAAATTCTGTTGATTAAATAATCATTTACAAGGTGTTCCCGTTACAAACAACAAGGAACTGTGGAACCAAACAAATGGGGTGTTCTCTAGGAACCACGAGACTTATCAAAGTGGTAAGAGGGCGAATATGGCGAAATTCACAACGATCGTAGAGGAAAGTGGCCAAAGAATTAAACGTTTCTCTGGGAACAATAAATAATATTTATCCATCAAGACCTTAAACTAAACGCTTTTAGAAATGGAAAAAAGTCCACGGTCTAACTACTACTCGAACGCAAAAACGGTGTGCTACTGCAAAAGCGGCATGGTGCTTCGACGATCCTGCTCTCTAATGAGAAATTGTTTCTTTTGCAGCTGCCTCACAATTCCCAAAATGATCGTGTATAAAATACTTCAGGGAGTTACGGTTTGAGCCAGGGTGTGGTAAATAGGTCGCTCGCGGATAAACATAAACAAAGTATTATATTCGAGAAATTATAGATATGTTCTTAAATATGCCCCAAAGCTGTTTGGGGACGAAACCTGGGTTTTACAATAAGACTAGGCCCCAACATATGCGTCTAAGAAAACTTAGGCTTGGTGCGAAAGAAAATTACCCGATTTTTTCAATAAGCTTTTGTGGCCACCGTCTTCGCCGGATCTCAACCTACTCGATTATTATATCTGGGGCGTTGTGTTGGCATCTTTAAATGATCAAAAACTCACCAGTTTAGAAGAATGTAAGAAGTCATGTCAAAATTTGGGAAAAAATTCTCGACGACACCACATGCGAGCCGCATGTGCAACTTTTCCCAAAACCCTTCGGGCCTCTATAAAGACCAAACGGGACCGATTTGAATTCTTTTGCCAACATGTATTTTTCAATAGCCCTTACCTTGGTAAAAAATATACCGTAGAGCGGGATTACTTTACACAAATATGCTTTTTAACACATTATTGCGATTTATTGCACATCTGGCAACCACGCGGCGTGTACCAAAATAAGGTCACTAAAGCAGGTGTCTTCATTGCTATTCAAGCGAATGACTAAAAACCGCATAGTTGATAAAGTGACAAATGCTTAGGATTCTGGGGGTGGGCCGAGATATTGAGAGCATTATGTATTTTGATGTTCGTTGTATAGGGATTACCGTTGTGAGATATGGTTCTTATACTGGCAAACGTCAAAAATAGTGATAACATTGTAGTTTATTGTTGTAGGTTTTGTGTTACAATGGCAAATAGGTCTGTCAATCAACGGGTCTTTGCTGTAAATTCATTTATCCTGACCCAGTCCATCGTACAAACTCAGAGACACTTTCGTCATGAATTTAATTTGCCAGTTCGCGCTGAAGTCCCAACAAGAAATTCCATTTTGAAATGGGCAAGAGATTTCAACGAAAGGGGCAGTGTAAGCCCAGAATTTGTCGGTCGTACCCGTACAGTTCGTACGCAAGGGAATGTTGAAAGAGTCAGAGTAGCCGTTGAACGGAGTCCACGACACTCGATTGCACTGCGAATTTCAGAGCGAAGTTTGAAACGAATCTTACATCTGGATTAAAAATTCCGTCCGTATAAGATACAGATAGTCCAGAGGCTGAATCCTATTGATAAAGTTAATCGCCTCAATTTCTGCAGGTAATTTTTGAAAAACATTGAACAATGCAAAAATTTTTGATAAACTGATCATGTCTGACGAAGCTCACTTCCACCTTAGTGGGTACGTCAATAAGCAGAACTTTCGCTACTGAGCAGAACACAACCCAAGAGAAATGCATGAGGCCCCACTTCATGACCAAAAGGTAACGGTCTGGTGTGGAGTGTCCACATTTCGTGTGATCGGGCCATTCTTTTTTGAAGCAAACGGGCACACCGTTACAGTCAATTCAGTTCGGTATGTTGAGATGCTGGAAACATTTGTGCCTGCTGAGCTCCAAAGAATGGATCAAGATGAAGTCTGGTTCCAACAGAACGGCGCCATAGCGCATACAGCTAGATGACCATTGCCGTTTTACAGCGCATGTTCCCGAATCACCTAATGTCAAGATTTGGCGACATTGCATGGCCGGCAAGATCGTCGGACCCGACGGTCCCGGATTCTTTCTATGGGGATTCCTAAAATCTAAAATGTACTCTACCCGTCCCCAAACACTTCTTGAACTCAACGAGAGAATTCGTGAAGAGATAAATTCGATAAACGAAGTTTTACTCAGAAACGTTATGCTCAATTTCAGAAACAGATTGCAGCAATGCAGAGAAGAAGACGGTGGTCATCTTAGGGATGTGATCTTTGCAAACTAAAAGTGTTATAACAAATTTCCAGATCTGGGAGAATTGATCCAGTTTCCTGGAAATATGCCTGGTACGGAGTGGTGCCTTCATTTTATTGAGAACATAGTGATCGGCTTTCAAAGAGAAGTTATCAAAATATCAAGAGCGTCAAAGCTAAAAAATGCAAAGAAGAGATACAAGATTATTTCAATAATTTAGGGAAAACTTTGCAGGGCGTCCGCCTGTTTGCTATAACAGGCGACGCGACTGTTTTGTCACCATATGTGGTGTACAAAGTCCAACGGATTTATGATGAGTGAAACATTAGTGATCACAAAAATACCTGTTACAGAACCAAGTCGAGTTGGTTCGATGCTGACACATTTGAGAATTGGTTCCTAACGATAGTGATTCCATGGGCAAGTTCAAAACAAGGATCCAAAGTTATAATTGGAGACAAATTGTCCTCTCACTTAAATGTGAACATAATAGTCGAATGTTAAAGAAATGACATCAACTTTGTTTTCTTACCAGCACAAGCCACTCATTTAATTTAACCTTTAGACGTTGGGTAGTATGCCCATATGAAACGGCTCTGGAGGAAAATGCTACAAAACTACAAGATTCAGAATCCCAAAGGAAAAAATGTCAGTAAGGTACCTAACTAAGATGTGTCTCACAAATTATGAATAAACGCATTTTAATGATGTAACAGTAACTTGAACACCTTGCACAAGGTGCAGCAAAACTGCCTCGCTAATTTGAAGGTTCAATAAAAAACAGATTGTAAAAAGCAAAGAAAATTTATTCTTACGGTGCAAATCTACATAATCGGTATTTACAATTTAACTGGTTTTGACAAGTAAATCCTCAAGTGGTGTACTTCTTTGTCAATGCACTGCTGAAGGCGAGTTCGGAAATTTTCCATTCTTGATCATGTTTGTAAACCTCAGTCAAAAATCGCAGGGGGTGAGGTCTGGTGATCATGCTGGCCAGAAGATGTCGCCATGTAAAGAAATCAATCGCTCTGGAAACAGCTGTCTCAGCACTCCGAGCAATATTCTTGCAATATGGACTGTGGCCCCGTCTTGTTGAAACCATGGATTTTGTATTTGCAACTCATTGAGTCTTGGTTAAAAGAAATTCTTAATCATTTCAACATATCGATCCTCCGCCCTTTTCGACACAGAACCACTTGACCTGAAATTCGATACCCAAAGCATAATGCTTTTTCGATCCGGAACACCAGAACAGAAGCGCGAGGGGCAAGCTGAAAGCGTGTGCGAAATGCAGGTTTAGCGGCGGCGACGGAATTACCATTTAGGAGGAATGCTTCGACAGCTAACGCCCGTTGTTCAGCCGTCCAAGGCATGTTGACTACTAAACAGTAGACAGCAAACCAAACTTCTCCCATTCCAGCGTCCGTTCGAACTCGTTCCCCTCCCTAGGATAACACTCACAACAAAACTAGGGAGGGAGTTTTGCCGCACCCGGTACAATTAATCTTTTATTTTAACTTAATACGCACATATTAATTTATGTAAACAAAAAGGGAACAATTTATTAATTATACACTTGCCGCTTTTTCACACATATTTGCCTAGGGCAGTTTTATATAAGATCACTTATAAAGTATGCGCTTCCTGTATCTAACGAATTAAAAGGATTGGGTATTCATAGTGTGATTCAAGAAAATGTTAACACTTATATGATTTTCTTTGTGCAGTAGGTACTGTTTGTTCCGAAGAAAAGGTTGCAATATGAATTAAGGTTAGTTCAGTCTCCCATAACTGTTCGCAATAAATATCAGTTAGCCACAAACAGGCTGATCTCTTGCTAACATAACTGTTACATAAGAGGCTTTCTCGCGTGCTCCAAACAAATCAACAAAACGATTCAGTGCAGAATGTTATATTCCTCAAGTAACTGTTGGAGAATTTTAAATCATGATCTTAAAATGCGACCATAATCATGACATTTGCCATCTTGTAGTATTCAGCGATAAAGGAACTCTCACATGAGCGAACACGTGAACAAACTGTCTTCTAAGAAAATAAAACTTCCCACATTATGTGTGAACACAAGAAAACGAGCTCTAAGATCACTGTTTGATGTACAGTCACTGCAACAGAAGTGGAGTACAATCTACCACTACCAATCTTGTTAACTGGATACTTTAAGCTGGATGGCACCCTAGCTCACTTTGCAGAGAATGTCCATGTCTATTTTGACACATCACTTCAAAAAAGATGGATTGGTAAACAATGACCCGTACGTTTGCCAGATCTTTTGCCCTATAATTTTGATTTATGGGCTATAGTAAAAGAAAATGTTTACGTTACCAAGCCAAGAGATACTCAAGATTTCTGAGAGAGAATTACAGATGCCTTGGCAACAATACCACCAGAAATGGGCATCCGGGCTTTACAGAGCACATGGGGAAGGTTGCAGAAATGTGTTTAGAACGATGGTAAACAAATTGAGACCGTACGAAGCACTATAAGAAGAATCATATACGTGGTAACATTTCTTTGAATCACTCGGTATAGCCGATTTTTTTTTGGGGGGGGGAGGAATTTGATTTACAATAACGGGAGTTTTAAAGTAACTCCAGCAGCACCATCTACACGACAGCCGTTCAATATTCACTTTATAACAGAAAGATAACGTAAATTTTATTTGATTCACGTATAAAAAAAATTCTTCATTAAACAGAAGAAAAACGCTTTTTTGCCGTTGTAATATAATAACACTTTTATTTTAGTCGTTTCCGGCGGTGTGCGCTTTACTGAGCGGTATAATTCGGAAAACACGAAGTTTTATTAAATTACGTAACAATTCATTTTGTACTTGCCTTACAACCGAAACAAACACTACTGTAGTGTAAATGTGTAGGCTCTTCGATACTGAGAAATGTAATTTTAACACAAGATTTTACGAATTTTATTGACGATATTCCTTTGGCAGCTGGCAGCTCTTGGTGTATTACATGCTATACAAAACCAATTCGAGCCATGAGTGGATAATAACTTTCCCAAGCTATGGGTAGGTAAGAGTGGCCCGGTTGATTGGCTTGCCAGGTCGTCAGATTTGATACTAACTGCCTACTTCCTCGATAAGCTTCTAGAGAGTTCTATGAAACTCTAAGCAGGATCTCTGTGGTATTTCAGCCAGTAAAATGCGGAAGTTTTAGTTCATACTCCTTGAAGATAAGTTGGAGGAGCATAAATCAAAATCAACAGAAAATGCAGCGAAACCAGAAAAATATTTGTTTGCCAATAAATGTTTTGTAAGGGGCTCCATGAAAGAAAAATAGTCGAATGAGATAATAAACAAGTGGTTGCTGGTCTTCAGGTACAGACAACTTTGTTTCATACAAAAATTGCATAGAGAATTGAGTTTGAGAATTTCGATTGTTAGTCAACTGAAAATAGATGACTACTCATAAAAAATGTTAATGCATTAGGCAATTATTCATACGAAAAATACGGCAGGTTCGTTAGCTCTTTATTTCATGAGAAAGTTTACCGAAGTTCAAAACTTTTAGTTTTCGAGCTGTGCCTGATAGTTTGCCAGCGGTTGATTGTGGCATTAAGATGAAACTTACAAGCCCATATAAACATGGTTACACAAAATGGTAACATTCCTATGGTTGCTTCAAAACAGTTTCATTTTCAAACTCGCTAAAATTTTCCTAATTTTCAATGGGCTTAGCTAACTTTTTATACTTTTGGATTTAATAAAAAATTGATGCCTCGCCATATAGCAAAGACACCTGTAACCCTAGATAGGAACCCTTATAGGTGGGTTACCTTACAATGTTATTATGTGTCCCCCTCCTCCTTTCACATCCGGGCTTGGGACCGGCAATGGCGGAGTTGCGACAGCAATAATTATATTAAAGCAAATTTCGAATGCATTCGAAATTAAATATGTAGTTCAAATACGATTATGAACTTTACTAATCATTCACGTATCATTCACGCAAGTGCTAAAAATTAAGCCGCTTCGCAATTAAAGCAAGGTGAAGTCGGGACGGCCACTTCTGTATAACTACAAAAACTTACCTGCTAAACGACCCTTTCGTGGTAAGTTGATTCATTTTACAACCAACACTTGTAATGTACTGTAAAGTGACACAAGTTAGGTGAATTTTAATAGAATAAGATTTGAACAGACTGTGTTTTTTTCTCTCAATACATAAATTGTCATATAAATATTGTACATTGGTTTGGATCTGAATTACTTTAGAAACATTTCGTTATTTACATTTCTATGCGGAAGCTACCAATTTTCAAATTATTTATTGGAAGAGCGTTTGTCAAGACTGAACTTGAAGTCCGGATAATTTATTGTAGCTTAACCATATGTGAGACATAACAGAGTGAAAAAGTGTGAATTTAAGAGGTAAATAAAGGAATTAAATCGAGAAGACATACAATTGAGAAGTGTGAAGTGAGTAGAGAAAGTTTAGTTAATAAATATCATAGGAAACATTTACGATTAAAGAGTAGAAAGGCAATTTAGCGAACGGTCACGGCGCTGAACCACAGCTGACCGCGCGCGACCTTGCGAGTTGGGAGGCGAACGTAATTGAAACGAAGCACACGAGGTAACTTCAGAAAGTAAATTGCAAGCGGATTTTATTAAGCGCCAAAATGCCGAAACAACGATCCCCTAAAACAAATAAATCAGAAGAGTCATCTACGGACGAGGGTAAAAGGAAAAGGTGGGAAGACTCTGATAAAGAGAGGGAATCGGGAAAGAAGAGAAAGGAAGTAAAAAAATCTACAGGTAAAAGTAAAGGTCTCGAAGAAATAACGGAAATGATTAAGGAGCTAATGACCGAGGTGAAGGCCATAAGGATTGACCAAAATGACTACCAAGAGGAAATACGCCAATTAAAAGAAGAAAACAATAGAATGGCGGAAAAAATAAAGTCCCTTGAAGATAAAATGGAAGGTACGGAGAAACAACAGAAGAAAAACAGTATAATAATTAAAGGATACGATTTGAAGGAGAAGGAAGAAATAAATGAGGTCAAAAAATTCATTTCGGACACACTAAAGGTAGACGTAGAGGTTAAGGATGTGCAGAAAATAAAAGTGAATGAGGGAATGTTACCAACGGCAGTTGTGCAACTAGACAGCTGGGCGGAAAAAGAAAAGATAATGAAGGCAAAATATCAGCTGAGGGGAAGCCACTATTTCATTGACCATGACTTAACCAGGAAGGAAGCAAAAATACAGAAGGATCTACGAGATATGGCGAAAGAGGAGAAAGGGAAGGGGCATACGGTTAGAGTGGCATACCAAAAAATAAGCATTAACAACACTTGGTGGAAATGGAACGCGATATCAGAAAAGTTAGAAAAATGGACTGGTAGCACTTTAAAAAACGGATAGGAGAAGCACAAGCGGGACGGAAGACAAGTATGGCGACAAAGGCACTAAAAAGGACTGCGGTAAGGAAAGATAAGACGAAGAACAGCATTATAATGGGAACATGGAATGTAAGGGGGACCTATGTGCAGGGAGCAATGAAAAATTTAATGGAAGAACTGCGGAGATACAAAATAGATATAATAGCGCTACAGGAGACAAAGCAAAGCGGAATAGGAATAGGGGATATGGGAGAGTATATATATTTTAAGAGTGGGAGTCAGCAACGGATGTTTGGAATGGGTTTTATGGTAAAAAATAGTTTGAAGCAGTTGGTCATGAAGTTCCAACCGGTGTCGGACCGACTATGTAGTATAAGATTGAAGGGAAAATTCAGAAACATAAGCATAATTAACGTGCATGCTCTCTCTGAAGAAAAAGACCAAGAAGAAAAAAGTGCCTACTACGAAGAGGTGGAGAATTTGTACCAAGATATACCTAAGTATGATATAAAAATCCTTTTAGGGGACTGCGACGCGAAAATTGGAAGAGAGCAGATATATAAACCTGTTATAGGTCAGTATAGCAAACATACGGAAAGTAATGAAAACGGGAAAATGGTAATAGATTTTGCTACGGAAAGAAATATGATAATTGCTTCAACTATCTTCAAACATAAAGACATACACCTCGGATCCTGGATATCACCAGATGGGAGAACCGTCAACCAGATCGATCATGTGGTAGTAGAAGCACAACATATCAGTGCTATTAAGGACGTAAGAAGCTACAGAGGGGCGGACGCTGACACTGACCACTTTTTAGTCCGGTTAAAAATGGAACAAGCAAAGCCAACGATAAAGACAGTGACACACGAGAAAAGAGTAACATATAATAAGAGTAAACTGAAAACCGAAGAATGCATTGAGAAGTACAGAAAGGGGTTAGAAGAGAGCCTACGAAATACAAATGAGAATGAAAGTATAGAAACATATTGGAAAAATATAGAGAAAACAATAAAGGAGGCGGCAGAGTTTATGACAGACCGAGACTATAAGAAAAAGCGTGCGGACTGGTTCGACGGGGAATGTGTAAAAGCTATCAAAACGAGAAACAAAGCCAGGATGGAGATGATGACAAGAAGCACCCAAGAAAATAAGAGAAGATATGAGGATACCAGAAAAGAAGCAAAAAGAGTATGTAGAAAAAAAAAGAAAGAGAATGGAAGAAGAAATACAAAAATTGGAGGAAAATTTCATTATGAAGGATATTAGAAATTTTCACCAAGAAGCAAAAAAAGGGAAATAAGGGAAAAAGCTAGACCGCTCTTTTGCAGAGACAAAGGAGGAAACCTGGTGGGCGACACAAAAGGAAGTCTGTGCAGATGGGTGGAATATTTCAGAGAAAATTTAGGGGACAAGGATGGAGAAACTAACATGGTGGAAAACGAAGGAGAAGGACGAGAAGAACAGGAGGAGAGAGTAACACAAGTATCCACAGAAAAGGAAGTCAAGAAAGAGATAAATCACCTGAAAAACAATAGGAGCCCGGGAGAGAACGGAGTGGCTGCAGAACTGCTGAAGCTGGGTGGCGAAATTTTACACAAAAAGCTGTACAAATTGATAGAAGTGTTCGGAAATTGTTTACGTAGAAAGTTATCCAAAATAGCAGAAAACTTGGTAGGGGATTACCAGTGTGGGTTTCGGCCAATTAGGTCCGTAAGTGACCAAGTTTTTGTGATTAAACAGCTAATATCAAATAGTTATGAGTACAACCTACATTTGGTGTTTATAGATTTTAGGAGAGCTTATGATACGGTATATAAGAACAATCTGTATAACGCGCTGGTAAACTTAGGAATACCGGCAAAGATAATAAGGCTAATAAAGATGACATTACAAGAAACGAACAATAAAGTAAGGATTAGCGGGGCCACTTCACGGAATTTTAGAGTTAGCCAGGGACTGAGACAAGGAGACCCTTTGTCCACAGACTTATTTAATTTGCTGTTGGAACATATTGTAAGGAAGTGTGAGTTTCACACAAACGGAACTTTATACCACCATAGAAACCAAACAGTCGCTTTTGCCGACGACGTAGCTTTAGTAGCCAGAAGTAAGTACGAAATAATAGAAATGCTACAGAAATTGGATAAAGTCGCAAAGGAGTATGGTCTAAGAATTAACATGGAGAAGACAAAGTATATGGAAGTGCAAGAGGGAAAGGGAACAGAAGATAGTAGAAATTTAATATTCAGGTCGGAAGATGAAAATGTGAACGAAATCGAAGGAGTTGGAGATATTACCTATTTAGGAGTGATGCTATCAAACAGGGGCGTGGATGAAAAGGAAATAAATGAAAGGATAGTGAAAGGTAATAAAAGTGCGGGATCTTTGCTGCGAATTTTTAAATCTAATAGTGTATCGCGAAATGCCAAGATTAGACTCTATAAAACAGTAGTGCGGCCGACAGTTACATACGGAAGTGAGATGTGGTCTATTTCCAAATTGGAGCAAAAAAAGTTGGAAATATGGGAAAGAAAAGTGTTGAGAAGGATATTTAAAGGCAAGAAAGTAGGAGATAGACGGGAAAGGAGAACGAATGAAGAGGTGATGGGCTTGTATGGTCAACCATCCATAGTAGGGGTAATTAAAGGCCTAAGGATACGTTGGTTGGGTCACATAAGAAGGTTAGGAGAGGAAAGAGCAACAAGACAAGTCATGCAGCACGGAGTGAAGGGAAAGAGGAGAAGAGGAAGGCCAAAAAGGAAGTGGATGGAGGCAGTAGTAGCAGATCTAAACGAAATTGGAGTTCGCAATTGGGAAGAAGTAGCCATGGACAGGAGGAGGTGGAGGGAGATAACCAAACAAGCCAGGGCCTTCTAGGCCTGTAGAGCTATTTAATATATATACCGGGTGTCAACGAAACCTGGGGCACCCCCATAATTTTTTTATTTTTTAAGATATCTAAATGAAATTTGGTATATGTAATATACTCTTTAAATGGCAGTTGTTGACATAGGAAACAAGTTTCTGTCACTTCCGGTTTCGCCGGAATTGACATCAACTTTGTTATTTTAAATGGAACGCCCTGTATATTTATACGTTTTTGGAATCTCCATTCATTTTTACGTATGTTAGTATCAAGTTTGAAACATTTTGATGACAAAGTAAATACTAGCAGAAGAGTTTATTTACTAATCTAGGATGCCACGACCTGCATAAAATGGAAGTTAGGGTGCTACCACACCCAAAACTAATTATTTTAGCACTTCAACTGTAGCAAGTCTGTCATTTTTTTTGTGCATTTCATTTGTTTCACTTGTTTTGAAACCCAGTATCTAGATTTAAATGTCCAAAATACGTTTTTTTTTTTAACGGAGTATTATTCCGAATTAAATTTTCATATTAATCCCGCGTTATTGGTATCAATAAAATCCTTGAAAAACGCCCCCGTGTTTAGTATCCTAGTGTCCCACCCTAGTGCCACTTAAAAAAATAGAGTTATTCCCGAAAAAGCATTTTTGCCAACTTTAGGCCATTCTAATACAGCAACTAAAATAGTTAAAGTTCTAAAACAATTTGTCTCGAGTGTTGGGGCACCTTGACTTTCATTTGGCGTTGGTCATGGCACTCTAGATTAATTTCTGCAAAAATTTACTTTGTCATCAAAATGTTCCGAACTTTTTACTACCATACGTAAAATTGAATGGAGACTCCAAAAATGTATAAATATACAGGGTGTTCCATTTAAAATAACAAAGTTGATGTCAATTCCGGCGAAACCGGAAGTGACAGAAACTTGTTTCCTATGTCAACAAATGCCATTTAAAGAGTATATGACATGTACCAAATTTCATTTAGATATCTTATAAAATAAAAATTTTATGGGGGTGCCCCAGGTTTCGTTGACACCCGGTATATAACAGCTTACCGGGAAAAAAATATTATTGGAATACACATGGCGATATGGGCAACCAGTTGGTTATGGAGGCAATGAGAAGAGATAGGTTTTTAACTATTTGGAAGTACTTCTATTTGACTGACAACAACAGTCTAAATCGGTCTGATAAGTACTATAAATTGCGGCCACTAATTGAACAATTGCAAGAAAAATTTATAAAATATTATATACCTGAGTCAGACTTAAATTATGATGAATGTATGATCAAATATTTCGGGCGGAATTTCTGTAAGCAATTTATAAAGGGAAATCCGATACGTTTTGGTTAGAAGGTTTGGTGCGTAAACGGAAAAGCGGTTACCTTGTGAATTTCATAGTATATCAACGGAAAGATCCTAAACAAAACGACAATTATCAGACCGTATTTGGAGCTTCTGCTGCACCATTTGTTAGCTTACTAGAACAATTACCTGAAGCGAAACGAAATCTACGGTATTCCTTATTTTGCGATACCCTTTTCACCAGCTTTCATTTATTGGCTCAGCTAAAACAATGGGGGTATAAGTGCACAGGTACAATTAAGGGAAAATCGTATCCCGAAGACCTGCCCTATAGTTTCAAAAAAAGCTATGAAAAAGAAAAGTCGAGCTGAAGTTGCCTCTGCATTAGAAAAGAAAAATGGAATGCTATTAGTCAGGTGGGTTGATAACAACGTAGTGAATGTCGCATCTACTTCTGCCGGAGTACTTCCGATGGGTATTGTCGAACGACATTCACAGTCAGAAAAGAAAAACATCCAAATTCAACGCCCTCTTGTAATAGGTCAGTACAATACCTCAACGGGTGGCACCGACTTGATGGACGAGAACATTTTCAGAAGTAGAATTGAATTACGCTCAAAAGTGGTGGTGATGTATATTCACCTGGTTAGTAGACGCCACTTTACAAAATGCTTTGGTTCTTCATAAAACTGCCGGAAATAAACTGACACAACTACAATTTAGACGAGAAATCGTTAAGATCTATCTTAGAAAATATCGCAATTCCCGTAAATTTGGTGGCAGACCATCAAAGAGTGCATCAAGTAGGTTTTTTAGCCGAGTATCTGATGATATTACCAGTCACTATCTGATTTCTGTACCGGATAATAACAAAGTAAGGTGTGCCGGAGTGCCGGTGAAAATTGCACTTCAATTATTATTATCAAATGTAACGTGGGATTGTGTTGAAGTGTAATTTAGAATTTCATACGCGTTTCTAACATTTTATGGCAATTTTTTAATGTTTCTCATTCTTTTGTTTTTATGTAGCCAAAAAGTCCGACTTTTACCTCCCTAGTGCCTAGGGTTGCCATAATGGCAACTAGAGATTTTTGGAAAAATATAGAATGTTATATTATCTTAATGTAGAACCAAATAAATTGTTTTTTCATAAAGAAATGATTTATTGAAAGAATAAAAAAACCTAGTCTCAAGGGTTTTAAGGGCGCCAATGATTCCATCTAGAAATTATGGCCATTAATAAATAATAATAAACAAGGCGCACTGGGAGCAGTGCTGCCAACCTTGTCAGTGTTAAATTCAGTAGACATACCAGGGACGTACCTGAAAAAATCCGTAGAAATCCGTAAGCGTTCAAATCAAAATCAGGAAGGAACTTCTATTCAAAATACCCAAAACTGAAATATCGAAACCATGTGAGTCACACTACTCACAGTCTCACACTCACAATTCACAATATCACAATACAAAATACAATACAAGATAACAAGATACAAGAGTGCAAGAATTCAGTTGAAATATGAAACTAGTAATAATTGAGGTCATTGGTGTTTGCAAGGATGTTCGAGTTGTAGATAACGTGCTACGTGCTAATTTGACTAATAACAAAACTACCATATAAGCAAAATGTTGACACTTAAAATACTTTGGGGAAGTCCCGAAACCTGCAAATTTATTATCATCAGCATTAATATCATACTCCTTTTAGATTGCAGATTAAATTTGATTTTTTATATAAAATATTAACTTTTGTGGAATATACCGGGTGTCAATGAAACCTGGGGCACCCCTATTTTTTAAATTATATTTTAAGATATCAAAATGAAATTTGGTATATGTAATACACTCTTTAAATTGCATTTTTTGACATAGAGCATACGTTTCTGCCACTTCCGGTTTCTCCGGAAGTACCCTTAATTTTGTTATTTTAAATGGAACACCCTGTATATTTATACATTTTTGGAATCTCCATTTCATTCTACGTATGTTAGTATCAAGTTTTAAACATTTTGATGACCAAGTAAATACTGCAGAAGAGTTTATTTATTAATCTAGGATGCCGTGACCTGCTTAAAATGGAAGCCAGGGTGCTCCATCAGTCAATTGTTTTAGAACTTCAGTTGTAGCAATTGTGTCACTTGTTTTGTGCATTTCATTTGTTTCAATTGTTTTGAAACCCAGTGCCTAGATTTAAATGTCCAAAATATGGTTTTTCTGAATAGAGAGTGTTACTCCGAATTAAATTTCCATAGTAATCTCGCGTTATTGGTATCAATGAAATCCTTGAAAAACGCTCGTTTTTAATATCCTAGTGTCCCACCCTAGTGCCATTTGAAAAAATAGAGTTATTCTCGAAAAAGCATTTTTGACAACTTTGGGTAATCCTAATAAAGCAACTAAAATAGCTAAAGTCCTAAAACAAATTGTCTCGAGTGTTGGGGCACCTTGACTTTCATTTTGCGTAAGTCATGGCACTCTAGATTAATTTCTGCAAAAATTTACTTTGTCATCAAAATGTTTCAAACTCGATACCACCATGCGCAAAATTGAATGTAGATTTCAAAAATGTATAAATATACAGGGTGTTCTATTTAAAATAACAAAGTTGATGTCAATTCCGGCGAAGCCGGAAGTGATAGAAACTTGTTTCCTATGTCAACAAATGCCATTTAAAGAGTATATTACATATACCAAATTTCATTTTGATATCTTAAAAAATAAAAAATTTATGGGGGTGCCCCAGGTTTCGTTGACAACCGGTATAAAAATCCGTAGATTTTTGGTCAATATCTGAAAATCCTACCTTTTTTATAAAATCCGTAGCTCTACGGATAAATCCGTAGGGTTGGCAGCCCTGACTGGGAGTGGGGTGGTGTCAAACAGCTGTGTTTTTCTAAGCCGCTTTAAAACCAATAACAACAACACGTCATTAGCAGAACAATATACAATAGTGTAAGCAAGGCACCTATCTGATAAGCTGTTCACTTTCAACAACAACAAAAATACTCCGGATAACAATAGGAAATAAAACTAAAATAAATAAGAATACCGGGTGTCAACGAAACCTGAGGCACCCTCATAATTTTTTTATTTTTTAAGATATCTAAATGAAATTTGGTATATTTAATATACTCTTTAAATGGCATTTGTTGACATAAGAAACAAGTTTCTGTCACTTCCGGTTTCGCCGGAATTGACTACAACTTTGTTATTTTAAATAGAACACCCTGTATATTTATACATTTTTGGAATCTCCATTCAATTTTACGTATGGTAGTATCAAGTTCGAAACATTTTGATGACAAAGTAAATTTTTGCAGAAATTAATCTAGAGTGCCATGACCAACGCCAAATGAAAGTCAAGGTGCCCCAACACTCGAGACAAATTGTTTTAGAACTTTAACTATTTTAGTTGCTGTATTAGAATGGCCTAAAGTTGGCAAAAATGCTTTTTCGAGAATAACTCTATTTTGTCAAATGGCACTAGGGTGGGACACTAGGATATTAAAAACGAGCGTTTTTCAAGGATTTTATTGATACCAATAACACGGGATTAATATGAAAATTTAATTCGGAATAACACTCTCCGTTCAAAAAAACCATATTTTGGACATTTAAATCTAGATACTGGGTTTCAAAGCAAGTGAAACAAATGAAATGCACAAAAAAAAGACAGACTTGTTACAGTTGAAGTGCTAAAATAATTTGTTTTGAGTGTCGTAGCACCCTTACTTCCATTTTACGAAGGTCATGGCACCTTAGATTAATAAATAAACTCTTCTGCAAGTATTTATTTTGCAATCAAAATGTTTGAAACTTAATACTACTATAAGTGAAATTGAATGGAGATTCCAAAAATGTATAAATATACAGGGTGTTCCATTTAAGATATCAAAGTTGATGGCCGGAAGTGATAGAAACTTGTTTCCTATGTCAGCAAACGCCATTTAAAGAGTATACTACGTATACCAAATTTCATTGATACCTTAAAAAATAAAAAAATTATGGAGGTGCCCCAGGTTTCGTTGACACCCGGTATAACAAACAGCTCATATCACTATTTATGACGCTGGTGACCTTCACAACTATAATACCAATATCATATGTAACAAAACCACCAGAACGCGCGCGAAAATTGAAAACCTCGCACAATTTTAAAAAAAAAGCAATTCGAATAAGTTTTAAATAAAAGCCATAGTAATAAAACTACTGAAAATGGATGCCAACGAAATTCCAGATACACCTACCATGTTCAAGTTAATAATGGAACAATTAAATGGTTTAAGCCAAAAAATGGATACAGTAAAGGAAGATTTATAAACTGAAATAAAACAAGTAGCGAGCGAAAATCAAAAATTAAAAGTGACCATACAATTACAACAAGCGAAAATCGACTTCTTAGAAAAAGAAACTCGGAAAAGAAATATTATTGTTCACGGAATACCAAAAAAGCCTAACGAAAATACGGAAGATTTAATACAAGAATTAATAAAAATAATTTCAAAAACGGATGTGAACTTTTCTAGAAATGACATTGATTTTATTTATAGAATCAATAGCCATAAAAACCTTAATAAAAGTCCTATAAAATTAGGCCTTACTACACAGTTGAAAAAAATCGAAATATTCACAAATTCAAAAAAACTGAAGGGCTCAATGATTGCAATTAGTGACAACCTGGATAAGAATAGTCTCGAAGCGAGAAAAAAACTAATACCATACTTATTAGACGCCAAAAAAAAGGGCTACAGAGCGACAATCAGACTCAACAAACTAATTTATTGTTAACAACGAAACATATACACTGGAAGAATTAAACCAATCTCAGAATATGAAAAACAACTTACCAACAGGTGAAAAAAGACCAAAAGATGCCCAGCAAGAAGTTATTCAAGAAAGAAGAAGAACAAAAGAACGAAAACTTGAAGACAACCGGGAGGGCTCTACAAGAATGGTTCAGACACTCCTAATGGGCTTTCCAGATGAACAGACTTCAACTCTAAAAAAACAAATTAGTTTAAACCACAAAAACCACCACCCTACTTATAAAAACAATAGAAATAATAAAAACATAATACAACCGCTCCCTAGAAGTCAGGCCAACAAGGGAGTTGCAGGCCTTCACCTCCATAATAATATTACCCTTAATATATGTACATTTAATGTTAGATCATTAGGATCATTAGAAAGATTATTAGAATTAGAACAAGCCCTACAATTTATAAAATGGGACATCGTAGGTATATCCGAAGTAAGAAGGAAAAAAGAAACAATTATACAAAGACCCAATGGTTGCCTATTCTATCATAATTCTGATAATAATGGACAATCTGGTAGTGGCTTTTACATTTCAAAAGAACTTGCTACCATGGTAAAGGAATTAAAGCAAATATCACATTGAATATGCATACTAAAACTTCAGATCTACAACAGCAAAACTATCGCCATCATTCAAATTTATGCGCCCACTGAATCTGCAACTGAAGAAGAGATGGACACATTCTACAGCCTGTTAGATGAAGCTATATATGACTGTAAGAAATCATTCGCCTTGATAGTAATGGGAGATTTCAACTCAAAGATTGGTCAATTTGTCAATGGGGAGGATAGAATTAGAGGCAAATATGGTTACGGTGAAAGGAACGAACGTGGTTCTAAATTAATTGAATATGTCCTTCAACATAATCTCAAAATTACAAATACTTATTTTAAAAGAAGATCAGGCAAACGTTGGACTTGGTTAGCACCCAATGGAAGAACAAAAAACGAAATTGACATTATTACAGTTAGTGATATGAATGCAGTTTCAAACACGGAGGTTTTAAACAGAATGAAATTCGATAGTGACCATAGACTTCTACGGATCACATACAATATAGATAAAAAACACGAACGTGCAAGAAGTTTTAATAACAAGATTAACAAACAACCCAAGAAACCAAGCCACCAAAGAATTAGACAGCAGCTGCGATTAGATGAACTAAACTTAAGTAATTGGGAAAGCAGTTCACTACAAGAAATGTATGACTACTTTGAAAAATATCTCCACTCAATAATAAAAAATACGAGAGAAGTTAACGACAAAAAAAAGCAAACTCTATGCGAAAACACACGAGAAAAGCTTGGAAAAGATAAATTAAAAAACAGAAATAATCTAATTGAATGGTGTGAATGGAATAAATATGTTAAAAGGGAAATTCGGAAAGATGTTCGGAGATACGAAGGAACACAGATAGAAGAAATTTTAACAAGTTCAGGATCAACAAGAAAACTAAATAAATCATTATCACCAGGAAAAACATGGATTACTAAACTAAAAGGAAAGGACAATAAAGAAATTACAAATAGAGGCGAAATTCTAAAATTTACCACTAGCTACTACAAAACTCTGTACACATCACAGTTGGGAGCAAACGACTTCAACGATCTGGAACAACAAGAAATACACGAAGAAGATACACCGGAAATTCAAAAATCAGATAAAGAAGGAACATACAGCAGCTTAAAAACGACAAAGTACCCGGAGAGGATAAAATAACAACTGAGCTGTAAAATAGGATGCGAACATTTAATACAGCCTCTATATAAGTTATTTAATAAGGTCTTAGAAGAGGAACACATACCCGACCAATGGAGAACATCCGACATAATACTTCTACATAAAAAAGGAGACAAAAGTGAAATTCAAAATTATAGGCCAATAAGTTTGTCTTCTAGCATCTACAAGCTGTTCACTTCTATGGTTTTAAGAAGGATTCATGCACAATTGGAAATAAATCAACCGTACGAACAGGCAGAATTCTGGAAAAAATACTCCACAATAGACCACTTACATACTATTTCACAAAGCATAGAAAAATCAAACGAATTTAATATACCGCTGTACATCGCCATAGTCGACTTCGAAAAAGCCTTCGATTACTTGGAACACAGGCCCATGCTACAAGCTCTACAACAACAGGGCATACCAAGTAAATATGTTCGACTTATCAATATCATATACAAGAACAGTACAGCTAAGATCAAAATGGAACGAAATGGAATGTGCTTTAGGACTGAACGAGGCCTTCGACAGGGTGATCCACTCTCACCTCATTTGTTCAATGCAACATTAGAAATGATTTTCAGGCAAATAAACTGGTCGAACAGAGGAATAGACGTGAAAGAAAAAAAACTATCAAATCTCAGATTTGCTGATGATATTCTACTTATCGCAAACTTCATCAAAGAACTTGAAAATATGTTAAACCAACTCAATCAAGAATGTGGGAAGGTTGGACTGAAAATAAATCGAAAGAAAACATATGCCTTAACAAACAGGGAGGAAAGAGACATACACGTAGGATCAGACAAACTCCAACATGTTCCAGAAGCCACATACCTAGGACAAATTATTTCCTTTAGAAATATGCAAAGTAAGGAAATACATAAAAGAACAACAACAGGATGGTATAAATTTTGGTCGTTACAAAGAATTTGGGCGGGAACAAGGAATAACAAATTGAAGGGACGGAATTTTGAAACTTGTGTAATGCCTGTACTATCATATGGAGCTCAAAACTTGGGTGACCACCTATACAGATCAAAAGAAACTAGAAGCTGCACAACACATGCTAAAAACAATTCTTGGAATAAAAAGAAAAGAACATGTGACAAACGAAACTATAAGAAACAAACTAAGCGTTCCTAACATAATATACCAGTGCAAGGAACTTAAATGGTGTTGGGCCGGACATATAATAAGAACATCAGGTCGTTGGGCTACGAAATCTACACTATCGTATCCGAACTATGGCAAATCAAGAGGCAGACCACGAAAAAGATGGGAGGAGGACTTCGTGAAAATGCTGGGATCGGAGTGGAGAACTATAGCGAAAGACAGAGAAAAATGGGGCAGTTATGGAGAGGCCTTATCCCCGCTAACGGGATCAAGTATTTTAGTTTCTATTATTTAGTGTTTAATATTTGTTTATAATACATACCCTTTATGTAGATATATATATTATTTATAGTTATATTTAGGTTTATTTTAATAACAATTATCAAACATATCACAGAATAGTTATTAAGTTGTATGAAATACTGGCTATTAATAAATAAATAAAAAACAAGTAAGATGGTTGACATCACAAATACAGCACTCCACACTTGCCACGGAACTAATCAAATATTATCCGTAAAAAATATAATCTTCATGGGAATTAAAGGAGTATCGCAACATTACTAAGGGTGCTGAATTTTACAAAGTCAAGACAGCACACACAAACCAAAACGTCCTTCTGTAAACCTTAAATTAGACTGAACGTTATCATTGGGAAAACACAAACAATCCAAACTTACCATGCCCTCGTTACATGTGTTCTTATTATGTTCCACTAGAAATGACGGGAGCATTAAATATTTTACCTGAAATATTAATTGCAGTATTAAATGCACAAATCTGGGCCCTAACAGATGCTGGCAGCGAAATGCCCTATTTATCAGGATTTTCCAATCGACAAGCTAAACGCACAAAATTGTTGACGTTACCGGTAACTTCGATGCAAATATGTGGAACCGTTGGACAGTGAAGCATAAAAATTATTCAGTCGACTTCAATTCTCATAATAAACACTGCCGAAAAATTACATCAAAGTATCATATGTTAACAAAATACAATCAAAGGTTAAACTCAATTAAAAGTAACAATTTATGAAAACTATACAAATGCCTCGGAAAGGATTAGCAAACTGTAGACAACCCAAGCATCAAGATAGGAATACCGATCAGACTTAAACTAAACATAGGGACATGGAAGAAGGGTGAATTAGTTTTTCGGCTATATCTCTGTAGCCGCGAATCTTACAAAAAGTTTGTACAAAGCTTTTTTGTAGAGAATTATATTCTCTACAATTTTTATTAACAGCTTTTTTACGTAACATTAATAATAAAACAATTATAAACCCTTTCTGTTTTGTCTTTTCCGGCTTATAAGTTTTTTATTATTAATGCTATGAAAAAAAGTTATTAATAAAAATAGTAGATAGTACAATTCTCTTCACAAAAACTTTATATAAACATTTTGTCAGATTTACAACTACAAAGATATAGCCGAAAAACGAATTAACCCTTCTTTGCAAGGTGGCGGCCGAATGGGGCGGTTACCACCCCGAAAACCCTGATTTAGACTCACCACTGACCCCTTTACATACCGATAAAAAAAATCGCTGCCTACGCAAAATGCAAAGTTCGCCTTTAATTTCGACCATTTGACTGGACTAAGTATATGAAAATGACAAAGTGGAATCAGAAGATGAAATACCAACAATAGAAGATGTAAGAACAATAATCAACAAGTTCAAAAACAACAAAGCTCCACGATCAGACAATCTAGTGGCAAACGGATGAGAAAACCTTGCAACTAGAATACAGAAACTTATACAACTTGTGTATATGGCAAGCTGAACAACTACCTGAAGAATGGAAAATGGGAGTCATAACCCCACTATTTAAAAGCGGGGACAGAAAAGAATCTCATAATTATCGACCCATCACCTTGCTGAATGTCACCTACAAGATCCTATCGAATTTACTAAGCAGAAGATTACAAATCCACTACGAAAGAAAACTAGGGGACTATCAACACGGATTCAGAAAAGACAGATCTACTGTAGACTGCATACGCCTACTTGAACAAATAGCTGAGAAAATATATGGTCACACTGACACTGCATCTTTGTAGATTTCAAACAAGCTTTCGATAGTGTTAAACGACAACAGCTAATAGAAAGGTTAAAGGAATTCAATATACCCAGATAACTAATTAAATTTACCACTCAAAGAAATAAAACAATAGTAAAAGTGGCAATTAAATACACAGAAGAATTTATCGTAACTTCAGGAGTAAGACAAGGAGATACGTTATCAGCACAATTAGGCAATCTAGCACTGGAAACAGTAACTAAAAGACAACATAACAAAAAACGGAATTCAACTAGTAGCATATGCCGATGACATTGCAATAATAGGCCAGCACAAGGAGCAGCTAGAAAAAATATATAGAAAATTGAACAAAGAGGCTGCATCGGACTGCGCATTAACCCAACAAAGACAAAATATATGATTGCACGACAACACCAAGACAATGAAACATTTATAGAAATCTCAGGACAAAAGATACAAAAAGTAAACATGTTAACCTACCTATGATCAGAAATTAATTGCAAAAACAACTGCAGTGAAGAAATAAAACGCAACAAAGGGCTTTACACAAATAAACATCTCATAAACCCCAAACTTTTAAATAAAAAGTCGAAAATAAAGATATATAATACGTTAATATGACCTATTGTTACGTTACATATGGTTCGAAGACTTGGGTCATAACAAAATAGGACGAACAAACGCTGCTGAGTATGGATATATAAAGCTAGGTTTACATTATAGCGAACACAAGCGAACGAACGAACTCGCTCGTAGCAATTCGCTTGATGTAAACGGTAAATAGTACACGAACGAAGGAAATCGTTCGCAATCGGTCATGTTCCGACCGGTGTCGGTAAATCAGCGAATCATCAAAGAAAATTCGTGCTCTGTGTAAACAGTTTTAAATTTTAAATCACACGTCGATGCGAATTCGGCAGTTTCGTGCATTGAAGTGCAACACGTGTACGTGGATTGCTTTTCGAAATACTGAATCTTGTTTACAGATTTTGGGTCCCACCAGGCTCAACAAATATTCAAAATCTGTGGTGGACATTCTGCCAAAAAATTATGACATTTTCCGGTGTCTTCCACGTTTAAATCCGACATTAGGATGCTTCCACTATATACACTCCTATTCTTAAACAGTGTCGTAGTACACATCTTCTGTTCTTCCTATTTTTCTTTTTTCGCGCCAATTCATTAGCTATTATGAAACACATAATTAATAAGTCATCGTCCGAATCCGACATGAAAGATGCTTACGATCACATGGATCATCAACGACTGCAAATGCTCTTGCAGATGTAAACAAAAAATGTAGAACACTACCAAACGAACGAATCCATTCGTTCGCTAGTGTTCGGTATAATGTAAACCAAGCTAAAGAAGAATGTGTAAAGAACGAGATGTACGCGAATTAACCCACTGGATACCCTTAAGATGAAGACCAAAAGGCAGACCCTGCAAAAGATGGCAGGAAGAGGCAGAGGATCTGCAAAAAATAAATATCAAGGAATGGAACAAGATTTACAGCAACAGAAAAAAGTGGTTTAAGATTGTGGAGCAAGCTAAAACCGAAAAAGGGTTAATATGGTAAAAGAAGAAGAATAGTAACATTTTCAGTTTTACAATTTGACGTTCTTCTAATTCTAAGTAGTTTTAGTTTAATTTATAATATTTATCGTTATGTTTTATCACTGCATTATTACTAATACGCCTTACATCCGAAAGGGTAGATAGGCTAAGGATTATGTATGTATTACTTCTTTCTTTCTTTTCTCTTAAATAAAAATTATGAATTTTTAAAGAAAAACATTGATATTTAAATTCTAATAATGATTTTATTCTTAAAAATAATATAGCTATGCGAATACTTTTGACACAAGGCTTGTACCCTTATACATACGTAGACATAACAACTGTTTCTACAACCATCTCACATAGAAATCTATGTTTATAGTTTTGTAAGCCAAATAAAATTACAAAACTTTACTCATTTTATAGTTTGTGGATTGTTTGAAAATAAAGATAGACTTGTCTCTGGAACGTTACGTGAATTATTAGTTAATTAATTGAATTCTATTTTAGCAACTGATGGCAAAATACCAACTAAGTATAAAAAATGTAATCTATCTTATTCTTCCCATACATAAAACCTTCATTCACGACACTCACAGTGAACTTATGGTAAACTAATGAGTATGTTTAAATTCGGTCATGTTTAATTACCAACGCAATGTAGTGGTACAGTGGAACCTCTCTAACTCAAACCACCAAAATCCCAGAAAAAAATTCGAGTCACAGATAAATTGAAATTAAGAAGATTAATACGCATACAAACTCAACAGTAAACGCACAAATATTCAAATTAAAGAAAATTTTGAGTTACAGGAGTTCGACTTACGGGAGTTCCACTGTATTTGCTTATGTAACACGCATCAATCAAATAGGATCTAATTCCAAGAACAGCACATTAGTGGTTGCCATTTTATAAGAATACACACTTACTGTTGAGTATCGTCAGGGAAAGCAAATGCCCCATGTACAAGTACATGATCTTAGTCGAAATCCCGAAGTAAAACCCATGAAAGTTCTGCAAGCCCATGACAATGACAATCAAAAAATATCCTTAATTAAATACTGGACCGTCCGAAAATATGGTATACATTTGTAATTTATTTTTGTCCGAATTTATGGTATACATTTACAATTACGCTAATAAGTACTAGAGTATTATACATAATTACAAATAACATTTAATTGATGAGGGTTCGAGCTTTGTCTAGGGCTTCTTGGGAACACACTAAACTAGATGGTAAGCGTCCTTCACGCCGAAGATTGGCTTTATTGATGTGGGGAATCCTATAGCTTCTGGCCTTCTTTCAACTGCAACAATTTTTGCAATATACCATGACGTTGCTCACCGATTAATTGCTTGAACTTGGAATTCCTTTTCAATAAGCTTACTTCATTATTTATAACAATATCTGCCATTTTGTGAAGAGGGCATGTGTAAAGTAATTTTTCATGAAATGATGTTTTAACTCTACTGACGTTTTTGACACAAACAAAATCGGACATCAGCCAACTATGTATTAGTTGTTTGCCTAGCATAAGAATTGCCAAATAAGTATATTTAATTATAGTTCTTTACCAATGTCTCATTAATTTTCGAAAAAATTTCAAATGTATACCATATTTTCGGACGGAGGGAGTATATATTATCCAAGCCACCCGAGACCGAGTATGAACGTAAAATTTATAAAGATTACACTCTTAGAAATGGCCACGTGTACAGAATTACAGTGTACGGAATTCAATAGATTGTCCCACGTGGGTTATGAAACCAGATTGTATGAGCAGCTCACGACAAAATGGGTCACTTCTCTGTAGAGAAAACATTAAGCAGGTTGTGTGAAATTTATTGGTTTTCAAACATGCGAACTTATGTTGAAAAGTATATTGAATATTGCATTACTTGCTTTTACAATAAAGTCTCTGCTGGCAAAAGAGATAGACTGATTACTTAGGTCGTTTTCAAAAAGATTGCTAAAAGCAACACACTTCACAAAAACACAATACGTAATTAAATTTCTTCAAAAAATATTCAACACATACGGACTCCAATATAATTTATCTCTGACCGTGGAACAGCTTTTATGGCAAATAAGTTCAAGCACCTTCGTGGGGACAATAATATGTGTCATGTATTTGAATGCTTCAGACATACACCGTACTAATAGACAGGTTGAACGGTTTAAGCGTACATGTTGTATTATCAATTAATAAAAATGACATTTAGAAATTACGAATGTCCTAGTGTACTATTCATCAGGCGAAAGCCCAAGGGTTTGCCTAAACATTAAAAAGACACACACTGATTAACGAAAAATACAGTACCAGGAGTGACGGCACACCTGACTGTAGAATCACTTTTCGCAGTGACATGACAGCAATTAAAGTGTAATAATAAATACCTCTTACTTAGTGATCGTTACTTGTTATGTGAAGTATGTCTAATCAAAGGATTAGCTTACAGGAAAGATCATTGTACCTGTGTGGTTCTTCTCAGTCAGATTTTGCAATAGAGTGCATATGAAAGTTGTCCAGGCAGACTCGCATATATCCCCGATGCTGTGCGACTCCAGGGTGGGAAGAAGAGGAAGGCGCTATGAGGTAACTCCAGAAGATCCAGGTGGCTGGCCCATCAAAGAAGTAACAGTAGGTGCAAACCTGTATCCAGAAACAAACATGGCGGGGACGCCCGGTGAATACTGGAATTGCAGACACTGTTTGTGTCCTTCGCTATCTGTCCAGTCCCCTATGTAATAAGACGAGAGGTTAGAGATGTTGTGAAACAACCGACTAAAGGCTGGTTTATACAACTTTATTTAATCGTAATTTTAGTTAAATAAAGTTGTATAAACCAGCCTTAACATAACTAACAAACCAATTTATACCTGACAGATGACAACAATCCTCCTAACATGTATAATATAGGATTATTTGTTGTAAAAATGCACTATTTTATTTTTTTATTACACTTCAGGTTTGCAATCACCAAATTCCACGATTCCACCATTTTAACACAAACGTCGCAAATATAATAGAAGGACATGAACACATGATCCATGCTAACAGCTTGAACCGTGTTGCGCCCTCTGTATTCATAAACCGTCCCTAACTCTTGACCTACCAGACCTACCGTCGCCTGCGTTAATTAAAAACGGAGTTTATAATTTATAAAGCCTGCCGAATAGCAAAAATGATGATTGACGGCACAAAATTTGATATTTTCATAATCATAACCTATTATAAAGCTAAGTATTTTTATAAATTTTGCACTTTTCGCAGAAGATATACAAGAACACATAAAGATAATATAAACGCTGCATATTTAAGAACAAATCCATTTTTTCTTTTAATTAAATATTTCTTCATAAACGGTTTGCTGCAATGCTGCAAACATAAGCATTTTCATAAATTGTTCTCCCAAATGTTTTTCTGGGCATTTTTGAAAATCAGGTAAAAAGCACGGGCGAAACATAAATACTTTGTGTTCCCAAGAGTTGCGATAACATTCAAATTTAAATATTTTGACGGTTCTTGGTGTCAACATTCAACTGTCATTAGCACCATCTTACAGCAATTGTTGGAACTAGTACGCGACTTGTCAAAGAATATAGTTCACAAACAATCGAAGGAGTGGAGACACCATATCTTAATGACCAAGGCCAACTGTATCAATAGCGACTTCGTCCCTTAAGGTGCATTCAGACTCAGAAATTTTGCCCGGAAAGTTGACGGAGAAATTTAAACGAACCAATCGTGAGGTGTGTAGAATTTGAATCGTAAAGGTGCATTCAGACTCAGAAATTTTGTCCGGAAAGTTGACGGAGAAATTTAAACGAACCAATCAGGAGGTGTGTAGAATTTGAATCATAAGAAGCGGTAAAAGTTAATCTCTGAATTCTCCGATCTAGCCGACAAGTACCCCAATAAGGAAAGCAAACGATCCGTGGTATGCGCATGAGTAGATTGAATAAACACGTGATGTTTGTTTCTTTTAACCACACTTTAACATACATTATTTTCAGAAAAGCTATTGTTTTGTGATTTTCAGTTTTCGTTTGTCTGCTTTGCATAATTATCGTAGGTTATTTTGTCAATTTTACAACCAAAGATGATAAACGAAGGTTAGAACTAACAGCTGTTCGCCTCGCACCTGCGCAATTAAAGCAAATCGTTAGCTACAACAAACTTGCGAAACCTCCGGCGAGTCTGAATTGCCAAATTTTGTCCGGCAGAAAACATCCGTTTTGTCCGTCAACTTTCCGGACAAAATTTCTGAGTCTGAATGCACCTTAAGAAGCGGTAAATAAATCTCCGAATTCTCCGATCTGTCCGACAAGTACCCCGGTAACGAAAGCAAACGATCCGTGGTGTGTGCATGAGTAGGCTGTTAATAAACACGTGATGTTTGTTTCTTTTAACCACACTTTAACCTACATTATTTTCAGAAAGGTTATTGTTTTGTGATTTTCAGTTTTCGTTTGTTTGCTTTGCATAATTAGGTATCGTAGGTTATTTTTTCAATTTGTCTAATATTACAACCAAAGATGATAAACGAAGGATTCAAGTAACAGCTGTTCACTTTGCACCTGCGCAATTAAAGCAAATCGTAGCTACAACAAACTTGCGAAACGTCCGGCGAGTCTGAATTGTCAAATTTTGTCCGGCAGAAAACATCCGTTTTGTCCGTCAACTTTCCGGACAAAATTTCTGAGTCTGAATGCACCTTTATAAGGCCGTACCGTTCCGCGTTTTTACACTTTATCAATTTTACAGTTTGCGCTCTATAGGACGACCTCTGAAGGCAGTATTTCCAACTATTTTGACATATTTGGAAATTTTTAAATAAAAATTTCAAAATATTGACTACAAGAACTGGATTTTCTGTAGTAATAATCCATTTTCATGTTGCAGGGTGCTTCTAAAAATATGGTTTGGACGTTTTTGTGGTATTCCGTGTGCCAAGAGTTTAATTTAGTTTTACAACAAATCTACGTCGATTTCATTTTTAAATTCATATTCAACAAACAAGCCTAAAAACAATATTTTGTTGCCTGTTAAATCTATAAAAGCTGTAAATGAAATAAGTAACAGGACTTTTATCAGCGCCAAAACTATGGAGGGGCAGGGGGAGCACGTGCCCCCGACGGCCAATTTTAGGGGGCGGCATATTTTGAAGAAACGAAAAATGCTTTGCAAATATCTGTTGTAGTTTTTGTGTGATGCACTGTGATGTAACAATAATTAAGGATTAAACCAATTCTGGCAAGAGTAATAAATAAAAAAACAATCGTCTACCGGTTGGAACGGTCAGCCGTCCAGCTTGTTGAGAACGGTAGTCAAACCGTACTGCGTAATCGTAATGGGTCGTACTCGTACTGTACGTATACGTCAACTAATAATACCACCGGCACCGACCGCCAGACAGTCCAGACACCAGATGTGCTTGCCGCCGTCTATACCTATACCAACCCCCCCCCCTTCAAGACATCCAACAGTATTGCATTGCTTAACGCATTCGAAACTGTACTGCTACTGTACTTATTTAAGGTCAACTATGGGCCAGTCCCGATTAAATCACGTGGCAATTTTAAACATACATAGAGAAGAAACCAGCGAACTGAATTTAAACAATATCACCAACGAATTTATTTCCCAATAAAAATGATTTTAAGTTTATGCGTTATTTTGTATTAGTCCAGTGAAATTAGACATTGCTCTCCGGAAAAATTCCCGGAAAGCTGGATTTTGGTATGGACCTTGATATTGTGGTTCTAAACAAAATGTCAAAAGTCCCCATCGATCCGAGTGCCGCTAAAATTTTCACGCAGTGTCAAAAGTCACACAACACGGTTTTTCGTGAATATCTCGTTAACGGTCACTTTTACGGAAATAATATTTATTATCAAATTTGTAGCTTATGAAATTTCCTACAAAACAGATGTAATGACTTTTATTTATAGGAGTGGCCGTTTTGGAGATAATGTGATCTACAAAGTTGTAACGAATGGTGTGCACTCCTCAACGGCATGTATGTATACGCCACGTGCACACTGTTCGTTACAACTCTGTAGATCGCATTATATCCAAAATGGTCACTCCTATGAATAAAAGACGTTACATCATTTTTGTTTGAAATTTCCTAAGCTACAAATTTGATAATAAATAATTTTTCCATAAAAGTAACCGTTAACGAGATATTCGCGAAAAACCGCGTTGTGTGACCTTTAATCCTGCGTGAAACTTTTAGCGGCACTGTGATCGATGGGGACTTTTGACATTTTGTTTAGAACCACAATATCAAGGTCTATGCCAAAATCCAGCTTTCCGGGAATTTTTCCGGAGATGGGACTTTTGTTTGTCTAATTTCACTGGACTATAGTATTATTTTTAAATAAACATTTTTCAAACAAAAAGAAACGTGGATTAGGCTTACTGCAGACACCACGTACGGCACGTACAAAAAACTCAGCTTGTATTCTACCTCGAAGGTAGAAGGTAGTGTGGAAAGGAGTGCACGTTTCGTAAGAAAAATAAAGATTACAACTCTGTAGATCGCATTATCTCCAAAAGAGTTACTTCTACGAATAAAAGTCATTACATGGTTTTTGTAGGAAATTTCCTAAGTTACAAATTTGATAATAAACATTTTTTACGTAAATGTGACCGTTAACGAGATATTTACAAAAAACCGTTTTTTGTGACCTTTGACCCCACATGAAATTTTTAGCGGCACTCGGATCGATGGGGACTTTTGACATTTTGTTTAGAACCACAATATCAAGGTCCATACCAAAATTCAGCTTTCCGGGAATTTTTCCGGAGATGGGCTTTTATTTTGTCTAATTTCTCTGGACTATATGTTTTCCGGAGCTTAAATTAGATAATCAGTAGCAAAAATATAGTCAATTGGGAGCGTTAAAACTGTGTATTTGAACTCAAATTTTTCAAAAAATTTTCTCTCCCGAACTCCCCCTTTCTACCCAGCCCCCCCGGTAAGTATAACCTTAAACTGAAAATTTGCACCCAACAAAATTTTCAAAATCCGGCGCCTATGGTGGTGGCGGCAAATACGAGTTTGCCCCCCCTGACAAAAGCTTTAGTTTCGGCCCTGCTTTTATTAATGCTAGTTGAATCATTTTCAAACTTTTATTAATACGAAATTATAGTATAATACTTTCAAATTCTAGACATTACACTGAAGAAAACACAAAATCGAGTTATTATTGGACACTTTTAAGCATTCGGTGCTATGTAAGAAGTATTTTGAGAATGAATGTTTCTTACCTTCAAATAAGAGAACATATTCATATTATCGCAATGAACAATCCTATTTTTACCTGCTCTGAATATAAGGAAACGGTTTTTACAGAAATTGCCATATATTTAGATAGAACAAACCAAATTAAAAAGGTATCACCAAGTTAAAGCAAACCTTAAACAGAGAAATGTTAAAATTAGAAACAATACTAATGCCACTATGATTGACAACTTTGACAGGATCGATAGGTGACAACTAACTGACAATACCGTAGTTAAAATTTCGCTTGGAAAGGTCGCCCTATAGAGCGCAAACTGTAAAGTTGATAAAGTATAAAAAACGCGGAATGGTATGGCCCAGGGCACAGACTATTAAACAAGGAAGACTAATCAAAGAATAGGACAAAATCGGAATAATGTCGATAGTTAATAATAATAGTTATAAGCTGGAGAATTTTAATATTAGAGAGTTATCGCAAGTACAGAGAGATCAATAAAAAAACCAATTAGGGTAGGCTGTAAAATTGAATTATTTTGAATTGGTACTTTAGCCACATCCACAGAATGACATTTTATAACGTTTGTAATTTGACATTTTTATTGTAAACAAAGTTTATAACCTTAAATTCATGTCAGAAATGTCATTCTGTGGATGTGGCTAAAGTACCAATTCAAAATAATTCAATTTCACAGCCTACCCTAATTGGTTTTTTTATTGATCTGTCTGTACTACAGACAGATCAATAAAAAAACCAATTAGGGTAGGCTGTGAAATTGAATTATTTTGAACTGGTACTTTAGCCACATCCACAGAATGACATTTTATAATGTTTGTAATTTGACATTTTTAATGTAAACAAAGTTTATAACCTTAAATTCATGTCAGAAATGTCATTCTGTGGATGTGGCTAAAGTACCAACTCAAAATAATTCAATTTCACAGCCTACCCTAATTGGTTTTTTTATTGATCTGTCTGTACTTTAATGGAACGGAAAGCTAGCCACTAGGGAAGAAAAAGGGAATCACCTCCCAACTTTAACAGTCTCAATAAACGCAACAAAGGAAAAGAAACAAACGCAGATAAAAACACCAATTAGAAAAGCAAGAAATAACCTCGAAATATATACTTTAAACACAAGAAAGCTTATGTCAGAAGATAGGCTAAAAGAATTAGAAAAAGCATTGGAAAAAATAAGATGGGACATAGTAGAACTATGTGAAATAAGAAGACCAGGCGAAAAAATAATCGAAAGAAAATCAGGACACATCCTCTACCATTACAACACAGTAAAAGGCCATCTAGGTGTGGGTTTCTACGTAAATAAACATTTTAAAAACAATATAGTAGAATTTAAAGGAATGTCAGAAAGAATTGCAATTCTTCAACTAAAAATAATTAAACCAGTGAAAATGTCCATAATTCAGATCCATTCCCCCACAGAAGCTGCTCAGGAACAGGAAATACAGGAATTTTACAATACTTTAGAAGAAGTAATAAAAGAAGAAAGAAAGTAATTAAACCACATAATTGTCATGGGCGATTTTAACGGAAAGGTTGGACAAATAGAACAAAGCGAAGAAAGGGTAAGAGGAAAGTATGGATATGGTACACAAAACGAACGAGGTTGGAAAATTATAAATTTCGCAATTAGCCAACAATTAGTTATCGCAAACACACTCTTTAAAAAACGTGAAGGAAAAAGATGGACATGGAGATCACCGAACGGGTTATAAAGACGAGATTGATTACGTGCTAATAAATAACAAATACATAGTACAGAATATTACAGTACTGAACCAGTTTGAATTCGATTCTGACCACAGACTTGTTCGAGCAACAGTAAAACTAAATAAAAACATACAAAGATGCGTAAAACTAAAAAGATGGAACTTCGAACAACAATTTTCCTCTACAGACAGCTACAAAGACTTGGATATTCAGAACCTCTACAACATAATTGAGGAAAAACTACAGTCAGCTATGAAAAGAAGAAGAGTAAGAGAAAAACACGGCCAGAAAGATGTTGGATGGGCGAAATGGTATATTACACAGGAAAAAACTGGAAAGTTCGTCAGTACAACAAATTTGATTTGTCTTTATTTAAATTTATTTATTTTTATCTTTACTTTATATAGATATAAGAAATCTAATTATAAACCTTTAAAGCTACTATAAAAAAACTTCAAATTATATTATTAAAGCAATAAAATTAAATCAATTATTCAGTCATTCAGTTATTCTGAAAACTGCGTGTTCTAATACCACATGACGTGGCTCCATGTTCTGTTCGTACTGCTCTTATAATACGCAAATAAATGCACCTTTTAATTATATGTACACTTGATTATTAACTTTTCCATTTTAAATAACAGGGAGTACTTGAGGATTAAGAATAGGTATGTAATCAATCCCAGAATTAATTAAACGAATATTATTAAAGAGAATTCCCCATTTTATTTTAAAACCTTCCCAACATTGCAATACATTTAGTAATAGTTTATTATTTTAATAAAATTTATACTAACTAACTACTCTCTATTATAATATATAACTAAGATCTACAGATGTTATATGCTTACATAAGTATGATTCTTAATATATTAGATTGCAAATAAAGACTAAAAATCTTAATTTGGTTAAATTAGTGTTTATAAATAACAAATTCAAATAAGCGCAATAAGCATTTGTCACATTTAAATGTAGCTCTTACTGAAACCATAATTCACAAATATAGAACTGAACACAGTATTGTATATTTATACACAAAATAAAAAACGGGAAAGATTAAAAAGGTAATATAATCCACATTATATTTGAACTCTTAAGGTACTTGCAGCCAGTACACAACATAATCTTCATATTCTATACTTTCTAAACATTTTACAACTTCCAATTTCCAATTGCAATACCGTACGATCCAATTACAAGTAATCATACGTTTTCAATTAATTGGAAGACAGAGGAACACTCGTGTGGTACCTCGTCGGCATTAAAACAATTTATCAAAAACAAAATTCGATTAATTCAAAGAAATATTTAATACGGTAATTTCTACTTACACCGACCGTATTCTAGCTTAGAATTTCGCTTTTTGTATAAAACAACAATAAAGTGTGTTACGGAGTTTTTGATGCAAAATACCAAGGCTTATTGTTAACAATATCGTTAGTGATTCAATTTGAATGTGAAACATCGATCGTCATTTATTTATATTACACTTTTTAAAAATGGTAATCTTCTTAAGCTACACATTTAAAAAATATTTTAAACAGTTTAATGTAGATTAAAATCTGTGTACATCTTATCTATCAGGTACTAAATATCCAAAAAATTTACATATCACAGCCTTGCCCTCTAGATAAATATACACAGGCAGGACAGTTTTTGCATTGATACGTAACTCCGTCGTTAGTATTGTGTACGTGTTTTAATTTTGATTACAATTAAAATTAATACAAAACCACTAGCAGCAGATTAAAAATTTATTATGGAGGTTTATTTGTAAAAACATATAATTTCCTTCAGCTAAAAAGTAAGAGCAAATTTGAAAGATGTTATAAGAATGCCGTAAATGCTTCATCTAAAATTAACTGTCTCATCAGTTAAGGTTTCAACAAAACATTATAAAAATGCTCCTTTTAAAAATCGTGGTAACTTTAAAATAGTACTGCACATCTATATCCACCGCATGAGATCACTTTTGATTCACGTTATTAAAATAGATATGCCTTCCCTTTGATTTTTATACACTTATCAGATTCAGATAATAATTTCCTAGGCAAAATAGATATTTGTATAAAATAATATAATGAGAATAAAATTAAAAAGCCCAAAAAAGTACACAATACTACTCTAAAAAATAAATTTTATTGGTCTAATCTATAATAATTCAGTTTTCACTGTGTATAAATCTTTCCTCATATATACGATTCCGAAGTGCCGGTTGGAGTATGACATTCAAAGTCGGTTCTGCATCCCTTACTCTATTCTTAAATCGCATCCTGTCTACAGCATATTGTTCCCAGGGACCTTTACGAGCCTTTTGATATGCAAACGACCATTGAATCATCGGATGAACCTCGCAGAGCTCCTTGCCGACTGCAAATCGTACCTGAAAATTAAATTTGTATGTAATTCTTTGTCTGCTTAGATAAGCGTTAAGATCTATCAATGCTGCTTTAATTCTCGATTGCTTTAAATAAAATCTACAGATGCTGGTTAAAAGCAGATAAAAATTGATGTATATTTTTGTTTCTACTAAGCACTACCTAATTAGTGGTAATTGGTTGATGCTGTAATCAACACTGGTTAACACAACAAATGTAATAAATTATTATTGTATGTTTTTTAAACCTTTCAAGACAATTTAAAAAACAATAAAAACTAGTATTTACAAAAAAAACTTGATATAAACAAAACGAGTTGTACTTGAATACAAAAACTGGAACTGGGTGTGTTCGAATACATATACCTATTAATACATAAAATTCTCATAATTTTCAGGTTTTTATTTACCTTATCAAAAGCTACCATGTTTGTAAAATCGTAAATGATTGTAAATCTAATATTCAACTTACAAAAGACGATCAATGGAAAATAAGTTACGATTTCAATAATTTCCAATTTATGCAGGGCCTAATATTTTGCAATATCTACATAGAAACTGAATGCCATGTATTTTTTTTAAATTTTTAGTCGAACAATTTTAATAAATTAGCCCAAACCAGTCTATTTTTTTACAAGTAATAAAATAACCATGTGACTTTAAATTTAACAAATTCATTATTTGCTTTAATTAACAATTCCAATTTAAATATTTCCGTCAATTTTTTGTTTTAAATCAAGGTTGCGAACTTGTTTTGTTACATAATTAATCGAATATTTAAATCTTAAAACAACGAATTTATTCAAGAGTCTTTCAAAGTACAAAGGCGTTACTTCGTACCAAAATTAACTGACTAGATTTTCTAAAATTCCAGAATTACTACAATTTAAAAAGTACTTATTAGATCAAGATATACGAAACTAACTTTTAAGGTTGGAATTTACACCAAGAAATAATACACCTCATTTTAAGCACATTTTGTTCCACTTTTTTAGACTCATTTTTTAAGCAGGAACGGCAGAGAATTTTTTTTGTAATTATCCCTGTCTTTTCTGTCTACTGATAGAAAGATTTTTTTTAATTTCTAAAAACCAACTTTACAGTATTAAAAAAATCTAAAGCTCTATTTTACTTCAAAATGTTCAAATAGTTTTTACAAAAATATTAATACCGAAAAAATCTCTCTATCAGTAGATAGATACAACCACTCTCTTTCAAACGCCACAAGGAAATGTTTTTCAAAATGTAAATTTTTCCAGAAAAAGTGGAAATAAAGTTCTATAAAAATCGGTTTAAATTTCCCATTTCTAATTCAGCGTGTAGGCAGCACAGTACTTATCGGCTTTAAAACCGAACTTTACGGAAACTTGACAAGGAGATTACAATTTAAATACAAAGAAAATCGTAATTTTGTTTATGCCATATCTTTTACAGTAATAACACAAATAACTATGTAAATATGTAAATTTTCAAATATGAATCCTTACGCAATTCTTGAGCTCTAACCTCAACTCGTTTTTGACGTTCTGCTAAACGCACCCGCTTTAATTGTTTCTTATGACTTTTCGATTTTTTAAGTAGTTATGCAACTTTAGATACGTCAAATAGAAAGCGACTGTATGTAAATGCCAATCTTACAAGTAGTAGAATAAATTTATTTGAATTTTCATGTTAATATAATTTACCAGTGTTTTTTTTTTTTTTTTAGTGGTGGATGGTGTGGCGGGGGCGGATTTAGGCATGGGCTTTATGGGCTGTAGCCCAGGGCCCCGTTCAATCAAAGGGCCCCCTTCACGCTCAAAAAAATAAAAATGAAACCAATTTACATTAAAAATTTAAGAAAAAAAAATTATACAAAATTCGTATCTAGATAAAGTTTAAATCGTTGATTTGCAACACTATTTGATTTGAATAAAATATCAAATATTAATAAATATAAAATTGAAGATGTGGACTAAATCGAAGATTATAAATGTGGAAGAGATTTTTGTAGTCAACTTATTTCGAAGTAAATTAATTAATTGTCATCCTCTTATATTACTTATATATATTGTTATATTTGCCCACTGACGAAGAACTTTAATGTTCGAAACGTTTGCGAAATACAAAATTTTTCAAAAGAAATAAAACCTACTAATTTATTTCGAAATAAGTTCATCATCAGACTACAAAAATCTCTTCCACATTTATAATCAAATATTACTGTTTTAACTAACAGTAAACAGTAAATACTATGTTCTATCGCCTCTGTGATGGACTCAACACCAGATTTGTCCCACAATGACCAACTAGCTATTATAGTACGATATTGTTTTAAGAAGGGAAACGTGTATGAAAGATGCATCTTTCAACAAAATTAGTAGTCACAATGGCTTATCTTTATTCAATTCCTTACAAGAATTTCTAGAAAAAAATGAACTGCCACTGGATAATTGTAGAGGACAGTATTTTGACAAGGCTGCAAATATGTCCGGCCGATACAATGATGTGCCGTGTGCTGCCAGCGCATTCCCTAAATCTAGTTGGTGGAGAAACGGTTAAAGTTGCAACTCAAATTGTGAACTTTTTTGGAGTAGTGCAACAAATATATGTTTTCTTTTCTGCATCTACCCATAGGTGGGAACTTCTAAATCGTGAAACAAAACTAAAATGTTTACATGGCATCTCTTTCAAAAGGAGAGAAAAGATTCAATTATACAGGGTGTCCCTAAAATGCATTAAAATCTTCAGGTAGCCTTTTGCTACAACTGATAGAGACCCCAAAATTGCAAGCAGGAAGTTCTTATCGCGCTTAGGTTCTTCGTACGAGACAGTTGAAGAATCTGAAACTTGGTAACACCGTTGAAACTTGTTTACTTGGAAAAATACATAAATACAAACTGCTTTGTAAAAAAAATAATGTACGTATGTATTTATTTCACACATGTTCAAAATTTTACAACTTCGCGACACTGAGTGCTCTTGTAATGAATTTCGAATTTTATTATCACAGTACCATGTACCTGTATTGTTGTCAAATTGTACTTTTACCAAAAGTATGATTTTTAACAATACTTCCAAAAGAAGAACTAAATTGCTAATTTAATAATAATTAACGTTTTTAAATTAATTTCAATTTCAAATACACGTTCTATTTAATTTCTCATAACATTTGGCTAAACTTCAATAAATTTCAGTATTAAAGATATGATTTAACACCCTCATACAAGAAACTAAGCTGCCGAGGCAATTTTTTCTTGCAGTTTTTCCTTAAGAATTTACAAGAGAAAACGTTTACCTGAAGCTTTTAAGGCATTTTAGGGACACCCTGTATAAAGGCAATCCAATTTTTTAAAACTATATGGTACGTATTGTACCAGTATGATGATAAAAGTTGTATACATCATGTACCTAACTGTACGCTGTACTTTTGCTATCAGTTCATGTCAGTCAACTTGACACTGGAGGACTGATAAGCCATTGCAACCGTTAATGCTCTGGGAAAATCCCAACTGATACTGATGGCAACTAAAAATTCCCTTTCAAGAGCATAACTAATACTAGTGTTTTCCCCTTTCAGAAATAATAAATATTTTGTACGAGGACCACATTTCTATTAGTAATTTTTTGCCTGAAGTTAACAATTTGGGTATTTTTACCTTTTAACTGATCAAAAATATAATTCAACAGCTTTGCTATTACCCACAGGATTAATAAACGTAAGAAAACTTCTAACAGCTTTTTAATTATTGTTTCCATTAACATTTAAAATGAGATTCTTAACAGATATGTATTGCATACTAATTGATCCATTATGAACAAATTTTAAAATTTCAAAAGCCACACATAATATTAGGACCGGAAATTTATTTGATATAGTTCCAATTAGATATCAAATGTTTAAGTTTACTGCTTTTGGGAAATTTCTTTTGTTTCCATTCGCAAATATTGTTTACAAACTACTGCCATTTAGTATTTCAAAATAAAATATGTAGTTATTGAATTATTTATCACAGTACCAATAAATAAGTTTCTAAATAAATATTCTAATGGAAAATTGTATGTACGAGACTTATCATGGTGATCATTATAAATCACAATTTAAACTCATTAGTACTAGGGTACCAGATAATTTTGACGCATCATTTAATTAAATAGAACCATAAATAATCATATTGTGTTTATTTATGAAACATCCACACTGCTATCATTCGTAAAGAGAAAACAGCATTGCATCATGCTCATACTGTAAATTCCCTTGGCATTTTCAAGGTGGGTATGTTTGTGGCAACAACTTAATTTAATTAAAAACGTTTCACTTAACACGATCTCGATATAACATATGCCATCGTTCTGCCGAAAAAGAAAAAAGACCGTTAGAACGGTCATGCAAATCGAATTAACATGTTCTACGATAATTCTGTCCCGACTGTCGGCTTAAATACCACAAACAAACTCAACGGTTTTTGCTTTACAAACGAACTTTCCAAAAATAAAAACAACCCTTAGATAGAAATTCTCACGTATCAATTCTTAGCTATTACTTTTCAAATGCTTCCCAAGTCCGTTACATAAACGGGCCGCTTGACCATAAATATTTCACGCTAATCCCCGTATCGCCTCGTTCAACCACACATGGAGGCGTATCAAATTTCGTCCCTTCGTTCAGCCAAACTAATTTAGTTCCCAAATAATGAATAACGACAATTACTTCTAAAAAGCTTTCTAATTGCAATAAGCAATTACCGTTATCTAAAACTAGCAAAAACATGTTACGTTTTAATAGTAAACCCCGCTTCAAGTCGATTGTTTCCGCTATGAAACGCCTCTATCGGAAACCTCGCGTCTTTTAATCCGCGGACCGCGGGATAAACCCGTTCTCGTTCAATCAAAGTATCTGCTGTTGGGTATCATTCGATGCGCCGTCGCACCAGCAGAACGATAATAACCACTACACACATCAGAAATTACATTTGGAACAATTATTTCTGAAAAATAAAAACACGGGGATTTTGGCAAATTTCACCACTTCTACCATTCCCCGTCAGCCAATAGGAAAGCAGAATACGATTTTCGGGCTATAAAAACGCTGGCAAAATCCATCTCATCATCAACGTCTTGGTACGCTTGGTCAGATCAACGTCTTGGTACGCTTGGTCAGATTAACGTCTTCGTACGCTTAATCAGGATCGGCGTCTTTGTATGCTTGAGCAAATCAACGTCTTGCACGCTTGATCGAAACCAACGTCTTGGATCGACATCCTTGCACCAGCTACCACGTCACCCTGCTGGAACCGCCGCCGTCGCCCCCGTCGCCGGTCGCCGATCGTTCCCAGCCGCCTCAACTTTCCTCTGGAACCGCCGCCGTCGCCCACATCGCCGGTCGCCGATCGTTCCCAGCCGCCACAGCTTTCCTCTGGAACCGCCGCCGTCGCCCACATCGCCGGTCGCCGATCGTTCCCAGCCGCCGTCGCCCACGTCCCCGGTCGCTGCCCGTTCCCAGCCTAACGCCGCCACCTTCGACAAACCTCTTGGCCCAGGTTCTCCACCGTGGCCACCCTCTGACGACGTGCACCCTCATTGCACCGTCTCCCAACGTCGACGCCCTGCCGCCTTCGTCGTTGCCGCTACCACCGCCGTCGCCGTCGCCGCCGTGCACGCCGTTGCTGCCGCTGGCACGCTGGTACATATCCACCACCGTCGCCTCTGACGCCGTGCGCCCTCATCGCACCGTCTCCCAACGTCAACGCCCCGCCACCTTCGCTGTCGCCGCCTTCGCCGTCGCCGTCGCCTACGCCGTTGCCGCCCACGACGCCGCGAAGCCTTATTTTTACATTTATCTATTTATCCTTTTTCATTTATGTACATACACTGCTTTTATTCTTTTGTAATAAACAATTATTTTCAGCCTCTTGTCTTTGATTACTGAGCTAGCCAAATTGAGCACAGCGCCCGTACACAAACAGGGCCTAGGTTATCTCACACTAAAAACTCCCCAAAGCATGTACTACTTATTTATTACTCTTAATATAAATTATTTTTTGGTATAGATTAGGTAGTAAATTACTTACTTAAATTTGCCAATGTTTTGTTAATAAATTTACAGTGGCAGCTCAGTCATATAAAATTGTAAACCTAATAATGTTTGGCTGAACTACTTCTTTTGAAATATCATAAAACATAGCTCTTAAGAATTGTATGTGGAATAAATTAAAAAAGAAGTACTGTATGAGTTGTTGCTAACCGAAGCCTCGTTTACGAAAGGCATTCAATTTACAAGTAATAAATTATTCCTTATTTGCAAAATTAATTAACATACGCTCTTACTTCTCATAACAGTCATAACACATTTAACTTATGACAGACGCATAAAAAAATACAGACAGACAGGTTCAACTTCATAATAAAATAAATCCTATGTAAACAGCAACAACTATAGTTAATAATTAGCAACCAAAATATTTAAATCGCCAAGCCTTACAAACAAATAATGTATATTTAAAGGATATTAAAACATAATGAGCCATATTCATAAACAGTGTTTAAAGTTAGATGTTACTAATTGCTATAGCAACATATATTAATTATATTGGTTTAGTAGCTACTAATCCCCTACTAACTTTAAATACTGTTTATGAATATGGCCAATAGTTTTTTGTATTTATTTGAAGATATAATGTAAACATTCCCACGTTTAATTAAAAATGCATTGCAGGATGAGCAAACAAGCTTAGATAAAACAAATGAAATACAATCAAGATTTGATTTTAAAAAATTGGAATTCATATCTGATAAAATAGCTCAATCAAAAAAGCTTGACAAAGCTCGAAACTTTCTTTTGTGCGATGTGATTGTGAACCGTACATGTAAATTAACTTATTTTTAGGCTAAGTAGTATTAAAATGTAATGATAATACAATACAACAATAGAACGACATTGACATAAACGACAACTTATTTATTTTATCAAAGGTTGCTTGCACACCCTGCTATGCATTGCCATGTCTTATTTTTTCATTTAACATAGGAATATCTAGATATCTATATTGCATGTATAAAAAACAGACTCTATACACAGCGGTGTAACAGATACGAGGGCTGTTCTGTAAATTGTTAGTTAGAAGAAAACTACGCAATTTGTAAAGAAAATAATTTTATTGTTTTTCAAAGTATTCCCCCTTAGACATAATACACTTCTTCATTCTTTGAAACCACTTCTCGAAACACGCTGCAAACTCTTTTTTTGGAAGGTCGACAAGAATTCGCTGAAATTCAGCAACAGCCGCATTGGCGTCAGGAAATCTCTCACCACGCATGAGTTTTTTAATCAGCGAAAGCAAAAAGAAATCGTTAGGGGCAAGATCTGGACTGTATGGTGGATGAGTGACCAGTTGGACTCCGGATTCGTGTAAAAAATTTAAAGTTTTTGCGGCCGTATGCGGAGTTGCGTTATCGTGATGTAACAAAATTCCACGCAAACCAGATCTTGGGCGATCACTACACAATTTCTCGAAGACTTGAGGAAGGCAAACTTCTGTATACCAATCAGCAGTTACAGTTTTACGATCTTCAAGAGGAATTACTGCAACTGGACCACTGTATCTGAAGAAAACGGCAATCATTTTTTTGTTTGCATTTTTACCGCGAATAACTTTTGTTGGCATTTCCTCCTTTTCAAACACCCAAACAGATGATTGTTGTTTTGTCTCGGGATCATAACGTAACGATACTAAATACCTGCTTTGAAGATCCTCCATCGAACTTTTCTAACATAAACCTGCACCCGTCTACCCGTGCTTGTTTTTGTTCGTCGGTTAACAAATGTGGAATCCACCGACTTACCAGCTTTCTTACACCCAGATGTTTATGTAAAATGATATCTACTGCAGATGATCCAATACCTAGTTCGTCTTGAATCTCTCTATGAGTGATATTCCGTTTTTCCTTAATCAGCTTTTCGGTTGCAATGATGTTTTCAGCACAAACAGCTACTGCAGGTCGTCCAGGTCTTGGTTCATCTTCTAACGTACTCCTTCCACGTTTAAATTCACGGAACCAAGTAACTAATTGTAGATAATGATGGACTATTGACGCCAAAACCTGCCATTAAATTTTGGGGACTTTGGTCGTATGTTAAGCCTCGTTTATAATCGTAGAAAATCATAGCCCGAAAAGCATTCCGCGGCACTTCCATAATGCTTAGTAATAATCAAACGAATTATAACAATCAAAAATTAGGATCTCTATATGCTTTAACTTCAACCTTGCAAAATTGCAACTGGAAACTGTCAAAAGAATAAGCTTTCGATTGATGCAAATGTTTTTGTTTTTCTTCGCATCCATGGCCTGCTACTAACAATATACAGAACAGCCCTCGTATTAATTGATAAGATTTGGTATTTAATTGTTTCAATACATCCTATAGGCAGGCAGCCATTATCAATTTAATTATATTTAACAAAGTGAAGTTATGTTTATTTCGGATACAAATGAAATTAAGTTCTGTCTGCTGCAAAATAAAATGAATTTAATCTAAGCAGTCTGGTAAAACGTAAAAGAACAATTATTATAAATCATGTGGACTACCAAACATTCATAAATTTCTAGAATTTTCCTAACTAGGAAATTCCTAAAATATGTTAACTTATTAAGAATATAATCTTTTGTATGTAGTCATCCGGTAGGAAATTTTAAACCCTTGTACTTGTATAAACATAAAGTACAAAGTCCTGATAAGTTTCATTTGTCATTCTTATGTATTTAGTAACCGCCTTCAAAACTTTAATATTATTTTTCTATTTGTAAAAAACTTGATCAAAAATATGGAAAACTATCACTGAAGTGTAAAAACTGTAGAGGTTAATTAAAGTACTGTACCTTGTAAGTTAAATAAATGCAAGTAAAAGTAACACAGTGCAAGACTTTAATTTTGAAAAGAAATTGACGCTATAAGTATAGTACCTGCTGTTTTTTAAAACTACTGTTATTAAGGTTTTGTATGAAAATTTAAACATATACATTGTAATGTTACATATTTCATGAATTTATTTTAACTAGGATGAAATTTTAAAAATGTTATGAGATGAGTTATAAAATAATTAAATTGAATAATTTTAAAATTTAATATAAAAAAATGTAAATAAATAAATAAGTTAGATAGGTAGAAACATTTAAAATTGAATTATGAACATTATTTATTTAAAATGTTAAAATGTAATATAAAATTAGTTAGAAGGATCTGATTTAATTATAATAACTGCATTTGAAAATCAAATAAACGAAAATGGATAAACTAACCAGGACAACGAGAATTTTTAAAAAATAATAACAGATGAAAAATTCTGAAAAACATATTTCAAATTGTGTAAAAGAAAACCTTTGAATATAAAATTAATTAAAGCAAGATTATTTAAATGAAATTAATTATAGAAGATATTAAAGCCTGTTAATGGTGAAAATATAAAATAATTATCATTTAAAATATTTTAAGTGATTAAACTATTTGAATATTGAAAAATATAAAAGAAGATTAGAAGTTTAATTGGAAGAATTTGGAATGTGATACATATTTCACCCAATTGGAAGAAGTCTGAAAGTGATGCTTAAATTGAAAAGTGAGAACATTAAAAAAGATTTTATTTAGTTAGGGAATAGTTGGCAATTTATGTGCAAAATTTATATTTAACACACTGTTAATAAATCTGTATTACACTTTATAATTTGACTTTATTGATAAAAATTAACTGAATTAAATAAAAAACTTAAATAAATCTCAAATTAAGAACCTCATCAGCGCCTAAGAGATACTGAGTTTAGCCGGAGCATAAAATAAAAGCAAAAGTAATAAAGATTCTGTCAGGGTAAGTAATTTTTTAAAATTGTAATTAACTTGAAAGCTAAAAGAAGAAACCAATCATAGCAATTATTAGAATTACAACGTTGTATATCATCATAGCAACATATATCACAAGTGGACTTAATAGGTACAACATTTATTAGGTATTTACGGAAATCTAACCGAGTTAGTAATCTGTTGACTAGGTTTATTTTTTGGTGACCGTTTGCTGTACTGGGTAAAATGAATCTGTTTACGGAAACTTACTTGGTTATCAACCAAGTTAACTTGTTGTTACCCTACTCGTTAAACGGAGTTATTTAGGTTAGTTTTCGTCTATTGTTTTGTGGTTTTCATTGTTAAACATTAGATTGGCATTTCGCCAAATTATAATTTGAAAATATACTAATTAGGTTGTTTATCTAACAAATCCCCATAACTGTCTGCTAAATATAATTACAAATATATAAACTAAACTTTTGAAATGAGCAGCGATCACAAAATGCCGAGAAAATGATATTTAACAAAAAGAAAAAGATAAAGGAAGATTTTGAAAAATCAGTACCTACTGGAGTAAAACAAGTAAAGTAGATTGATGATAAAGAATTCATAAATAAAATAAAGATAAAATAAAAATAGAAGCCGAATTCAAGCCAACTGATTCCGAGACTGGAGTTGCTCCAAGGGAACGATTGTGAGCGGATCTGCCCATCTCTACATGTGGAGCATATCAGCAGAATGGTGTATTAAATAGTTAAAGACTTACATCAAAATCAAGAGTACATTTCTGAGTAAACTAATAATAATGATAATAGTAAGAAAATTCTTAAATTTGGCATCAAACCCCTAATAAAATCGTCTGAACATCTTGCCAAAGTCGATGTCAGCAATAGCACCGTCCAAAAGACGAGAATAACTATAATAATAATAATAATAATAATAATAGTGGACACATGTTGTATAACCAAAAAATGTCTCCAGCAGTACAACAACCCCGTATTAATTTTCAATCAGTAAAACCGAAATAAAATAGTAAACGTAATAATAATAATAGTATAAGTTCAAAGTCTACAAAATTACTTTATGGACTTTATTTCAGTATGAATATTATTACCTAATAATGAAAATGTCAAATAATGCCCTTTGTTTATTAAAGTTTCAATGAAATCAGTTTTCATTCATCATCTTTATAGATAAATCCATTGTACTTATAACAAGGTATTATTTTAAGTAATTAAATTCTATACATCCACTTCAAAAGCGTTTCCGTACCCATCACATTAAGGTTCATGTTGCACAAAAACACTTCATGTAATTACCAATTAAATACTACAAATTATACATAAATTTTATATTCGAAATATGGGGGTCATAATCGAAGACAGTGAAGATGAAGCAAAAAATGAATTCTACAACAAATTACAAGAAATATGTGAAATACCTGTAGGTACACGATATGAAAATTCTTATTGGTGATTTTAATGGAAAGATAGGGAAAGAAAAAGAAATAGAAAATGTTACTTTACATGAACACACCAATGATAATGGACTAAGAATGTGTGAGTTAGCCTTGGTCATACGACCACAGAATAATTATTCTGTGGTCATACTATCAAACTTGGCAAAGAAAACCAAATAGCTGAAATCAATCATAGAATTCGCTTATCATGGGTAGCCTTCGGGAAACTGAGTCATATACTAAAAGATAAAAATATACCCATAAATCTAAAGCGTAAGGTATATGACAGCTGTGTCCATGGCTTTAACACGAAGAATTGCAGAACAACTTAATCTGACGCAACGAGCGATGGAAAGGGCAATGTTGGGGATAACTATACGTGATAAAATCAGAAACAACGATATTAGAAACAGAACTAAAGTGACAGACGTAATGGATCGCATAGCAAGACTTAAGTGGCAATGGGTTGGTCACCTGGCTCGACAAGAATCAGAAAGATGGACACAGCAAATCACAAATTGGAGACCACGGGAAACTGGAAGAAGTGTCGGAAGACCAGAGAAATGATGGAGCGATGATGTTAAGGCAGTGGCTGGAAGGAATTGGATGAAGACTGCTAGAGATAGAGATGAATGGAAACAAATGGAGGAGGCCTATGTCCAGCAGTGCGCTCAAACAGGTTGAAGAAGAAGAAGAGTTAGCCGCAAGTAACAATACGATCAACAGTTTTTTAACATAAGAAAACTCATCTAGGCACATGGATGATCCCAGGAAAACAAGATTGTAATTAAATAGACCATATATTTGTATGTAAAAGATGGGAATCCAACATAAAAGATGTTAGGGTATACAGAGACAGTGATCACTACTTACTAGTTGCCAAAATAACATGAGAGAATGTCCAATACAATAATTTAAAAAATGGGCAGGAAGAAATGGAACACTGATAAAATGAAAGATTCAGTCACCAAAAAACAATCTATGAAAAGAGTAGGTAAACAAAAATTCAAAAGAAAACAACCTCAGAAAATATAAATGAAAGAATGCCATAAACACAGCAGCAATTGAAGTCCTAGCAGTAAAAAGGACAACCTTGACAAACTAGAAGAATACATACAAAAAGAAGCGAAAAACTGCAAATAATTAATGTAAGCACAAAACGAAATTAGCACAGAATAAAAAAAATTGAAGAACTACATTAACTAGAACATAACTTCAACAGTAAAACTACTACATGAATATAAAAAAAGAAAGAGCAAACTTCACATCGAATTTAAAGTATTGTAAAGATCTGCAAGGAAGACTCTTAACAAACTACGATGACAGTAAAAATATAGCAAGAATCCTTCTCAAAACTATATACAAAGGAAGAAACAAACAACCTGAAAAACAAGATGAATATCAAACTACAGAAGAGCATGAAGATTATCCAACATATGAAGACACAAGTGATCTGACGACTGATATGACACGTAAATCACAAATAATATGCCAGTAGTTTGAAAACATGCAGTTATAGTATATTGCGTCATAAGGGAAGATATAGGCATATTTCATCCCGAAGATTTCTGCTGCACGAGCGAACGTAGTGAGCGAGGGCAGCAAAAGCCGAGGGATGAAATATGCCGTTAGATTCCCGTGGGGCACAAGCTATTTTTCCGCATCCATGAGAAGTTCGTATTAAATAAAAATAGTTATAATATAATACGTACCTACGTTTTTGACATATAACCTCAAATTACACATGTCAAATTTTCGTATTAAAAATAACTTCTATAATGAATTTATGTAAAAAATAATCGTATTTGCTTGAATTTTAAAAAATAATTACACTTATCAATCACTTAAATGAAGATTTTTGTATAATCAAATAATAATTTTGATTCTAAATTCTATCGGTAGATGTCACGTCGATAGCATGCACGGTAAAAACCCGCAAATGTTCATATCGTCCCGCTTTTTCATATTTACCCGCGATCCACTATTGTTAACCTCAAATGAGATAAATAATCTGTCAATTACATACCATGGATACGGAAATAGTATATTGCGTCATAAGGGAAGATATAGGCATATTTCATCCCGAAGATTTCTGCTGCACGAGCGAACGAAGTGAGCGAGGGCAGCAAAAGCCGAGGGATGAAATATGCCGTTAGATTCCCGTAGGGCACAAGTTATTTTTCCGCATCCATAAGAAGTTCGTATTAAATAAAAATAGTTATAATATAATATGTACCTACGTTTTTGACATATAACCTCAAATTACACATGTCAAATTTTCGTAGTAAAAATAACTTCTATAATGAATTTATGTAAAAAATAATCGTATTTGCTTGAATTTTAAAAAATAATTACACTTATCAATCACTTAAACGAAGATTTTTGTATAATCAAATAATAATTTTGATTCTAAATTCTATCAGTAGATGTCACGTCGATAGCATGCACGGTAAAAACCCGCAAATGTTCATATCGTCCCGCTTTTTCATATTTACCCGCAATCCGCCATTGTTAACCTCAAATGAGATAAATAATCTGTCAATTACATACCATGGATACGGAAAAATCATTTAGCACACACCAAACTTTACATGTTACTTTTCGAGTCATATCTGTGTCAGAATCAAATTTTGTCATGTCTACAAAATAGCACAAGCTCCATTTTTTGTCAGATCACTTCTTGTTACACGACTTTACACAATGGTACAATGAAGAATGATCGTGAATTTAATATTTTATTTGTTTCTTTAATTGAAAAATAATGCTGTTTATATTGTTTATACTTGCGCTAAGTAATTTGTAAAAAAGTTTCAGAATCAGAAGTTTCAAAATGTCTATATTTTCATTATATTATGCAAATTAATTATTAAGATATAAGATTAATTATTTAACAACTTATTCTAAAATACCCCAAAATTATACATTTTTTAATAAATTGATAATGTAATTATTTTTCCACAGTAAGACAGCATGAAGTTGTAATAACTATTGACAAAGTGTGTTTCGGAAATTATTTGGCTAAATTAAAAGAGTTTGTATTATCTTGCTGTCCTATATATTTATTTTGAAAATCTGCTACATTTTCCCCCCAGTAATTTTAAATGTACATGGATTAGGAAATACACCATCATGTTTACCTATAAGTGGTAAAGAACACAAAGTGCCAATAGGAATGTACCCAATATCGTTTTTATGCTTTACTTGAGTATTTATTAGATTTAACCATGTAAGAGCCGCATATACTATCTTCTTCGTCTGAAGACATGTATTTTTCTAACGTCCTAACGTGTTACTTGCAAATCATATTGGTGAGCGGCGTGAGCGCCTTGTTAAAAATGTTACTTGTAAATCTTGTCATATCAGAGTCAGATCACTTGTCATATCACTTCGGTGAACGCTCTGCCTAATGAAAAAATCACCAGTTTCAGACAAGCATGTACTAATACATATCGCATGACTTTGCAAACAACTAATCTATGTATTAAGGTGACTTTCAGGAACATTTTTCCATATAATCAGTATTATTGGAAATGTCAAAAAACCTTAGTAAAATATACAAGTCATTAGTTAAATGAGTAAGTTGATTTTACATGTGTATAGCTGGCAGATAAATTAATTTTTACATTATAGATTGATTTCTAGTACATTACGAAACATGTGTAACTACTGATAACTGATAAGAAAACAGAATGAACTACTTTTGATAGATAATAATAGGACACTTAATAAACAGGATATTGAATTGTACTCAAAATTTTCCATTGAAGTCATTTCATAATTAACTAAGTGATTTTTAGTTAATTTGGTTTTTCTTTTTTTATAATATACCACTGCAATACATTCTGGGAAATACTGACACTGTTCGAATTGGTTTCCAAACAATACATGAATTTGTAAAACATGAAAACAATGAACCTAAGATTTGTTCTCAACCTACATAATTAAAAAAAAATCAAAAATTAGAAGCAGTTCGATAACCTCAAAGAGGGTTACAAATGGTGACTTCTGCATATAAAAAATAAAAACTGTGGGAACAGATACCAAAAATAAATAATAAATTGTAGTATGACTAAATGCAGAACCAGTTTAAATTTTTGTTTTAACTCGAAAGGGGTTAAATTCAATTAGGTACTTAATTAGAGTCAACTCTAAACCACGCTTCCATAATTTCACATTTTCAAGATTTCCGATTGTAAAATAGGTCACAATTTTCACAATCTTAAGAAAAACCATAGTAGCTATTGAATACAAGATGGCAATTTGTCAATATTTTTTTGCGAGTGCAATAACAAGCTTTGGTTTTGTTTCCTGTTTCTATCTAAAAAGCACAAGCACATTCACATAATATTTAAATCTCCATAAAACCATATATGGTGATAACACCACATTGTCTTAATAACAAACACAATTATAAAAATAACAAAAAAAGTTAAACAATACCACTGTAAATAACATAAACCTAAGGTCAATGTAGGTTAAATCTATCTACTGCCATTGTACTTTTTTAAAACATCATATTTAATGGAATACTGAAAAATTCTGTAAACCGCAACAAAGTAGTAAAATCCTAAGTTGTTGGGATTCCTCAGCGTTCCATTTAGGTTTAATCATACTTAACATATAAAAATATTAAGATTGTTCCAAGATATTTATAATAAAAACGAAAAACACTCACTTTTTTGATCGGCAAAGAAGCTCTAAACATATATTTTTCTGCATTTTGAGGCATCGAGCAAAAATCAACGACATCATCATCGTCTTCACTTGAATCTTCTTCAGAAACAAATTCAAAATCTGCAGAATCTTCATCGCAGTCCGAAAGTTCCATGTCAAAACATTTTGAATTATCATCAAAAACGATAAAACTATCTTCACTTTCGCATTCAGACGGCAGTCTTGATCGAAAATTATTTTGCTTTGGTGAGTTATCTATCTCAATATAATTTTCATTTTCGTTAATTATTTGAATAGTCGGGCTAACTTTATTATTTTCTATTTTTATTCCGTTTGTAGGTGTTATTGGGGATGTTACTGTATTAATGTTATTTTTTATAGAAGCAGTTTTATCGGTTGGCAAGTTTACGGAACAAACTTGTGTAATAACAGGAGATTCGAGGTTGTGGTTTGAGTAGGAACAGTCGTATGTATCGTCAACTTCCATAATTTCCATTTCTAGTGATTTTTTATGCCAAAGTTTATTTTTGTGTTTATTATGAGACAACGAATTGCAAACGTTTCTATCGGATTCACGTTTCGATTGCTTTTGGAAATTCTTTTGCTTTTTCGATTTTTTGGAAGAGCATTTTTGGTTAGTTTTATCAGTCTGCATATACGCTTTGTTTCCTTTCATCTTCTTCGGAAGTTTCAAATTATTACTGTTTTTAGATTCTTCGGGCATTTTTGTATGAACGTTTTCACAAGCGATGATTTTATTATGTTTATTTAATATCCCATCAGTTTTTGCTGCTTCTTCAATCTTGTTCCCGTCGGTTATTATGGTATTTGGTAGATTTTGTGAGAAATTTATAACCTTTGACTTGTCGTTGTCCACATTATAAATCGTACGATCATAATATGTATTTCTCGGAGCCTCCACACCTGTCGTTATTGTACTTGCAATATTACGCATAATATAACCAGAATTTGGTCCCGTTTGACTACCAATGTGTTGACGATTTACAGTGTTATTTATGTCTATAAATTTTTTGTCTGTTAGAAATGAATTTGACAACCCAAAATTGTTAAGAAATTTAAAATGGTTGTTGCCAAGATACTCTGGTTTAAGCTTCATATCTTCAGGATGACTTTTGACAGTACCAATTGTGCTAAATTGACGGTTATTGCACGCGGGCATGCTTGGCCCAAATCTGTTTAGATTACCAAACATATTAAATTAATTTATGCACAAACACAACAGTTAACGACAGAGTTCCTATTTAAATCGTTATGTGGATTCCAATGCCGATTAAAGACCATACGATTCCACAATTTCCCTCTTGAAATTTGACCTCCACCTTTTTGTAGAATATTTAGCAAATCTAGGCACTCTCTATCCAAAATGCTGCTTTCTGTAGATAGAACACTTATTGATTTCACAGTTTCACTAAAAGACACTTCACTGATACTTGTTTTCTCCATTATTTCAAGAATACTTTGACACAACATTACTTCGTGCGTTTTCATACTTCCATTTTGTTTTAACAAATGACAAACAGAACAACACGAACGCCACCGTGACGTCACGATGACATCATACTGCGCAATACGTAGAAAACCAGAAGCTTCCAGAGGCGTAGAACTTAAATGGTTTTAATTTTAGCAGTCTATAATTTGCATACAATAATTGGAATACCTAATTATCTTTAAAAAATGAGTAAAACATGCATTTTTAAATGTTGTTATTACTGATAAGTAAATAATCTCTGTAAAATAAAGTTTTGAAGTGCATTGCATAGATTTTTCGTTGAAATAATAAATAATCCATCAAAACAAAAGAGCGTCATTTTTTATTTACTAATGTCTATAGTTTCAACACACTTGAATTCTGATTAAATTTTGCTGATGTTGACGAAGTTAACAAATCATACCAAGTGTTCAATAAGTAGTAGGGGAGACCGGGGCACTTTCGACACGGGGGTAGTTTCGACACCCTATTTTAATTTTAAAAATTAGCAATTGGCGGGAATGAGACGTTCAGTATTACATCCTACCACTACAAGCTTGGCGGATCTGTAATTAGAGAAAGTTCATGCAAGTGGTTTCCCGGTAAAAAAATAATAAGTGAATTTCAACAAAAAACGGTAAGTCAACCCTTTTCTGTTATAGTTCATATCTTCCGTTGTTATAGTATATTTCATATGAAATAAAAAATGTAGGGAGTCTGTTTACTTATGAAATAAGTACAGCACATTTATCTAACCTTAAAATGAACGGTTATTTTTTTGTTCTTTCGAGTTGCTGACGAGATGGGATGGGGTAAATTCGACACCTATGATTCGGGGCAGTTTCGACAGTGTGTCGAATGTACCCCATGTATTATGTAACTCGATAAATTAGAAAATAATTCTCCAGTTTCTTTCTCAAACGTGTTGCTATTTAGTAATAGCCACTCGAGCTCTACGAACTCTCGTGTCTATTGCCTGGCATCAAATTTTTGAAGATCTGTATTGCGAATTTTATGATTCCAGATGGTGCGAGTGTACAAGAAAAAGACATCTAGGGCCAATATTGACGAAAACATAGTTTCCTCAGCAATAAAAGACATCTTGCACAATGTTAAAAGCACAAAAGGTGCAGCAGAGTTTTACAACATAAAAAGAACCACACTGATATCTAGAATAAAAACCTTAGAAAAGCAATATTCTAAGGAAGAATTGAAAACCCTGTTCCAACATCGAGACAGTGCGAATGAAACTGATGAAGATGAAACCCCACCTCCTCCTGGACCAGTAAAAACTGCCAGCTTCACTTCAAAATATGCTGTCCACCAGGTATTCACAATGCAACAAGAAAAGGAGCTTGTGAAATACTTAATAAAATGCTCCAATTTGAGTTATGGATTGAGTTACCGGCAAGTAAGACTTCTGGCATATGATTATGCAAAGATAATACCAGAATGTAAGATTCCTGAAGCCTGGAGAACAAACAAGGCAGCTGGCCTAGATTGGGTGAGGAGTTTTATGAATAGGCATCAAGAGTTGAGCCTTCGCAAGCCAGAAAATACCAGCATCGCCCGAGCTACAGCTTTCAACAGGAGGAATGTGGAGGAATTCTTCAACAATTACAAAGCGGTTCTTGGCAAAAATGAGTTTCAGCCCGGAGATATCTTCAATTTAGACGAGACGGGGGTTACGACTGTTACCAAGCCTGTTAAGATCATTGCAACGAAAGGAAAGAAACAAATCAGCCAGGCTTCTTCAGCCGAAAGGGGTGAACTGGTAACTATAGTAGGGATAATAAATGCTGCTGGCGGATACTTCCCCCGGTTTACGTTTTTCCCAGAAAGAGACGCATAGAAGAATTGATTCACGATGCACCACCGTCAAGTTTGGCCTTGGGCAACAGCTCTGGGTGGATGACGAAAGATTTGTTCCTGGAAGTTTTAAAACACATTAAGAAGCATGCCAAATGCTCGCAAGAGAAGAAAATATTACTTATGTTAGACAACCACGAATCCCACATCTCTGTGGCAGCTGTGAACTACTGCCGAGAGAACGGCATTGTTATGCTGTCTTTTCCCCCACACACGTCGCATCGTCTTCAACCTTGTGACGTTGCAGTATTCGGGCCTTTCAAAAGATACTGTGCCAATGCCTTTAATGATTGGTTACTAACTCATCCCGGAAAAACAATTCAAATGGGGAACTTAGCATTGCTTACTCGTCACGCCTTTCTAGCAGCTTTCGTTCCGTCTAACATAATAAGTGCCTTTAAGAGTCCTGGAATTTGGCCATTGAATTCCCTAGTATTTACTGATGATGATTTCAGCGCTACAGATGTTTACGACAAACCTGCACCTGCTGCTGGGACGAGTCAAAGCACCAATGAAAATCGTGACCAAGAATCGGAACAACCTGCACCTGTTGCCGGCACGAGCCGTGGCACTAACGAAGGTAATGACCAAGCAACAGAACAACAACTGACAGACAAAGGTAATGAAATCAGAAAGCCTACACCAGAACATGTCAGGCCTCTACCGAAAGTAACCAGATCATCCAAACCTAGAAGAAGACCGCAAGGGAAATCAAAAGTTTACACGGACACACCTGAGAAGCTATTACTGGAACAAAAAGAGAGGGAAATAGAAGAAAGGAAAAGGAAAGCTGCAGCCAGTAAAAAAGACAAATCAAAGAAAGCTTGTAAAAGAAAAGTTCTGCAGTCGTCTTCGTCATCCAGTGAAAGTGGGGGAGAAGATGTGCAGCTAGAAGATGACGAAGACTTGGATTGGATAGGCCTCAGTGACGACGAATCTATTTCCGATGAAATATCAACCCTTTTGGACGATGAAGTCATTCAGACGAAGGATTTCGTATTAGTCAAATTCTCTAGCAAAACCTCCGTCAAATACTATGTTGGTGAGGTTACCAACTGCGGCCAAGGAGAGTATGATGTTAAATTTTTGAGAAGGAGAGGTCAGTCAAACTGTTTTTCATTGCCGAACATTGAAGACCTGGCAACTGTAGATCGGAGTGATATTGTCGCAAAGCTGAAAGCTGAAGAAAACAAAGGCACATCAAGGACCCGCAGCATTTTTGTTTTCAATGTTAGTTTTAAAAAATATAACGTAGAATAGACATGATTTTGTGTTTTTCAATAAAGTAAAAATTACCCATAGGTTGTTTTTTTTTTTGGCTTGAGTGCTACTTTCGTGATTGGCCAACTATAATTTCTATCAAAACGACCTTTCAAAAACAATTTTAAAAAATACCAATATAAGAGGGTTGTCAAAACTGCCCCACCATGAAGTTGAATGTGCCCCACTGGTGGGGAACTTTCGTCATTTTGTATTGTTTTAAAAAATACACCACAGCAAGAAGTTACCAGTACTAAAGATTAAAATAGCTTCTGACAATATTAGACAAAGCCCCCACCTTTCATATAAAATAACTTGGCGTGACTTAAAAGATGTATTTATCGAAAAATAGTCTCTTGACTGAAAAACTGTCGAAAGTGCCCCAGTCTCCCCTACCTAGTTGAATTAGAGTAGGTGGTACATAGTAATAGGTAATAGGTAATAGCAAATAACATAAACTAATATATTGTTAGTTTATGGTAATAGGTAGGTATGTCGATTATAGAATATACCTACCAAACAGTTGACTGTCAATGTCTGTCAAAGTGACAAGGTGAAAATGAATTTCTCTGAAAAACATAAAAATTTTATGCTAGAAGTGGAAGCATTCTGTGCAAATGGCTTTTGATTACTTTCTTACAAGATTTCCAGACCAAATTCCAAACCTCATCTACCTATACAGGGTGTCCCGAAAGTAAACAGCTATACGTCAATCACTGATAGAAAATTCAATGCTGAGTAAAAAAGGTTTAATGAACTAGTGTCATATTTGTTGTGGTTTAGAAGATACAGGTCAGCAAAGTATGTAATTAATTTAACTTTAACCTCCTAGGTCACCAGATGTATCATGTTTAGATTTTTATCTCTGGGGCTATATGAAGCAATTGGTTGACCAACATGAAATTAATACGCGAGATGAATTGATGGAAAGAATTAATATAGCAGCAATTACCATACGCCAAAATCTACAGCAAACATTCAATGATCATTCGGCGTTCAGAAGCTTACATTCAATCCAATGGAGACAATTTTGAGCACCTGTTATAATTAAATATTATTATTTCATGTTATCTTCAGTAGTCTTTACTTACCATAATTAAATATTTATTATTTGTTCTCGTTATGTTAAGTTGTCTTACACTTTATTTTTTATCTTCTAAACATCTAAACCACAGCAAATAGAAAACCTTTTCTTCTCAGATTGACATTTTCTATCAGTGGTTGACGTATGGCGGTTTACTTTTGGGTCACCCTATATTCACGTGGTTGCTGGACACTAAATTGAAATATGGTTTAATTGGCAAGTCAGGAAAGCACGTCATCAATGAATTTTATGACATCATAACTTAGTACGTCTACATGAAGTTTAAAACTATTTGCAAATTCTATAACCTAAATTTTCTGATGAAAGGCGTCGACATTTTCATATTCTATCGATATGACAATGACACACACCACGATCTGTCAAAAATTTGTAAGTGAAATAATATAAACATGCCAAAAATAATACCTACTAACTTTACAAAAAATAAATATGAACTAAATTAGAAAATAAAAACCCGATTTCTTTTTATTTTCAAAAATTTACAGACCTTGTGATTAAACAGGGCTGCTTAATCTTAGAAAACTACAAAATATATTTATATTTAGAAATTACATTTTGTATTTTTTTATAGCGCATTATTGGTAACGCCGACCGTTAATTATGTGATTGATGACGCGCATTACCTGACTTGTCAATTGGACTTTTTTTTATATCTGGTGTAGGTACCTATTTTTTTGTTATTGAATTGCCAGCACTATATGTTTTTAAAATTTACTGAGATTTGAGATACTGAGATACATATTTAGTTCCCTGAAATGTTGGGTTATGTTGTCAAGTTGACGGATGTCAAACTCAAAATTCAATTAAATTTAACTGTAGTTCCATATGCAGATTTTAAATATTCTGCCCCCTTTCGGTAAAATTCATGGTTCAGCATTTACCTAGGTTACATTGCATGCGCACTTTGTTTAAAAAATAAACGCGCTACACCGGCTAATTCCATGCAACCAATATAATATTATTTGAATTATTATAGGGATTTTTAAAAAATGTGCTGCCAACTATTTTCTACTTTTCGATCTCATGGTATATACACTGTGTCCACTATCCACAGTGTATATACAATAGTTATTTATTTTTAAAAATGTGCTGCCAACTATTTTCTACTTTTTGATCTCATGGTATATACACTGTGTCCACTATCCACAGTGTATATACAATAGTTATTTATGTATCAAGGGCGTAAAGAAGGCGATTTTGGCCTGCGGCGTGATTATTATATCCCGAGGCTTTAGCCGAGGGTTATAACACGCCAAAGGCCAAAGTCGCTTATTACGCCTGTGGTACATACAATATTTTTTGCATGAACGGAGATTTTATTTAAATTTTTTGATTAATAATAAAATTTTTGTAATAACATTTTTAAAAATGTCAAATTGACGCATTCACGGCAAGAGTGATTTTATAAAAATTGTATTGTAACTAAGGTATTTTTGTGATATTTCAATTAATTTGTCGCGAGCGTAAAGTGCACCCGAGGTCTGCAATAATGAACTTTACGCCCTTCTTTGCGGGCGAAAAGTAGCCACATTACGCCCGGGAGTGCAAAAAATGTTTTACAGCTGTCTTATGAATTGTATTCGAAATTTCAGAGAGGGTGGCTCTATTCGGAAAGAAAAATTGGACAGACCTAAGAATAAGAGAATAGCTGAAAATATTGAGAGATTATAGACAGAACTCTATCAAAATCAATAAGGAATATTTGCCGGGAAACAAGTTTATCTGTGGAACTTGTCAGAAAATTTTAAAAGTAGATATTGGACTCTTTCTTTACAAATTTCATGTGTATAACGAAATTTTACCTCGAGATGTTCAAAGGCGTGTGGATTATTGTTAATGGTTTAATGAAAATTTGAATAATAACAATGTTTTGGATGTAATTTGTTTTTCGGACGAAGCTCCACTTATCTGGGTACGTAAATTCTCAGAATATGCGAATGTGGTCTGCGGAAAATTCACATAAATTTTGACAAACACAACTGCATCTTCTAAAAATTGGGGTGTCGACAGCAAATATCCCAAAGGCGGATACTGGGACCAATATTTTTTTATTTTATCGTCAATGCTGAATACAGGGAGAATATCTTAATGCCCCTTTTCAGCGAACTGCACGATGATGAGTTCAGGAACGGTTGCTTTCAACAGGTCAATGCAACAGCCCACACAACCATAGAAAATATAAATTTTATTCGTGATTTTTTTGAAAACAGAATTGTTCCGTTTCCTCCACGAAGTTGTGATTTAACGCCGTGTGATTACTTCTTGTGGCCATACCTCAAAGATACGGTTTTCAAAAATCATTTAAATAATCTAGAAGACCCGCAGAATCTAATTAGAGAAGCCACCGAAGAAATTTCACCAGTCACTTTAGTGAACGTTTTTGAAAACATAAAAAAAAGATAACACTTTGTTTGGAAAATAACGGTCAACAGTTTCAACACCTTTTGTAATGTTTGTTCTTTGTTATTTTAATTAAATTTTCAAAAATGTCAATAAGATTTATTTCACACATCTGGCCAGTTTAACATGTGACAGTTTCTAAAGTACCTACTTAATTTGAGCGTATGATTCTATCTAAGATGCAATTTTGGGTTTTCAAGGCTTGATCTAATTCAGTTACTTTTTGAACACATTGTATTTAGGCAACCTGGCCTTAGATTAAAATAAAAATCATAAATAATAATTTAGTATAATTGTAAAACAACAATTTGATAGTTATAATAAAATATAAATGATCAATCGCAAAATTAAATTACATATTAAAACGTTTTATGTAGGTACCAACTACATTATTTCTTTAGTAATAATTGTTAAAAAGTGACTTAAATAATTTACAACGATGACTTTCGCAGTTTCTAAACAATAGCAAATTCACGAGGGACTTCGAATGCTGCACGTCATCATTTTATGGAAACCTGAAAGAGGTCATGTAATTACAGAGATGAGTAGGTGGAAGACGTACAAATACACCACAAGAGCAGCAAGAACTAATTATATCGAACCAAGTGTCTATTTGTGGTTGTCCACTCATTGCTGATTCATATTAAGGAGAACTATGATCCCTTGACATAATCTCTATAACAATATTGGGTAGTGAAGTAAATAATAAATTAACATTGAGCTACTTGGATTGATTTATATTAAAGAATATAATACCCAAATAAAATATTAGATAAGATTATAAACATTTATATCTGCAATTAAATGGAAAGTTTAGTGACGCCACTGTTTATTTCTGAACTTTCATGATTTCCCCCAGTCAATACCCACTTTAAGTTGTTTAGAGATAGCAGCACTATCCTTGAACTACATCACACGCTACAGCGTACTTGCACTGCGTCACGTAGTTGTTAGGTTATAAATTCTCTACAGATGGCGCTTAAGAACGGAACAACACGACGGCCCTGTAGGTCGCGTTTTCTGTCTTAGTTAACCCTACTGCAGTCAGATGGTGGGTAGATACAAATTTGAAAGAGTATAAGTTTTCTATCTTTAGTTAATTTCCTGTTATCACATTAAAACTTTTGTGTCTTATAATTTTTAACAGTTCATTTTTTTTTTAAAGAAACTTAATGGTAAAAGTGGCGAACCTCCGATAGGGGACGCACTGGAAGAAGAAGAACGGTAAAAGTGAAACAATCGATTTTTTGTTATTTTTGAGCAATGTACGAAAAGTGAAAACTACTTAGATTCTGTTGCGTTTACCCGGTTTACCTAATTTAATTTAATTTTTAAAAAAAGGTATTCGGAAACGCTTTTTATTTTTATATTGTCACTGATTTGAATAGCATATAAAATTATATCGCGTAGTGTTTGCATTACTGTATTTTATAAATAAAAACATATCAAAATACCTTTTCCGAAAATATACCTACAACAGTGGCGGCTCGTGATAATTTATTTTGGGGGGCTCTAGTTGCTGAGAGAATGTAAACAAATAATAATATATAATAAACACTCACCTTCAGTAGCTGAGCAATTTCATACAAATAGAAAAAAGTTTTATGTACAGACGTAAAATAAAACATACAGTGAATTTTTCTTTTTAGTATACATATCCCCTATGTATACTTTTAAAATAAACGCAATATGTAGGCAACCAACTATACACTAAAAGTCACGTCACGTGGTTCGTAAAGGTTATGTTTCATGTTTGTAAATAAAAAATTAATCAAAATTAGTGGAATATCAAAATAATTTTAATTTAACGATTATTCTAAAACATAAAATATCAATAATACAAAACAGGAAGGAAAATAAAAACAGAAACAGTTAAAGACTAATTTTTTGACATTAACTTAATTTGATGATTTTTGCCACAGCATGCTAATTTTTTAAATCACCAAATTAAGTTAATGTCAAAAAATTAGTCGTTAACTGTTGCTGTTTTTATTTTCCTTTTTGTTTTGTATTGTTGATATTTTATGTTTTAGAATAATCGTTGAATTAAAATTATTTTGATATTCCACTAATTTTGATTTATTTTTTATTTACAAACATGAAACATAACCTTTACGCACCACGTGACGTGACGTTTATAGTGTATAGTTGGTTGCCTATATATTGCGTTTATTTTAAAAGTATACATAGGGGATATGTATACTAAAAAGAAAATTTCCCTGTATACACACACACTACAATAATCCCTTAAAAATATTACTGTTTTTACACAAAATCTAGTCTTCTGTCTCTGAGAAACAAAATGTTCGATAACTTTCTCGTCAAAATTGTTTATGTTTTTCTTCTAATGGAAGAGTTTTAAAATTGACTTTCAGAATACACATTATTTTCGGTCATTTTCTACCACCTAAAACTGAGGGCACCGTAACAACTAATTCGAATACAAGTCTCAAGCTGACGAACAACTAAACCGTAAACGCAGTAAATTTTCACGGGTTGAATTGCTATCAAAATAATATTTATATTTCATTCTCAGTCAAAACATATCAAATAATCAAATACCTACGCCCCAACGGACTAGTATACACTAAACCTTCTGCGTAAATAAAATATAGATAGTTTTGGTAATTCGAAGCCATCGAAGCCATAAACTCAAACAATGTTTAGATTTTACTGAAGAATAAATAAATTTTAAGGGAATAAATACCAATTTATCTTTAGCTGCATTTCAAGCAATATTTTATTATAGTAATGTTTGTTTGTTTTCTTTTAAATACCTATATTTTTATAATTTTATGTTTTTATTTAAACTATTCTTGAACACCGAATATTGTAATGATATACAAATTGAAACAAACAATTTCATTCAAATGCACAACATCTTCTTTCTGTTATAAATTTAAAGTTCTAAAAGTCTTAGTAGTTATTTTTTATTTCTTGAGGTAAAAAATATATCTACTAATAATTGTGTTTATTATGAAATAAATCTGTAACACGCTTCTCAATAAACGAATGCGAATCTTCCCGGTGCTCTCATACTGGCTCCAAAATCGGGAGCCTTCGGGTAACTTAAGAAAGCAATAGGCCAATAGAGCATCCGCAATCGGCAATTTCCGTTCACGGTTAGTTCTTTTATAAATTTCTTATGCGGACGAGGCTGAGCCCTAACGATTTACGATATAGGTAGCCGTCGCGTCGCAGGCGGATAATAATATGTTATACATTAGTAATGCTTTATATAGATATGCAAAATTTGTATTGTAATAATTAACAATAAATTGTATGTTATAATTAAATAAGTAAATTACTTTTACTCTTTACTAAGAATGGTTTTGGGAGGCGCGAGCCCTTGAGCCCCTATGGAGCAGCCGCCACTGACCTACAATAAGGAAATTTACAACATAAGATGAAATATACAACTACTACACACTACAGACCATTCGCGCAAGAGAGTGAGAGTTGTTTTATAGGTTATCTGTGACCACGCCGTTCGAAAATAATAACGCGTTAATGCGAACCGTAACCGTTCAGGAACCTCGAACCATAACCGCGATCCCGTGGTTCTATTTTCGAACATAATGTAAATGCGCAGTGTTGTCAATATTGAGTATACTCTACCTACTCTGCCTGCTACTCTAACGAAAGCGTGCTGGAACTAAAAAGCACTAAAGATTGACATATTTTTGAAAGAAAGAACGCTGCTCAGTTAAAAATAACGAAGAAAAAATGATAGATAGAAAATTATCCATTTTTTGCAATTATTTTAGCGGTTGTTTCATTTCATGGAGTTTTTGTAAGATTTATTGTTTTGCAAACGCGGTCGGGTATCACCCCCAAACGGGTGACAACTGATGCGCCCCCCTCCCTAGCTGCGCCACTGATCATTCGTCCAAATGAACAACGTGCTTTTGACGTATGGAAAGTGTCAAATAATAGCCTCCTTTAGGAAATAGTAGTCGAAAAAAGTTTTATAGACAGTCCAAAAAATAAATGCTGTATAATTATTAGAAAAAGTAAAAAAAGGAGAAATTCTAGTAATACTGTTGCCGATCTTCTGAAGAGTACCTATCAGTTAGCATAATATATTTATGGTGCATTTTTTAAAATTCAATTATATGTAATAAATTTTCCTGTGGTTTTTATTTAAAGTAATTTTAGTAACACATAAAGTTGGCATACCTTTTTTATTACAATATGCTAATCCAGATCACACTTTGAAAATATATTAAAATTGCAACATTATGCTTAAAATCGCGGAGAAATGTTTATATTTTGTAATTTGTGTTTTTAAGATTTAGCACTTATAAGCAGACATTTCTCGAGATCTAATTAGTAACAGTAGTAATAATAAGAAGTCTTTTTGATATAATAGTGCAAGGTAAACTTTATTAAGAAAACGGCAGTAAGAGCAATTATGTCAAAATTACTTCAGAAAAATTTGGAGCCATAAAAACATATAATGTTAATGAACGACCTTATCTGTAAGATAAATAATAGCCTAATTATATAAATTATACCTCTACTAATTGATGTGCCAGGTCATTAATTTCGAATTTTTTAGTTTACGACTACCGAATTACGGACATTATGTACATAAAAAGAAGAATTTCGATCTTGATTTTTAACTTTACAATGAGAAAAACTAAAGATGTGCGGGCATGTTCGGTCAAATAAAAGAAGTTTATCGAACCACCAATGATCGCGATGGTAAGATCATCAGAGAGTTCCTCTTCGTTCGTTATAAGTTATATAATAAACTTTACAGGATAAGTGATATGTAACCTGCTTCCTATCATGCCGCAATTAAATTGAGTAGCGATTGCTTATACTAACTAATATAAACACAAAGCAATTAACGTAGGGATATTTTTATCTTGTAAACCGTAGTTTTAAAAATTAGAAAAATTGTATATCAACAATCCGTTTCATGTTATAGTAAATTAATATTAATAAAGTTTCTCAGGGAAAGCTTTTATTCTTTTTATCTAAATAAAGATGTGGAAACAATATCAAAAATTGTCAGGTAAAAACAAACACACATTTTTTCAATACAAAAATAAATCAATATTGTTGTTAGCGATACAATTTGTCGAAATCTTGATTTATCTAGGTTTAAGGTATCAAGTTTGTTATAGATAAAGAAGGTAATTTATGGCAATATTTTGAACTGGTTCAATTTAAAGATTTTATGCTTTATTTGACTACGTATTTCAATCATAAAAATTCTTTAATTACGAGTATTAAAATATATTAAAGTCTTTCATTTGTATTAACGAATTTTGCCAAACTAACAATCTTCACTATATTTTTAATGTTATAATAGGTGTTCTTTTGAATTTGTGGTCTAGTTCGTGCCTTGTCTTAAATCATATGGCCAAACACTTAACCTCACATGCCCATATTTAATATTTTTAATTTGACATTTGCTTAAAATGATGTCATTATTCTTATTATTAAAAGATGCTGGGCATATTCACCACCTTCCCGAATATATATTATACGAGGTGTGTTCAATTGAAACCCATCTTTAGCCCTTAAAAAATTTATTCAGAAATATAATTACAAGTAATTACCACCACAATTAAGGCACCTATCACATTGTTTCACCAACCGATGTAGGTATACCATGCCCATAGAATCCTTGTGGCTACTAACTGAAGAATTCTTTCACAGCGTTTTGTACTTCTGCGTCCGACTGAAAACGTTTACCTTTTAACGCCTTTTTCAGTGGCCCAAAAATATGGAAATCCCAAGGAGATAAATCTGGACTGTAGGGTGGATGCCCTATAATCCTCCATTTCTTCTGTTGCATATTTTCTTTTCTGTGAAAGAATTCTTCAGTCAGCAGCCACAAGAAGGGTATATGAGCAGGGTATACATCGGTTGGTGAAACAATGGTATAGGTACCTTAATTATGGTGAAAATTATTTGTAATTATATTTCGGAATACATTTTTTATGGACTAAAGATGGGTTTCGATTGAACACACTCGTATGCTACTACAAACAGTACCTGAAAATGGGCCTGTGAAATACGCTAGAACGTACATAAAAAGCAGTCACAGTCAGCTACACTACAAATTTAAATAAGGCTTTGCTTCAGTATAATTGTTTTACATAGACAAAGATTTACTGATAAAATTGAGACAATGCAGGAACTAGTTAACGAATTTAAAGCTATGAAGTATCTCTGGCAAATATTTCTAAAAATTATTTCATTCATGCCTTATATGTATAAGGTTGACTTTTATAATTTAATTTTTTATCTGTTCACTAAATCCAATTTTAAGGTAATGTAATAAGTAAAGATTTACGTATCCCGTGAATTAAATCTTTATTAGTAAGTGACGTGGACGACTATTCAGAGTAAATTGAACGCCTGTTAATAAAAGTCAAATTTATTGTGTAAAGTTTGTAAAGTTTTGTTGAACTTATATAGTGAGAGCAAATAGAAATTCAAACCACGTGATCTAATTTTTACCGCCATATAGGCAACACATTCTGCACGGTTCGGAATACTGTAAAATGACAAAGGCCCAAAAAGGTCGTTGCTATTGGCGTAACATCAGATTACCTTGACTAAAAAAATTCTATTTGAAATGTGTTTTAATAATTATTGTGTTGGTTACAACTTACAAAGTAGGTCCTGTTTTAAACAGATTTGAAATTGTTGTAGGTAATGATAATTTTCTAACTACTGTTTTTTGACTTTGATCCATTCATGGTTGAATATCATCATAGGTACTTTTATTTAAAAATTTTAATCACCTAGGAGGTTTGCGTCTACAAGTGCAATAATTGCTTTGTGTAAACCATTCAATGAAGTAATACTTGCGGTTTATAAAAGCTGAACTCAGAATATTCAAATGTTAAAATTAATCCACGCACATCATGTTGATAGGAAAACGATTTAATAAATCGTTGCTCAAAGATGCCGCAAAATCCTGGAATTATGGAATCACATTTCATCCTGCAGTTTAATGGAAATAATTGCACAAACAATCCTAATTATTTACTAAAATTATCTTAACTGAATGAAGAAAATATACAAATCAAAATCTAGTTGAAAAGCGCTTTATACGATTTCACTTGAAAATTTGAAAGAGGAAGACGGAAATAATTCTATCAGCTTAACAATATTTCTTTATTTTAATTTTAGTTCTTTGGATGTTATTAAATACAGCAAGCAACAAAATCATTGGTGTCCTCGGTGGTGAACAAGAGTGGTACTTGTAAACGAAGGTTGTCGGATTCGATCCAGACCGAAGGCAGGTGAAATTATTTTATGTGAATAAAAACTGAAACCTTTTGGATCCAGGGTAAAACCGTAGGATTCATGTCGATATGATGTTTGATACCGTAAAGATTTTTCCAGAAGCAGAAGCTCCTTGTGTTTGGCAAAATTTTAGTCAGGTAGTGCTTAACAAGGAGACGCGCTTTAATATTTTGTACACGCAAGCTTAAATTAATTACGGGTCTATAAAAGTAAGTTATTATTAAAACTCATAGGAGGACAAGAAATAAATGACAATTTGAAACACCGAAGTTTTGGATAAATTGAGGTTTTATGTATGTGCGAACCGTGTTGTAAATTTTATCAACTCCTTTCTAACTGAACACAGTCAGGTGGGACACCAGCAATATGATCGTGGTAACCATAAAAACTGATTATTATGAATTCGAAGACTTCCACGGTCAGTGTCAGTGTTAAATGAACGTCTTCCGGGTCGGGACCATGTCATTGTTGAGACAGAAGAACTCAACCCTTTTTTAAGGGGCTCCTTCAGGAGGAAAAGAGGGCATTAAAAGAGCACGGTTACTCAACGTGTCAACCACGCCAGAGGCGAAACTCTTTTAGCAAGAGGAAGGAGGAAACGGTAACTCAACTTGTAACCAAGCCAGTGACGCAACCCCTCTGAAAAATTCTGTTAGAATTTTAGTAGAGTGTGGAAAAATATATCGAAGGTTCTATGCAATGAGAGGCATGGCCACTTTTTTACTTTTACATGCTTATGAGCTGAGCATACAAGTTAAAATTTCATAAAATGTTTATAAGCCCTTTTTGGATGAAACCCTTGATATATTTTCAAATTACGGGTAAGATTTCAAAGTATTTAATTATTGTATGATTTAAATTTTCCATTAAGTGCTGGGAGGGAATTTACTAGTTACTACAGAAATAACTACAGAAGAAGAAGGCGGTACAATAAATTAACAGAAAATAACAATTAGCTTGAATTAGATTTGACTTAGAAGCACATCAAATTAAATACAACATAAAAATCAAATTAATTATGCCTACCTTATAATATCCAGTTACAATGTTTATTTCTTATGTATCATATTTCAAGTATACTTAGTAGTATTTTATATATCGCTGTGATTAGAGTATTTAGGCGATTATTTTAGCCGTCTGTAGTTAGTTATTTGTACAACTAGTAATGAAAGCAATACTTTTTTTCATGAGTTTGAAGTTTCATGAACGACGGCGAAGCCGGAGTGCATCAATCAAACGAGTGAAAAAAAGATGCTTTCATACGAGTTGTACACAATATTTTTTTGCATTTTTACATTTTAAATCCTTCAAAACAGGATAAAAAGGATTTGAGAATTGGCAGTTGTCAAACTGACAATTTACAATATTTTTATTTAAAGCATACTTACTTAATGCAAAATGTAAAATTATAGCTATTTTTCTAACACTAATATCTTATACTGTTTCTATGGTGCATAAGAGCTCACTTGTTATGTTTCCTTTAAAATACGCTTTCTCTATAAAATACGCCGTCAATGACAACGTATTTTATAGGCCTTTAAATACGTCGTTGCCTAGCAATCTTTGCATTTTGTGTATTATGACACGTCTCAAATAATAATTTATTAAAATTTCTAATAATATATTAGTGAAAGAAAATGTCTGATATTAGTGTTAGAAAAAATCTTGAAGATAACTCGTGTTTTATAGTTTAAAAATCTCGGTCTATCAAATCCTCGGCTCACTTCGTTCGCTCGGATTTGAACTACCACCTTGATTTTTAAACCTTCTATAAAACACTTGTTGTCTTAATAGCTATAATATAACAAGAATATTATGCGATTTATAATAGACGAGGACGTTGCTAGGTGACGAGGCGCTAGCCGAGTCAACTATGCAACGTCGGAGTCGGTTTAAATCGCATAATATTCGAGTTATATTTCAAGCTTTATCGTATCATTGGCAACAGTTTGTTTATATTATGTAACTAGCGAATTATGAAGCCGGAGTTGCTATGCTATTATGTTATACATAATTATTAATAAAAGTGTAATATAAAGTTGTCTTTATAATCAATGATACGATAAAATAGTTAAAAAAAGTGTTGCTTTCTTTATGATTTTTTGATAAAAAAAGTCCACTTTTTTTGTCAAAATGCAAAAAAATAAATTTGTAGGGCGTTATTAAATGAAGTAGCATAAATTACACAGGTGAATGTAGAGGTGAAAAAATAGCGTTCGAGTTAAATATATCTTAGGCTAAAAGTACGCGCCTATAAGGAAGGACACAGATCTTTAACACACAAATAGTAATTTTCGTTAGCAAATCAAGCTTTTTGTATCGAACGTTTGTATTTGGTACATACCTATTTGTGTGTACACCTACATGATAAAAGATAAATACAATTATTGTTTAAGGGCAGGACTTTCCACCTTCTAATAAAGTCTCTGATAAGCTATTTAGAAAATATTTTCTATAAAAACGAAGGCAACCAAGAAAGATAACTATAATATAACTAATATTATAGCCCTAAAATAAATGGAAACGCTGTAATCAATCATACACATCAGCTTTACTATCTGTATCTATTGATCAGAAAACGAACACTTATACATTTTCTGCAAAGCGATAGCTCCAATAATAAAAAAGAAGAGTTATAAAACCCCCTACCTAATTACTTTTTAATGAAATTTGTGTGGATAACTATTTCATTTTGTGTTCAAATTGTGAAGCCATAATCGCTTACAGCGCTTGCAGTAAACGGGTTTAAACAATGATAATGTAAAATATTTTTGCCACGTATAAGGTGTTTGTTAAATATAAATGTTTTATATCAACTTCTTCTTGATTTATTAATAAAAATGCATATTTGTTCCGTAACTTTTATAACGTTTAAGGTGATACGATCTGTTCAAAAATTTGTTAACAATTTCCTATGAAGCCCATTCTACATCTCTATCTATTGTACAAGATATATGATGTGGATGCACTCAATAGTGGGTTCTTTAAGGTGATGTCCATTATTAGCAAGTAACTTGCAACATCACTTGCGAGTGCGACTCTCGCGACTTGTGTAGACACGTCCGAAATTGCAGCTGGCAAGTAGAATTCTCTTGCATCCACTGGCGTGCGGTTCTAGGAAGCGATAGAAGCTCCGCTCCCCTTGCCTTCATTCATAAGGCAAAACAATATAATTTGTTAATTTTAACATACTGCCGAAACAAAAAAATTATATTGTTTTGCCTTATGAATGAAGACAAGGGAAGCGGTGCTTTCATCGCTGCCATGGATCGCACGCCAGTGCTTGCAACAGTTGCTTTCAGATAATAATAGGATCTGCAGTGTAAACAGTTATTGCGTGAGTGTCGGATAGTAATTTTCGGTTTCCAAACGTGTTGGAAATATTTTCCGTGAATAAAGTAAAAGATAGCGGAGGGACGTCACTGGTCGAAACAACAAACTTTTACGCTAATTTCGCGGTGGGAGATATTGCCCGAGCTTTGGGACGTTAAATGCAGGGCCGTAGCTAGGCGTTGGCGATGGGGGGGGGGGGGGGGGTCGGGAAAATAAAAAACGCATACTTTTGTAACATTTTACATTGTGATTAACATTTAAAAATGCATAAGTACTAGTGTTTCGTTTAGATATAGGTATTAATCTTACAAAACTAGTAGGTTACGTTTTTTAGCACAGAATTTATTTATAACATCTTCGGAACTAATATAAATACCTCTGTGTACGGTCATTAGAGCTAATCCGTTCAATCGTTCATTTAATATTGAATTTCTAAGCCAAGATTGGAGACGTCTTAGAGTAGAAAAAGATCTTTCTGGAGTTGCCGTAGAGCAAGTCAAAGTGGCTAGTATTTGTAAGAGATCTTTAATAATTGGAAAAAATTACTCATCTGCTTTTAAAAATGCATCAATAGCCGTTCTTGACAGATTATACATATTACTTCTTATAGCTGTTATAGTTGTAAGTCACAATAATTAGGTAATGTCTTATATCTATATCTTTAGAAAATATTTCGGTACTTATTTTTTCATGAGAGGTTTTGTCATGGAGGGGGGGTTGAACCCCCTAACTCCCCCCTTATCTACGACCCTGGTTAAAAGTAAAGACTACCGCAACAGGATAGAAAAACAAAATGCATTAAAAAATGTACGATTCTGAATCATTTACTATAAACAATGCAGCAGGTTTTTCATATTGAAAACTAGGAGATAAAGATTTATGCAGAAAGTGTAAGTTCGACTACCTATCCATTTTATTCTAGCGAAAAGTGTTTTATTCACAATCATTATTGTAATATGCCGATTCCTAACCTTTTAGCGGTTGGGAAATACGTCATTCCTAACTGTAATGACAATCTCTTGGGTGGAAAGCGACAGAAAACACTTCCCACCCACGGGCGGGAAATGTTTATGTACGATTGCCTAGCGACACTGTCATAGATCTATATGTTAAAGTAGGCTAAAATAAATTATAATAGAGCTGTCAAAAAATATTAATAAAATTCATGATTAATGATTGTGAATAAAATAGTATACATACCTCGGTGGGAGTTTCATCACAGCCTCGCGCTTTGTCTGACCACGAGGCTTCGCCTCTCGGTCATACATCAAGCCCTCGGCTGTAATGAAACATTTCCCACCTCGGATGTAATGTACTATTTCAATCCATTGTAAAAATTACATCTTAATCTATTGACAATATTGATTATGAAAATTATGAAGTTGATTATTATTATTTTCTTCATATTTTTGTGTTTTAGGGCCTACATCAAATTATTCTTCTTTAGCCGATCTCTTACATCGTGTTTACGATAGAATTAAATTTAAATAATAGTAACATGAAGTTAGTATGAACATATTTATGAGAAAGAATTATTCGAAATACACTAAATATTTTAATAACTGATTTAATGAAAGTATTTTTTTTAGATTTATTTATGTCGGATCCTGGGACAAGATGCAGATTTTATATATCTTCGTTAATAATGTAAGAGTTCGTATGTCATAGTAATTAGTAGGGCTAGGATTTTAATGACGTTAAAAATCAGCGAAAATGCAAAATAAAAGATGCAATTATGACTTAAAAATCTCGCAAAAATGACATAAAAATTTAAAAAGATGACATATAAATCTGTTGATAAGAACGTGAAGAAACTGAATAAGACTGCAAAATTATTGTTGGTTCATTCCCACCCACTGCAGGCCAGTCTTAGAAAACAGCTATGTAAGTTACTGACTCACTGACTGCATTCCAAAGAAATTTAATCCCTTAATGGGCATTCTTTTCTGGATGACTTAAGCACGTTCCCAGAAAACATTAACTTTGCATTTAGCTAACAATAGAGGTTTTAGGCTTCATTTCTAAACAGGTAAAAATACCGGAACAACCGGAACTACCGAGAAAAGAAAAATATTGCATTTTGTTCTAGACTGCATGAAAAATAAAACTTTAACAAAAGTTTATAAGCTCGCCAAGTAAAATATCGCAAAATATCAAAAAAATTAACGCTATTCCTCAAAAATGCAAAAAATTCAAAGAAAAACACACAAAAACCCCAAAGAATGCTGGAAATACCATAAAAATTAGCAAAAAATACCCCATTCCTCAGAAATGGTAAAAAATGCAAAAAATGCACCAACAAGTTGCTCTCATGTGATTCAATGTATCCTGAAACACGTTTATATATAACTGAGCAATGTCTCAGACTTTCAGAAAAAAAGATACAAAATCATCGAAATCCTAACCCTAGTAATTAGCGTTGTTGTTATATGGTGTTTAGGTAATTATTGTAATTATGTACTACTGCTCAACAAAAGCTGGTATGTGAAAAAACCAATTCCTGTTATAGAAATTTGTCGTATGTTTCTCCAACGCTAGTACGATTACTTCAATAAGTCGTTTATCGCTTTTAAAATTTGTCGTGTGCAACGTTGTGTCGTGTGCGACGTTGCTGCGTTAACTTCAATAAGTGTTATGTTGCCTTAGAAGTGATTTGACACTTCGTTGATATTTAGAATCGTTAAATAATATTATTATATGTTGATTGTTCTACAATAAGAAGGTAAGTTTGCAATCATAACATTTATAACAATGACAATATAATAAATAAAACCGATTTTACTCGGTTAGTTGTAATTTGTAAAAACAAAATCCCAACGAAGTTTCAACCGGCTTATATGATCAATTACGTTTTTATACTTCTTTGCCAATTAAGGTATGATCCGTAAGAAATTATAATAGAATAATTTTTATTATTTCATTTGTGTTAATAACTGAAAGTGGATTGCCATGTAACTAATTGGTGACGACTTACTGAATTTGCACTATGCTTTTATTATTTCGTTATTATCCAATTGTAACGCGATGGAGAGAGGAAGATTAAAGATAAAACTAGCTTAAGTCATAAATGAAGGAGCTCAAAACTACATAGAAAAGTGGAAGTTGCGGAGCAGATAAATTGAACTGCATCCATGAATCAGAACTGTTGTAGAAACCCTAAAGTATAGACAACCTTCACAACCTTAGATCAAGACTATTGTTATGAAGGGAAAAGGGGTGCAAAACCAAAACAGTACACAACTCCCGTAGTTTTAAATCATGACCATTGTTACAAACAGGGCCGCGTTAAGGCATGTTGGTACCCTAGGCATATTTTAATGTATTTCTTTCACTTCTCTATGATTGTTTCTAAGACACAATGTTTAATTTTTATTTTGCCGCCCTCATCAGACTGCCGCCCTAGGCAGCTGCCTTTCTTGCCTAATGGATAAATCGGCCCTGGTTACAAAGACTTACCTAACACACGTAGTTCTCTCAAAAAACCCGACGACCTTTTTTTAAATCCTGATCTGTCAGGAAATAATACAGCACTCTCCGATGCTAACCAGGATCTAGCAGAAATTGATCAGATGATATTTCAATCGACTGATTCTGATGGAGTACTTACTTAGTACTCAAAGGGAACCCTTTTCCCGTAACCACAGCGATAATGCGTATGTATCACCAGAAGAAGAGGGAATCACGGATAAAGGAGAACACAAAAGAGGAAAAGACTAAGAAAAGCAAGCAGTAGGAGTAAATGAAAGGTTACTTGAAATTGAGCATAATGAGAAATTGGTAAATAACAAAACTGACGGAAAAACAAAAAAGCGCAAAAGCAAAGGCCAAGCCAATCCTTCACAATGAAAGAGGGCCAAGAACGTCCAAGCTAGATTACTACCTGTAGGCGAAGCTTACATAGGATTTGAAAAAGATAACTTCGAAAATTACCAGGAAATTTCTCACAAAACGAAACGTTAATAACCATCGGGATGTAAAGGTCACAAAATTGCCGCGAAGGGATCACAGCAGAAATTTGAATGTGCCGAGATTTCCGATGATGAACGAAAACGTACTGGTCTTGTTTTACATATCAAGCCGAAACCTAGGAGACGACAACAAACTGTGGTCGAAGAATCACGAAAGCAAATTAGATTTAAATATAACATAATTTATTGTATGAAATAATAAAACAACATATTTGTACAATAATGTTTCTTGCGACGTTAGGAGTTCGTGACAGGACTAAAAGGTCCTCGATTAGGCAAAGTAAACATAATAAACAACGTCGAAGAGCGGCCCCAACTCTCCGAAGTCTACCAAAGGTCGAATTTCACTATTCTAGGGCTTCCGGTAGGAAACTGTACCTAGAACCGATATGGAATAGTACATTTGTACCGCGAATTTCGTAACTTTTATCAGCACGAACATAAAAAAGTATGCTCCTGACGAATCTCCCTACAAATATTAGAACTTAGAAATATACATTCCATGAAAGGATCAGTGCAACAAATATGTAATGTTTAAAAAAAGGTAACCTAAAGCCGATTATAACAGTCACATGGCCAGGAAAGAGCAGGCACGCAATTAAGGGTGTATCGTCACAATCTCATTAACAATGAAGTTTCTTGCTTTTTGTGTCATGAGGGAAATGGGAGCTTAGAAAGCAATATTTTTGCCTCAATTATGATGAGATTTTTTAGGGCAGAAATAATAGATAAGTGTTATGCGCCTAGCATTATAATATGGAGTGACAGATGTTGCTACCAAAACCGTAATATGAACATGTCGAATGGTATTTTATAATTGGCTGTGGAAACCAAGTAGGATAGAACAAAAATATTTGGAGGTAAGACATACCCAAATGGAAGCAGATTCGATTCATAGTGTGATACAAAGAATTTTGGGGAGAAGGGACGTACCTGTATCAGCAAATTACATAAAAATAATAAAATCAGCAAGACAGAATCCGACAACTTATGAGGTAATATCTCTGACATATACAAATTTCTATATGTAAATATAACGACCGAATGTATACATGCATCCGACCTGGATACAAGAAATGGGATTCCTGTGTAACAGATATTTATGATTTTCAGTATCTACCAAAGGGAAATATAAAATACAAACTTAACTTTTTCGATTATTGGGCAGAACTTCCTCGAAGATAAACTAGAACAAATACGATCAACCACGATCCTCTATACTTATGCCCATCTTCAGGAACTAAAATTTAATTATCTTAAACTTTATAACAACCTACGGCACAGGAACTGCAGTTCTAAAGAAAAATGTTGAGATATTAAACCCTAAAAATTTTGTTTTTCAGTTGAGAATTACCTCAGGGCCGAGCTATTTTCTTTATTTAGTTGTATTGCAGTTAGTGGTCAAATATTTTTACCGTTCTGTTATAATAAAATAACTGCGGAACGTTAAAAGCACGGTATAAAGCAAACGTACCACATCAAGACACTGTTTTACATAAAATGTGTATGGTGCTTTTACTTTGCAATTTTTGAGCTGTATCTCAGTAAGCAAGACATTTTGGACTAATAAAGGTTAACTTAATGTTACCACTTCTAGATTTATCTGTGCAATCCTTTTAGTTCATTTATGAATGCTCTGTATAGATAGTTAATATTTAAATTCGATGTACTGATAAATACAGAAATGAAAATCTCTTAGGAACATTCCAACTTTAGCTCTATTGTTTAGTGGACAAAGATAATTTTTATATGTAAAGTATTAAAGAACCACTTACGAGCTGAATTATCAATTATTGTAGTGGACGTTCAAAGAATTAATTTACAAATAATTATTACTCCTTGTAGTAGCACAATTTCCATGTTTAGTATATAACGTAAAACTAATAAATTCAACATTTATGAACATTATTAGGTATTATCTATCCTTACTCATTACATAAATATTTATCGGTTAACGGCGATCACAGTAAGGATTACTTGCTTCATGACCTTAATCAGCGATCTAACATCTATCCGTGAATCGAAGGACTAGTTACAAATGCCCGATTACCTTCGTGCCAAAGGCGTAACAACTAGTTTTTTATTAAAAATAAATTTAGATTTTTTAATAATTGTGTTTTCTGACTGCAATTAAAAAACAAACACTGATTATTTCCAATTTACTTTATGTTGTTGTTTACTTTATGTAATTAGTCAAGTTATTAAAGGAATGAAATACTAGCTGCTCTGATAAAATTGATTAATTTAAGAGTTTATTTGCTAAATTTTTTAGCAAAAAACTTTAATTTGGGTGTATTAAATAAAAAGAAAAACAGAAGTTTTAGAAATTTTTACAATTATTGAAGATAATCCAGGGTAGCTTGTTGTACTTTCACAAATTGTTTATAAACAAGAAGTTATTTGCAATAATTTTATGGACTTATATACTTTTCATTTGAACTAAGCTATTTGAAATTACTATTATTTAAAATTAAATATTTGTAACTAATACAATTTGACGTCCTTTTAATTTATCGATGCAAATTTCTTTTCGATATGAGGATGTAAAGTGAATTTTGAATTGTATTTTTCGATTGTCAAGTTCTTTAATACAAGGTTGATAATTTATCCAGACTATTAAATGACGGAGCTATTGGACTGAATAAATATTAAATAGTAAATAAGCGAATTTTAAACTTTTACAGAATTGTGAAGAAAATCTTCTGCAATTATTACAAAAATGAAAAGTTATCGAATTGAATATTTAACTTAAACAAATCAGCAAGTACCATCTGTAATCTCCGCCTCTGGATTCTCATCTACAGCGGGTATGCGGATCACGGACAAACGGCATTCTAGTTTTTTTAAGTCGTTTTGTGCAGGTCGTGTTTTCTTGCTCGTCTGTCATATTTGCGGGGCGAGTCCCTGGGAAAGCTTTTATAGTATTCACTACTGATATTGTATCTATCCCGGAACTATAGTCTTTTATGTTAATCAACACTCCTAGTTTCAATGAAATATACCGAGTTAGAAATTCAAGTTTTGTTAGGCCAAGATTGCTACCGAACTGCTCAATTTTGCTAATCGTTTGTAAAATTTCTAATACTTTCTAAAGTAATAAAAACAAAACCATTGTTATTGTTAGCAAATATAGTAATTTCGATAGTAATTTTTTATATGATTTTACACAAGTTTTGAAAGAATAATTTACCCATTTTAAAAGTATAGAAAATAGGTTAGAAGGTAAAACTATTAGATTTCAATGACATCTTAAAACTAACCAGGACTGCGCTTAGGTACAAGAATATTTTTGTTTCCTTTGTACAAAATGTGCATTTTTTTTTAAAGCTATGTAAGTTTTTATTTGAACGGCTACATCAAAAGCTAAATTGCCAAAGTTGTACAGAATTACAAGAGAAATCTGATGATATATTCAGATTTTGTGAGATCACAGGATCTTTTACGACATATTGAAATAACAAAAATCTATCTGTTTTTTTTTTAAATTTTATGTATTTCATACCCAGATTTTAGAGTATAAATGAATACGTCATTGTATATATACTTATTTGTGTAGAAATTACTTAGTTAAACTTTTTGAGCTTCAATACAAAAGGATCAAATGAAGGAAGAGGAAGGTAGAAATGAAAGATGCTTAGAAAATTCGAAATAAAACGTATTTAGTGGAAATTGCTAAAATAGAAGATAATATTAAAATTATGAATAATAAAAACAAGTTAGAAAAATCTAAAGGAGGAGAAAATTTATATTAATAATGATCAAAGATCAAACGAAAGAAGAACGATAAGTGCAGATAAGGGTAAGGCGAAAAGCTAAAGAGGAAACAAATTTGGGTAAAAAGGTTAAAATAGGATACCAAAAGTTGGAAATAGATGGCAAAGAACTGGTCTGAAACTGCGAACAACAAAAACTTGAAGAAGTGAAGGTAGATGACCAGATAATAGAAACAAATTTAAAAAACCGATAAAGAAGTAGGACAGGATAGATGGAAAAACGCATCAGGCAGAGATAAAGGAAATGGAAAACAATAAACAAATATCTACTAAGACAATGAAAAACGCAAAGAGTGCAGACAAATTGAAACTTATAAGGAATAAATTCAAAGATATAAAATCAATTTCATAGCACTTCAGGAAACATATATTAAAGAAAATCAAGTTAACGATGTAGATGGCTACACATTTTTCAATAGTGGAGGAAATCAAACAAATTGGGAATAGGCTTTTTAGTAAATAAGTGCATTTGTTGCTGAATCTTACGGGGATTAGTGAAAGGTGTTATTATGAGGCTGAAGGGTAAATTTAGAAAAATTAGTATACTCAATATACTCAATATGCATGCTCCTACACAGGATGCGAAGAATGAGATGAAGGAAAGGAATAAAAAGGTATGGTTTGGTACGGAGTGTGAAGGTGTCATAGAAGCAAGGAAGGTAGCAAGACAAAAGATGTTAAAAGAAGAAACCTAGGAAAATCACGAAAGATACAGACAGCCTAGCAAAGATGCAAAGAATATTTAGGCCACTATAACTACGATGTAAGAAATCAAAAAGGCACTACATGTTACTTGAATTTCTGACTCGCCATAAGTTATACGCCACGAATTCCTCTTTTAAGGAGAAAAACCAATGAACTGAAGATGGATCAGCCCACATAGTAAAACAAAAAACGTGATTGAGTATAAGGGATTTGTTACGACGACCGTTGATTAGACATTTCTTGGGAAAAACTTATAGTACATAGATGCAAATTTGCAAAGTAGGATTTTGGAATATTACAAACTGATTGAAAATATTTCTAAAATTGGACAACTTCCGATTATACCGGAAGTAGACAGTAGACACTAACATCATTATTTCAAATAGAACGCCCTGTATATTTTTAGATATTCAGAATTGCCTTTTAACGACGAGTTCAACGATGTGGCATTAGGTATAGGGGTCTATCCCTAACAGTTCAGTAGTTATTTAATTGTTTTTGAAAAATATTCGCTTTGGATGAACGCCATTGGAAAATTAGTTAGTTCGAAGTAAGCTTTCTTTTTCAAGACTTAGTTTAAGGACTCTATCATCCATGGAATAGTTAAGATTACTTGACACTAACTAATTTTCCGGGTGATCAAAAAATGCCGACCTCGATTTTTCCCAATTTTTTAAATAGAACACTCCATATTTGATTTGATAATTTGTTGCAGTAGAAATCACTCACTTGTTGTTTTATGTAAATTCTCGGATTTACTTTAGTCTAGTTAGTTGTATATTTAGACTTCCCAGTTACATCTAAAGATTGCATGGTTGCATACAATGCTATTGCATACGTCACGCCTCTTCTTATTTTTGATATTCACTTCGTGGGTTTTAATCTTAGGGAATTTGTAAATTTTAGGTTGGTTTTCGTCAGAGAATTCTGTTGGCAAATTCGTTACTTAGTTTCTTCTACGTTAGTCATCGGTCAAGAATAGGCGTCCTTTACTCTGGCTTTAGTATTTGGTTATCCAAAATTAGTTTGATTATCCGAGGTACGACAGATGAAAATTGCTATTTAGTTTGCCTTTTGGGCCTTTAGTGAATTTAGAACGGTAGTCGTTTTGGATTATAAGCAATTTTCAAGAATTGATTTGGATTTTAGCTATTCGAGCGACCATTTTGATAGGAGCGTTTCGAAGGGCATTTTAACATCTGGTGGTATGTAATGCATTGGTTTTATTTAAAGATTTCTTACGGTATTCGTTGTATTTCAGCCCTTTTTCTTGGAGTACGTTTTAGTACTTTTTGTGGTTGGTGCTGTTTTTCCTGCACAACGTGTTCGTAGAAACCACCTGTTCGACATCTGTTGTCCACGTGTTATTAGAGGTCACGTTTTTGGTTTGGAATTTTTGGAGCCGAAGAAATTAGTCCATCCTGTGTTTAATTACCCTGCAATTAGCTGGAATTTCCCCTAACTCAACTTCGTATCCTGCAAGTTTAGTTTTAAACTCAAGGTTTGATTTTGAGGTTATTTTGTGTAAAGTTAAAGTTAGAAACATTCAAACATATTTCATTAAGCTTGATAATTTTGGTATTTAACTATTGTTACTAATTTGATTAGAAACGTTTATTAGAAATATTTACAGTAATTAATTTGCATTTAATTTCAAGTATTAGTAAAAATTTTCAATCGTCATTTAGTAAATCGTACTCCAGTACGCTTAACTAAATATAGTGGTTGCTTTTACAGCAACGTGAATTTATGAACTGAAATTTTTACTTTGTAAAGGAATATTCAAATTTTCGTGTTTCAACTTAGTCAATTATTTTCTTTTAATTTATTTTTTTTATTCAGTCGTAATTGAATTTGTGGTTACCGATAGGTCTCGCAAGACATTGTTATTATTTACTTTTGTGTTATTATGTTTTTTTTTATAGCTGCGACAACGACTAAAGTGAGCTCATTTTTATCTGTGTGCGTTAGTTATTAATTTATATCCTTGCGAACCCTCAGAGGGTCTACGTTCGTTTAATTACGATATTGTTACTTTGAACCTTATATATATTTTTTCCTTTAGTTAAACCACGATTGGTGTTATTTTGAACATTCCATTTAGTTAGACTTCGTTGTTTAGATTTATGTTTGATTCCAAACTTAGTTATTTATTTGATCTCATTTATGATAACTTATTTTCTTTATTTGTTCGTTTGAATTAGTAACTTCATTATTTATTATTAATTTTCAATTTCAATTGTATATGTGTCATTTTGCTTATGAGTTAATATATCCTATTTCGTTAATTACAAAGCCTTGAGTTTTATTATCAAGTCAATTGACTTTGGAGGTCTATTCTTCAGGTGATCCGACTGAAGATAGTGTTACTTAAGAAAGGGTCTGGCGCCTAAGGAATATCGTTAGTTTAGGTATTTAGTGAGCACTACTATTTTCTTTTAGGAACCTCACGCCCACGCAACAGAGTAGCGGGCTTATTTAGTGTTACCACCTCCGGATAACAATTGATATACTTCACCTAGTGCTGGTGTAGCAAATTAATAAGTACGAAGTTATAAAAATTGAAATTTCAATATTTCAAATTTTTGATGGTTTTTATCTTTTTCTTCACTGTGAATGTAACAAAACATGAAAAATCCAATTTTTTAAATAGACTAATCTTTTAGAAGATGAGTTTTTACACAACAGTTTTTCAAATGTAGGAAAAGATGTCTTATGCAACAGAAAAACTGAGAAATGACCCGATAAGATCAACACTTTAAAATTCATTAACTTAGTAGGTACTTATTAATTGTAAACCTATTGAGTTGGGTACTTCATGGAAGCCTATGCTAGTGTCGAATAATTCTAGGTAATCTATTGGTGATAGAGTCCTTAAATTAAATCCTGAGAAAGAATTCTTACTTCAAATTAATTTCGCAGTTGGGTTCCGTCCAAAGTGAGGTTAGATTTTGCAAAAACAATTGAATAACTACTGAACTGTTACCGATAGATCCCTAACTCGGAGTTGAAAGGCAATTCTGAAAATCTAAAAATATACAGGGTGTTGGCGCCTTCTTCCGGTATAACTGGAAGTTGTAAAATTTTTAAAATATTTTCAATCGATTTGTAATATCGTGTCAATTTTCATTTGGATGCTGTAAGTAATTCTCAAGAAACGTCTAATCGACGGCCATCGTGACAAACCTAACATTCCATCAAGTGGCAAACACATAGCAAACGATGTAACAGTTTTAAACTCATTTAACATTAGCAACGATCACAGATTTCTAGGGGGCAAAATAAAAATAAAAGAAAAAGAGGGAGTTTCAGAAACTTAAGAAAAACAAGATAGACATTAAGCGAAATCTAGTCAATACCAACTAAAACATAAATTACAAGATAAGAAGGATCAATGGCAGAATAATAACGCAAATGAAATGACTTTTACATTCTCACAACAACAGTACCAGAAGCAGCAACCAGAGTAGCGGAAAAATAACTAAAGAAAATAGATAAACTGAATCAAGACACCAGAAAAACAATTGAACAATAAGGCAGATCTGCAGAATTTAGTGAAATGTCAAAGGAAATAGGAAAACTAATAAGAAAAGACCTGGGAAAAGGAAGTGGAAAAACTAATTGAACAAAATAAGGGTTTCAAAAGTTTAAGATGTAATAGAAAACAGATAAAACATAAAGAACGTACAAGGACAAGAAATAAGAGAAAGAGTCAAAATCAAAGAAACAGTAGAACGGTTTTACGAAAATCTTTATACAGAACAAGAAAACAAGAACCCCCTGAGTACAAAAACAATGGAAAGCCATTAATATCGGGTCAGAAGAAATACCAGAAATTATTGAAAAAGAACAATGAAAAACAACAATGTGCCAGGAGAGGATACGATTTTAGTAGAAATGCTGAAAGAATCGGGACCCGAATTATTGAGAAAGCTTTGTGGTACCTTTAATTTATGTCTTAACGAACGAAAGATTCCAGATAACCGGATCAATGTCGTCGTAGTTTTACTGTCTGAGAAAGGAGATAAGACAAACCTCGATAACTGTAGACCAATTAATTCGCTCTCGCAAGTCTATGATCTATAATACAAGAACTGGACCGAAGAGGACTGTGAGAGAGAATTGTAAATTTACTAAAAAAAAGTGTGGTCACAGAAAAAGTGTAGTGCATAGCTCTCACTCTACTAGCAAATATAGGTATAGGTCTTGCCAAATGTCATGTCTGGGATAGTTCACCAAAATAATCAAGGAAAACATTTTCACAGTTCTTATTGCGCCAATTTATAAACGCATTACAGGCAATTGTATACATTTCCTTGGATATTTCAGGTATTAAATTCGAAGTGGTTATCTTTGCAGACTCCAAAATATTAGGGGGTGTTAATTCCAATTCACTATCACTAGAGATATCCATGTTAAAAATACCACAAACCGTAAAATCACGCTTAAAATTATTCGACCGACCGTGTTTGTAATTGTTTGTTTTTAAATTTGACGTAACTAAGTTGCGTTTCTAGAAAAATTTGATGTGCACTTTTTTCATGGTTTATATGATTTTTTAACCTGTACGGAAATGTTCACATTGTAGTTTTGTTTGTGTTTTATTTCCCACGGGTCGTATGCAACGAGCTACATTTATTAATTGATAATTAATATACAATAAACCTATTTCTTACATAATAGTCGTAGAAAAAACATTTCCTTTATGATGTCATCAAAAACTTAGCAGGCGCTAAAGCGGATGATTTCTGCGGCGATGTGCAAAACAAAAGAACACAGATATCATAACTTTTATGATCTTTTTTAAGACTAAGGGCGGGTTGCACAAACATGATTTAACCACAGCTTCGTCAAATTAATCATTTGTCAAAACGACCAAAATCGAATCAAAATGCAGATTTATATGACAAACAATAGGTACATGAGTAAACAAAAAAGATGCCCTTTTGTCGGCTTTGATTATTCGTTATTGTAATAAAAGTTTTATGTATCCCACCCCCTGTTACTTTTAACCCAAACTGCTCCTTTAAAAAAATAGCATAATAAAGCATTTACGTAGTAGCTTTGTAGTGACAAATATATTTTTATCCACGACTACTTAATAATCTGTCAATTATTCATGTGTTTGGTCACTCATAATGCTATCCATTATACACTGACAGCAGTGTATAATGGTGTCATGGTAACATCATTGTCTATGGTGTATAATGAAGGAAATAGGTTATGTTTCTAATCCTAATTGACAGATTATAGGTTATGTTTCTAATCCTAATTGACAGATTATTGACAAGTCGTCGATAAATTTTAATTAAAAATTCTTCGTATTTGTGTTCGTGGATAAAGCATAGTATACGACTCGCTATAATGGCTATTATTAGCTCGGATAATTGCAAAACTCGCTCGCAAGCTCGCTCGGGTTGCAAACATTATCCTCGGTAATAATAGCCTACATTATAGCGTCGTGTATAATATACTATTCTACTCCTACTATTGAAAGTTGATCTTTCTACATGATTTTTAATGCTGAAAGCAATTGTTTGTCGAAACTGTGCGACAAAATCCAAAAGTGTGTTGCAAAGTACTTTCAAAATGGCGCCGGTTAACTGTATGGTTTGTTTATATTTGTGATATGTTTATTTTCATAGCAACGGACTTATTTCCATAGTGACCATAGTTTCCATGAGCATACTTAATATTCCACAAAAAATTATAAAATCTGCTTTAAAATATTAAATAGTGAATTAAATGTCTTTCTTCTGTAGGAGTAGAAAAAATAGTGTGTAATATGAATGCAGCCTTCGACTTCGTCTCAGGCTGCAACCTTCATTTTCGTTCTGCAAAACTGTACTTTCAACACTTGTTATACAAATTACTATTTTGTTTCATTGCAATTACTCATGAACTATCTAAACGTAAATTATTTTGGCCTGGCATAACCTTTCCGCAAACTGTAGATTTCATGAAACAATTTTTTTAAATATTCCACTATTATGTATTGCGTATTGCTAGTTTTTATAGCATTGCCGCATAAATAACATTTTTTTATAATTAGCAGGTAGGTATCTACATTCGAAAAAAGTGTCAGTTCAGGGGATATTTTATGTAGGGCAGTTAAAAGAACGTATGTATAAAATCTGAAAATTTTTCGGCGCCAACTGACGAAGTAACTGGACTAAAGTAGGGTCACGGAATCAGACGACAAACGTCATCAAGAGTAATGACGTCATAAAACATAGTATGTTTCTATATATCCCAAGAACGATTATAATTTCCTGATAGTATAGGCAACGAACGACACAGTATAGTACAGGCAACCAACGACACGGTGCTAGAATTTTTCACAAGTTTAATGGAAATTCTATATTCCGAGTTAAAATAATAAAATGCCGTTATTATTGTGTAATGAAGTATTGCAAGTTTGATAAAACCGTAGAAGCGGATTGTGCATAAGAAGTGTAATGTAAATCTAATTTTCTTTTTTTAATATTTATTTGTACAGTAAGTCCACAATAACAATACTACACTGTGATAAACATGCTATGAATTACTTAATTTTACAAATATAATTTTTATTTATTTTTCGTATGGGAAGCGTACAATATTTGTATAGTAATGCTTATCAATATAACATGCAATCTATGCAACGTATGATCATAATCTACATAACTAACTACAAAGTACAAACTACATAATTTACTACAATATAGACTACATTATGACTATATAAAACAAGGAATTAATATAACCATGCACTATATCACAATACAATTTAAGCCTACAGACTACAACATTAAAAAACTGTAAAATACAAGATAAATATAAATATATAGACAAATATAAAAATAATAATTAAACAATTTTAAGATTCATCGTCACTACTAACATCACTATCGCTACTGCTATCTTAATTTAAATTTATTATTAGGGGACATATTTCTTCCCTATCAAACCCAATTTCTCTTTTCCACCATCTTTTGATTTGCTTTTCTGTATGCTCTATGGTATTTGACCATATTTGTGGTGTTACCGTTTCTAATGCTTCTTTCCACATTAGTAACGCTTTCTCGGTACCATAGCCATCTCTACCGATGTGGTTACTATAGTACGACTTTGTGATTCCCCAAATATTTCCAATTGCATTAAATATGCAATGATATGGGGGAAGTCGTAAGATTTTATGGCCATATTTTTCTGCCAACTGGTCAGCAACATATAACTTCGGAGGCTTATTTCTAAAAATATATACCGAGATAAATATAATTATAACAAGTTATTTTCTTAGTCGCATACCGTGATACTAGGTCTAATAATTGAATTTTCAATAAAGTATCTTCAAATTCAATACCACGGCTTTGCAGCCACTCCTTTATTTGAGGTTTTGTCCAACCGGTGTTTGGTATTTTTTCCACCAGAGTGTTATGGTAGGGCGCATTGTCCATCACTATAATAGAAGGTTCTTCTAAATTTTGTAGTAGTTGTTCTTTTAACCAAGTTAAAAGGTTTTCATGGTTCATTTCCCCATGATAATCAGGATTTTTCGTTTTTGACGAAAATACTAAAGAGGCTCCAGGAATAAACCCTCTTCTGTTTCCTGCGTGTAACACAATGTACCAGCGCATCTTTTAGTGCTTTTTTACTGCGTATCCATTCTTTTCAAAAAGCCCTATTTTACATTTTTTTCTGACTAATTTTCAATCCTTACAAAAACTATTTCAGAAATCAAATTTGATTTTGCCCGATGTAATAATTGCTAGAGATGCAGCAATGAGAAAATTGGATATTCTGGTTACTGGTCGTCCTTGGCCAGGAGGTAAGGATGAACAGCTCCTAGCTGATATTGAGCATAATTGTAGTCAAAATACTTTAGAGGCATCGACTACGACAAACAAAGGCTCCCGTAATGTATGTAACGCATACGCATACGTTACAACGGGTAGACGAGATTGGTCAGCAGTAAGACAGGAAGTTGTATTGTCCTTTAAAAATTTTCTCGATGTTAGACTTAATCTTGAACAAGATCAAACAATTCAAAATATGATTAGCCTAATCTGTGCAAAGTCAGAAGCTCAAATGATATCTGCAGGCCGACCACTAGTTGAGGTTCAGAGGAAGTAACCAATTTTGCGAGTAGTGTATGTGATTGCTGGCCTTTGATTCAGGAAATTCCGGATATTGATACTCCCGATGAAGGCACCAGACATGCTGATAAACTGAGAAAACCTATTGTTTGCACCACTGGTATTTTGCCAAAGTTATTAATCTCGTTGTTGCTAGTAAGCCCGCATCCAATGACCACTGAGAGAATTATTTCTCATTTTAATAAAATAAAAACTCCAGGCAGAATATCACTGAATGAAGACACAATGAATGATCGTCTTTTATTGTCTTTGAACGAAGTTGGAACAGCTCATTTTGATCCTAGACCAGCGGTCGCGGAGTTTTTACAGAAAGAAGAACGACGTTTTAGAGAACCAACCTTTGACATTTATAAAACTAGGGATTTTATTAATATCGTTTTTAGAGATGATCCTAAACTATAGTTATTTTAACCAATGTAACGAATTTCTTTTATTTTGTTGTATTTAACATTTAGTTACAAATAGGTAGGTATTTATATTTCATTTTATTATTTCGATTAAATACCAATAAGTACCGACCTATAGTTTAGTCAGATTACCTCAATTAATGTGAGTCTTAGTATATTTTGTTTGTTTTTTGTATTGTATAAAAAAGAGTTTATTTTTTATTTTGATTATGTTTTAGTTTTTGACACATTAAATATTTATAATGTATGTTTGTTTGATTTTTTTCTTTTGCCTTAATGTATTTTAGGTATCATGTTTTAAATTAGCTAGAGTTTGTTACAAGAGGCCAAGGCCCAAATGTCTGTATCCATTTGTTTACTGGGTATCCAATCCGAAGGCCTGCGTATCCATATGGATACACAAAAGTACCTAAAAAGATGCCTTGCAATGTACCTGAAAAGGCATAGCTGTAAGCAAATACTACACTTTAATAAATCTAAAATGTATACCTATGTCCATCGACCTTTATCCTTTTGACGCTTTTCTTATTATCATCCTGCCAGGATCTTTAAAAACCGTTCCATTTTCAAACACCCATGTCTCATCAATAAACACAAATTCTAATGGACGGTCTGAATTTAAGTTTCTAACATATGATTGCAGAAACTTCGCTCTTGCAAATGCAACGTGGGCTAGTTCCATTAAGCCCCTACGAGGGTCATCCTTCTTCCACCAAAATCCTATGTTCCTCAAAGCGTAACCTAAGGATGACTTGCCACCTTGAAAAATGTCGCGTTCTTTTAATTTTTGCAACAGTGTCTGCCTTGTTACGTGTTGTTCTAAAAAATGACAATAATTTACAGTTAATAAAAGAAAACTACCTAATGATAATATAATCGTTTATTAGATTAGGGTGACGATATTTTATATTTTGCAAACACTTTTATCCAAACAGCATAACAGCATACAACTTAATTGCTGATATTTGCAGATTTTTTCAATATTGTGATACTTACTGGTTTCATACATTTCATAAATAACATTCCGTATCGCAGTTGAGTGAAAATCATCAACATCTCTCGCAGGTTTGCGGCGAGGTCTCTTTTTCTTTGGGCTGCGAAGAACTTCGTTGCTTTTAACAGCTTGTGAAACTGATGAAACAGCAGATCTGCTCAGTTGTAATGCATCTGCAACCCTCTGAAATTACAAATTACATGTTATGCTTAAAATTTCTACTAAATCTTTTATTCACATACCTCTCTAACTGCAGTGTTGGTAGTAAAATATCACTAACACAACGTTTACGTTTGTATTGGATCGATTTATTATCGGACCTGCCGCACGTGTTTTGATTGTTCGAGGTTAAGTCTGTTTTTGCGTTTGAAAAACTGTTCTTTTCAGAACAAAACCTGCGTTTTAGAGTCGAGTTCTTAGTGTTTAACATGCCTAAACCATTGAGTAGCAAATCCAAGCAACTTGTTGCGAAGTTGATAGGTTATTTCGAACGTGAACGAGATAATGGAGGGCCCTTGCTTCCACTTACTGCAGTTATTGTGCAATACTTCATTGCACAATAATAACGGCATTTTATTATTTTAACTCGGAATATAGAATTTCCATTAAACTTGTGAAAAATTGTAGCACCGTGTCGTTGGTTGCCTATACTATACTCTGTCGTTGGTTGCCTATACTATCAGGAAATTATAATCGTTCTGGGTATATATAGGAACGTACTATGTTTTATAACGTCATTACTCTTGATGACGTCTGTCGTCTGACTCCGTGCCCCTACTTTATACGGATGTGACAACGTATTGGCATTATTGTCAACGGTACAAATCAAAGTGATAGTGGCGGCAGCGATCTACAGCTGAATTAAAATAAAATGTTGTGAGTATGGGGGTGACATTTACACCTCCAGACAAAAATTGAAATTGAAATGAATTTAGGCTTCTTATATCATCTAGGTGCTATAGGACAAAAAAATAAGGCAAAATGTTGTCACCTCCGAAAACGGAGGTCACACCGTTATACAGTGTGTTTCACTTTACATGAATCCACTTAAATAACTGTGTTATTAATAACGCAATTAGCATAAATTTTACCAGTGATAGAGGCCATTAAGATGGATCTTTTTTGTAGGAATGAAATTTGTTTAGAGTCCAAATCTAGCCAACTATGATTAAAATAAAAACTAGCGTTTCAAGTAACGTCATAGCAGCGATTAAGATAGAGCAAAAAAGTATTTAAAAAAGTTGTTGCTCATCACAAAAATATTCCAAACATGAAGTTTCGCTGAAAAATTTCATTCTTTAATTTGTTGTAAAAATAATTGTTCATTGAAGTAATTCGTACATAAAATGTTTCCAAGTAATGAAAAAACAGACATGTTACGGCGAGTGTCGTAAAGATGCTGCTTTAGCAGTACGTTGTACGTAGGTACTGTCGGAGGTATCCACTTAGGAGAGCACCGACCGAAAATATTTTTAAACGGCTGGAAAAATCTTTGCGGCAGAACTGCGTTAAGAAGACATCGCCAAAGAACTACTACATTATAGAAGCATTAGACAGAGATCCTCATAGTTATTAGTCAAAGAACCATTGGAAGAGAAACTAGAATAAGTCAATCGTCAGTTTGTCGGATAATTAGAGAAAATAAATTCCATCCTTATCATGTTATGCTCATGTTTAAAAGAAATCGACTATCCCAAGAGATTGACTTTTTGTAGATATTTTGTAAGCCAGTTAAATCGAAATAATAAGTTTTTAAACGAAATATTGTTTAATGACGAAGCAACATTTAGTAACAACGGCGAAGTGGATAGACAATTGTCGTTACTACGCCCAACAAAATTCAAATTGGATAAGACAGTCTCATTTCCAAACAGTGTATTCAACTAATGTTTGGTGTAGTATTTTAGGAAACCGCATCATTGGGCCCCATTTTTTTTCCAACTACTTTAACGTGTGATATGTTTCTTAACTTTCTTCGAAACATTTTACCGGTTCTACTAGAAGATGTTTCTTTAAATGTTAGACAAAAATTCTGGTTGCAGTTAGACGGCGTTCCAACTCACTATGACAGGAATGTAAGGGATTATTTGAATAGAGTTTTCGAGAATAAATGGATCGGTAGGGGATCGGCAACACCGTGGTCAGCTAGGAGTCGCGACTTTACACCCTTAGACTTCTTTTTATGGGGAACAGTGAAGCATGATGTTTATAAATCGCCAATTGTTAATATAGAAGATCTACAGAATAAAATCACCGACACCTGCAGAAGAATTACACCAGATATACTAAAAAGAGTTAAAACATTATTACGTTAAATTTATTTGGAGTTTCTTTTAATAATCTTATGTTATTTTTTTTTTCGTTATTTTCCATTTTATAATGTTTCTAATGTTTTCTCTAATGTTTTAGTATCGATAATTGATATAAAAATGTATTATTTTCCTATTGATATTTTTCTTAATTTTCTAGTTGAGGGTTATGAAGGTTAACAGTTTGGAATATAACCTGGACATAACATTTACTTATGAATTGTGATTCTGAAGTAAACCACCTCTGATTATAAATTTAATTGGGAATTAATACAGATCAACGTTATTTCTGAATTTGCAAGTTGGGTTGCCTATTCAAAGTGTTAAGGGGCGCGTCTTACGTGAATCACCCGGTATGTAATCTAATTTTGAAAATTTGTAAATCTATTAATTTCCAATATTCCAATACACATTTATTAACTAAAGTTGAATAGAACCGCAAAATTAGTTTTTTTCGGATAGGTGACTGAAGAAGGGCATAAATTCACCAGTAAAGCCTATTGGACAATTTTTATTTTTGACTGAGTTAAAATTGAATTGACGTAATGAAATACATGTATCCGAAATTAGGCAATGGTAGATATTTAGCTTTCAATACACTATATATTTATTACAATTAACGTTACAATGTGTCATAAAGAACTAATGATAATATAGCTCGTTTATTCCATGGATAAGAATGTAGTAAATTCTCCAAAACTCCTTTCTATAAATGTTTATTTATGGTTGTAGCACAAAATACTAAAATTCATGAAAATATTGTGAAACACAGTTTTAGGGCATCCACAAGTAAAATATTTTAAAAAGACAAGGAAGGAATTTCTTTTTGTAGGTTTTCAAAGAAAATAACTACGGAACTCGTGGCTGCAATTAAGCATTTTGAAAGAACTGCAAGGGCTGAAGACTATCGTGATTTAGTTTCTGATTTAATATTTTTGGTGAAAATTATATAACATAGTATGTGTGTGAAAACTAATTTATGGCATTTTTATATTGATTTCTTCCCTGTGAAAACTGCAGGACAAATGGAATAAAAATAAAGTCTATGGTTATTGTTGTATACTTAAAAGATATCTTTCGCGTCTAAATTATGTTACACAGTCCTCAACTTTTTCGGTAATAACATTTATATAGATATAGATGCACGCGTTAATCTAACGCCCGCCAGTTTAGAGTTTTCAGTGACCGATTAAAACCAATATCATGTTTTAATTCAGCATGAAAAATCCTAATAAAATAATTAGGTATTTATTTTTAGGTGTGTGACAAAGAAACAGACTAGTGCAACATTTTATTTTTTCACGCGAATGCTCAAACACGGTAATTTGCCGTTTTCTTCTGCTGCATGAAAATATTTTAACCACTTTAATTGTAATTAAAGTTGGTTGTGATTAAAAGAAAAACGAAGTTTTGAATTAAATTTTCACCGATTATATCCAACAAATCTTTGTTGATTATGACTTTGACCATCTGCGGTGAATTCCATACATTATTCATTTTATGCACCGAAACCCTAACTAATTAAATGGTTTATTTTTGCATACAAACTGCTATGAGTCAGTAGCGTACAGTTACGCGAAAAGTTTTATAAAAAAGTTATTACGTATTTACGAGTTTCGTTTTCTTGTTGATTTTCAAAATTTCGATTTAACTGATTTTAAACTTAATTGGGCATTTCACAACCAATTGCTAAATTAAAACTTGAATGAATAACCTATTAACATATTGAATGTAACGTTTCGAAAACAAGTCTGCCTCCGTCCCCAAACCAATCAGAAAAGTATAAAATGTCAAACTCTACACAACAAAACTTTAAAAAATATTTAAGTCAAATGAAATAATTGTTAAATCTTTATTCAGTGGGCCCGCGAAGTTAGCAGGACATTAAAAGCACAACTAATTTTATTATATGCTATCGTTTGTGCCCTTTTGTGCCGTTTTCTGTTTTTTTGCCAGACCACTCTCTTACGAGATAAACGCATCCCCATAGGTACTGCTTTAAAAGATTTACGAGAGATTTTCGATCGTAGATGGATATTTGAATATTAAACAAAAACGATTTGAAATAAACATAACAATAAAGTAGGTAAGTAAATGCCAAGAATGCCAAACCAATTAAAAATAATAGTTATTTTCGAAAATCTATCGTAAATCCAGCAATTGTTACATCTCTATTACATCTTTCAGAAATTGTTTTACCTGTTTACACAAAATACCGAAATGAGTCTTAAAACCTTTCAAACTGAAGATATTTATTTTTTGAATTCTTAAAATTATTTTTATTTACACATCTTATTTTTCAAAATTATTTCATATGTGCTGCTTTCTTTTGCACAGTACTGTATATACCGAAGGAGAGAGAATAGAATTCCAAAAATAATGACGGAGATGAAAGTGGAAGGAAAAAGACAGAGAGGAAGGCCGAGGATAACATGGGCAAAACAGATGGAAGACTTGGCAGGGAGTATAGGAAAGACCATAACAGACATTAAAATGCTAGTGAGCGATAGAAAAGCATACAAGGTATGGGTACAAGAGTCTTAGCCCTGAACAAAGACCCGACGCCTCAGAGCATAAAGGGAGAGATAAAGATAAAGAAGAAGAAGAAGAAGAAGAAGAAATACAACAAAAAATCAAAAGCAAAAATGTATAATACCTGCATTCTACCTGTTCTAACCTATGGAATTAAAAACATGATTTTTAGTAAGGAAACGTTAGAAAAGATGAAGGTGGCACAAAGATCAATGGAGAGGTGAATGCTAGGTAGGAGACTAATAGATAAAGTTCCAAACGAAAGAATATGGGAAATGACAAGAATAATGGATGTTGGAGAAAGAGCGAGAAAATTAAAGTGGATCTGGGCTGGTCATCTAGTAAGAGCTGAAAAAGTGAAGTGGACTGGAAGAATATTGGAATGGAGACCCAGAGCAAACAGGAGAAGTGTAGGCCGACCTCCAACTAGATGGGCCGATGATAGATAGCTGGGCTGGAACACATTGGAGCCGAATAGCCAGAGACAGACAAAGATGGAAAATTAAAGGGAAGGACTACCTCGAAAGTTGGAGGAAAGTCTGAATAAAAGAGAGAAGAAGATTGCAATTAATATTTGTGTTCTCAGGAAAAAAATATAAAAGAACGTAAATAGTTTAAAGGAAAAATAAATTAATATAGAAATAAATGAAAAAACTATACGTAATAATAGACCACCCAACACATTAATTTTAAACTGCAAGGAAAACGAGATTGGGGGAATCGAGAGCAAGATAAAAATGAAACTTGAATAAGCGAATCGCCCAAATCTAGATAGGATAAAGAAATAGAAGGAAAAATTGTTACTTATTTTGTTTATGTTTCATAATTTTGTTACAAAGAAAAACAAGGACAAATATTGTTAATGTAAAGATACATTACTTGCTTTTTGGACGTTTTAAATTGCTATTTAAAAAAAATTTGAAAAATTATAGGAGTACTAAATATGTAGTTTAGGGCAGTGTTTCTCAAACTTTTTTTCACGCGGAACACTTTTTTGTAAATGTAAGTTGCGTGGAACCGGACCGAAAAACTTCTAACTATAAACAATTGAACTATCTATTAATTTGTTTTTACTTCAATGCACTTACTCGTATCGACTATATCCCACCGTGCCGCCAGACCGTCTTTATACAGGGTGTATCGTAAATGGCGCATAATATTCGCACCACGCGATTCTGCGTTAAAAACTGGACAAAAAATTGTATAACTGTTTTAGGCCAAAACGTGTAGTTTTTGAAGAATTGTTAATTAAAATCTTGCAAACTTAGCAACACTGTGTGGTCAGTCATACTACGTCACCTGCGATATCACCAATAGCAACCCGCTTGATTTAATATAATTGCATTGTACAGTAAGGTGTAGAAGTAATGACTACCGCACCTTGCAATATGCAGCCCATCTATCACCATTCCGGCAAGGTAAACAATTATTGCGTAGGGTGTAGAAGCAATGACTACTGCACCTTGCAAATATGCAGCCCACCCATCACCATTCCGGCAAGGTAAACAATTATTGCAGAAATAGAATTTGTGCAGTAGTCATTACTTCTACACCTTACTGTACATTGCTGCAACATTTATGAAAAGCACAAGTACTGCAAAAATTTCAAACTTCGGATGGAAATTCTAATTAAACGAAGGGAATATTGAGTACAATTACAGATTAGTTATTTCTTTTGTTGATTAAACTACAGCTAAAAATCATTATTTCATAAAAATATGACACGACAAGCAAACCAGAATACGACTAAAGGCTGATAATAACTCCATAACTAAATATAAAGAGTTAACAGCAAATTGGTACTGAAGTTTTTTGCTTGGATTTTGACGTAGAATCGCGTGATATACATATTATGCGCGATTTTCGATACACCCTGTATACCGTCATCGAACTATTTCCAACAATAGCAATCCACGACCGCCGCGAATTCACATATCAATGTATTCCAGAATCTGACGTCACGACCGTACATTAGTCCGGGAGATTTCGTTACAATACGGGAACAAAAATATGTTTTTGTATTTTGCGGAACTTTGCGCGGAACCCTTGGCAAGTACTGATGGAACCCTGGGGTTCCGCGGAACCCACTTTGAGAAACACTGGTTTCAGTGGCGTGCAGTGAGTTTTTTACTTGGGGAAGCGCTTCTGTTTTACTGATAAGTACAAAAAGTGACAGCTTTTGATAATGCAAAACGTCAGTGTCAAAGAAATTGGCATAATTCAGTTTTAGGCTATTAAAAGCTTTCTTTGGAAAACGAGATTTGTTGTAGCTAGTGAAATAATATAATTCAACAAATTTTAATTCATTAAAATTCTGAAACCTGACTCAGTTGTTACGTAATATTATTCAAAATTTTTAATGTAGCTCTCAAAAGAACCTCATTTTTGCTATAAAGGTATTATGTGTAGCGAAAATAAGATTCTATAAAGATAAAGAGCTATGTTAAAATTGAGGTCGGATTATTGTTCCTCGTGCCAAAAAAGGTAGTTTCCCCAATTTTCATATCAATATTTCGAAAACTTTTGAAATTACAGCAAAAAATTAAGATTAAAATTTCGACTTTGACACCCTGTATCTCCCTAAATATTAACTTCTGGACTAAGGTAATTTTAGGCAAATCGTAATATTTTGGTTTCGCAAATCTACTGTTGGTCTTTGTCCCATTACTTTTGGACAACCCTGTATAAAATTAATAAATTTTTGAATGAACAATCAGAGTCATTTTAACCCATAAAGGTTATAATATTTTATATTTACGACGTTTACAAAAAAAATCATTCAAATCGGAGAAGTTTGAATCGGTTTCGAGATATAAACATAAAGTTACTCCACTAAAAAGCAAGTACAAATATGTGCCTTGCGCCAGCGACCAGCGCGTTTCGTACAGCTAGAATCACGTATGTGAAATTACAACAGCGCAGATGCAACAAACGATTGTTATACGGGACCTTGTGCGATTATTTCGGCGCGGCCCAAGATAACTTTCAACGTTCGAGCCGATGGTTACCGGTAAAGTTCAACGCTACACGGCCAACGTTGAACGCCGCGTTACAAAATGCGTTAATTTGCAATGAGTATTCGCATGATATTAAAAGCGAAAATTAAATAAATAATTTTAACATACTGCTGAAACAAAAATAAAATTAATAAATTTTATTGCTTTGCCTTATGAAGGCAAGGGAAGCGGTGCTTCCACCGCTTCCATGGACCGCACGCCACTGACTGGTTTAGGGGGTAGTATCTCATTGTGATGTGTTTAATTACAAATTTAATTTCAATTTAGTTATTCATTATAAGTTATTATGTTATTAATAAAAACTGTAAGCATTACCGAAAATACTTATTCGAAAATTTAAAAACGTAGGTGTATGGGTAACATTAAAGTCAAATGGCCTATAGCGACAAAGAAGCATAGATGAACGAAAAAACAAACGTATATTGATATCAACATATTTAAAATTGTTGTCGCTTTAACCCATTCCAGATACAGAAATTTCTGCATTTGTCTTTATACGCAATTAAGTAATGTAAAGATTTAAAAGCCTGTAAAGGACTGGAGGTTTTCAACCTCCGAAGTCTAATCTGAAATGTTAATTATCACGGCTAAGAATAAAACGGGAGAAAAAAGTTCTAAAAGCTATTCTCTTGACTTGTAATGGAACCAGAGCAATTAAAAGCATAAAAACAAGTTTTAGTAGTAAAGTCTATAAAACGATACTTTATTATAAAAAAGAGTACAAGCTCTTCTATAAGTAACAGCTGCTTCTTTACAAATTTTGTTCTAACATGCCGTGAATAATAAACGACGTGCTTTTGTAAATTGTAACTCAGGTGCCGATGTCCAACAACGGTAATAAAAATAGAGAAGAATTAAAATTTAAATTTTCAACTTAAAAATCAAAATGAATGTTTCAAAACCGCTTTTTCATAAAATTGCTTTTACACGATGTTATAAAATCAAATGGGTTGTATTTCAAACGAAGGTTACATGCCGCAGTAAAAAATGTGTAATTATTCAAAAGTTGCGCCGTAGCTGTGAAAATAAAATAATTTTTCTCAGATAAGAAATGGAATGGATTTACATTGAATTTAAACAAACAATGTTGTTTCCAAATGACGTCAGAAAAATTGTTTTTTGTGGAAAATTTAGCATTTTCAGCGTTACTATAGTAATATATTTTCTAACCGTAATATTATCAGATTGAAAGCTAAATCCCTCTGCTTAGGGATATTTCACGTTAGAAATTTAGCATAAGAATTTGGAAACTGTGAGATCAAATCTAATAGTGCTTTAATTAAGGTATCAAGAAAAAAAAATCAAATACTTAAATTCGTCTATGCGTATCGAAATTATACAATAGCTACATAATATGTATATATACCGGGTGGTGCATTGTCTCACGCACCATAGGGATTTCAATGGTAAATTTTTAATTTGTAAATATTTGCTTCCCCAATTATTTTAGACCAAAAGTGCAAATATGGTTTTTTGTAGAGAAAAAACACCCAATGCAATGATGCTATTTTGCAGTTTTTCAATTTTTCCGTAACAGAAAAACTGTGGAAATTAATTCTTGCACTTTAACAAAAATTACTGATGCCTTGGAATTACTGAAACAGTCTGGCTTGTCAGTTAGCTACACTTGTTAAAATTGTCACATAAAATAATTTTATTTTCCATTAAGTTTGTTTTAAAACGTAATCTCCCTTCCTGTTGAATTTGTTGAATAATGGTTATTTATTTACCAAAGCCAAAAAGTTACATTTTTCGTATTGAAAAATAATTTCAAACTGTCGTAATGACAGAGGGGTGGAGCTATAACAGTGTCATAGCTCCACCCCTCTGTTTCAAAAATTTCATGGCTTTAGTGATTTTTGTCAAAGCGCAAGAATTAATCCCCACAGTTTTTCTGTTACACGAAACTCAAAAATTGTGTCGAATAGCAATCGACGCAGTATTTTTTTCTCTACAAAAAACTTAATTACACTTTTGGTCTAAAATAATTAGGGAAGCAAATAATTACATATTAAAAAATTACCATTGAAATCCCTATGGTGTGTATAAATGTGTATTTGAAACGCAGATCATGGAATAAATTGCTGATTTGGTGGAGACCATCTAACACAGATATAGGTATGCCAAACTGTTTGGCGTAGGGGTTGTTAGATGTAACGTTTTAAAAAATATACCGTCCGTTCGTTCTCAACGTCGAACATAGGAATCTAACACCCTATCAAACATTTTTGCTGATTGTTACTCCCCAATTTAACTTACATGAAAGGTAATGGTATCAATAGAAAAAGAAAATTATTGTGATTTAAATGATACTACTAACAAGACTAAAAGTGTCATTTCTATTTTAAAATACTAATTTAAAATTTGACAGCTTTTAAATATGATTAGTTGATTAGCCTTGATTTTAAAATTCGACAGCGTTTGTCAAACAATTTTATAATTAGTTGGCTTAAATCAGCAAATTTCTGTTCTACTGCTTGTATGTTTGATAATAAGAATTCGTGTATTAAGTATTAAGGTTTATTTACAGAACAATGAATAATTATACCAACGAAAAAAGAGTTTTTATGGTGAAAACCTTTTATAGTGGCGTTAGTTCGCGAAGAGTTCGAGATTTTTTTGCCGTTAAATTTAATACAAGACCTATACCATCTGCAAGTACTATTCAAAAATATGTACAACAATTTGAAAGATGTGCAAATATTTCGGAAGAATTGGAAAGTAGGGGTGGTGAGCAATAACAATTTTTATTGAAAAAATAAAATGTTCTAAAATAATAACCATATCACAGGAAATCGACAAATAGTTGACCGCACAAACGAGCGTGTTTTGGCGATGGTAAATGCGCACCCAACATACATATTGAGGCAAATTTCTCTTGAAGTTGGATTATGTAAGTAGCGGGTATGGAAGATATTAAAGAAATATAAATATCATCCGTATAAGCCACAATGCCATCAATATATTTTTGCTGTTGACGAAGAAAATATGAGTGTGTTTTGTTATGAAATGTAAGAGCGCCGAACAGTTATCGCTGCTTTCTATAGTCGATATGTTTTACCCACGAGTGTGCTTCTACTTTTACCCTAAATAATGAACCAAATGTTCAAAACACACGATATTGAGCTCAGGAAAACCCGAAGGTTAATAATTCGACCTTAACTCAGAATCCTTAAAAATTAATATCTGGGCTGGGATTTGTACTAATATGATCGGCCCATTTGAAATTGAAGGAAACTTGAATTCAGAAACGTATTTAGATCTTTTAGTAACGAAGCTCTGCATTGGAAGGAGTTGTAAGAGAAAATCAGAAGATTTGGTTCCAACAAGACGGCTGCCCCGCTTATTTTGGTTTAGATGTTAAATTTTTTTTTAAATGATTCATTTCCAAATCATTGCATTGGTAGAGGTGGTGCTATAAATTGGCCAGCAAGATCCCCTGACTTAGCACCTTGCGACTTCTTGTGGTGATACCTAAAAAGCAAAATCTACACTAGACGCCACCCAGATATTAATTGTTTGAGAGAAGCAATAGTTGTTGAATGCGCGATAATTACTGACAGGCAGTTGGCTAACGTAAGAAATAGTTTCTACAACAGACTAAGGCACCAAGGTATTGCTTTGCTCAAAACGGGGGATTATTTGAATATTTATTGTAATTTATTTTTCCTTACTACTGTTTTTTCTGAGTTTTTAATAAATAGTTATTTGCGCTCCAAGTTATGGTAAGTGAACTTTTTTATCCGAGGTGGTAATTTGTGGACCGAAGCGCAGCTGAGGTCCATAAAGCCACCGAGGATAAAAAAGAAACTTACCTACGCGTTGCCCATTACGTTTTTCTCACTACCACAAAACAAAATTCATTAATAATACTAATATTTAAAAAAAATTGTGACCTTTATATTTATGACAGTTTAACGGCACTGTTGCTATGGTACAAACAAACAAATAATAGTATATTGTGTTATTAGGAGTAAAAGTGTCATTTTGTGTGCCGAGTATGACGTTTGAACGACGAGCGAAGCGAGTCGGGCAATTTCATACGAGTCACACAAAAGCACTTTTTCTCCGAATAGCACATCTTATTTTTTCTTCAAACGCATAAATTAAAAGCAATTCAGCAAGAAAATTTAAAAAAAGTCCAAAATGAGCGTCATACCAGCTGTCATTGCTACGGATTGTTTTGTTATAAAAACAGAAAAATTACGAATTGTCATTGACTCATTTGGTCATTTTTACTCCTAGGCAGAGAAAGTAGTCACTTTTACCTACTCCTAGGAGAAAAAATGACTGTTTCACTTTGTGTATCCAAGGACACAATGTCGCGTTTTTCTGACGTTTGAAGAAAAACACAATTCCTGTTTTCAGTAATGAAAAGAATGAAAACAAACATTTTGTAAATACACCTTCATTTAACATTCAACATTGTTCCAATTGTAAAATTAGTATTATTATTAATAAATAAACACGTATTCTCCATTATAGCTATTCATTTTTGTTACGCGGAAAGTAACCAGGCGCGGTAAATCGTCTTTTTTGTCCTTAGATATAGTCTGTTTTTGTTCAACTAAATGTTTTATGTTCCATTATTGTCGATTTTTTGACAATGTAATGTCAATTTACCAAGGTGGTAGTGAGAAAAATTATTTGAAGCCTTTATTACTTGATACTTATTTACTGTTTTATTATAGAAATAATGCAAAGAAACCTAAGAATTGAATATACATGTTAATTTTCTATGTTCGACTTTGAGAGTGGACACCCGGTATAATAAGGGTTATACAGGCTGAGTCAAGCTATACGACTTTTTTTTTTTAATGAGTTCATTATTAGGATATTGTTAACCATTTTTGGTATCCGTATGTTTAGAAGGGTGCTCTACAACCTGGCGTAGTCAGATTTTTTATTGGATGTCAAATGTCAAAGTAGCGATTTTCAATTGTTTATTTTTAAATGAAACAGTACACTTTTTTTTGGCTTAAACGAAGCTAGCAGATGTTCTTAATATGACTCTAATTTGTTTTTCCCATTTTGACGATTTTAGCCTGAAATATGCAATTTATTATTCTAGTCTAGTAGGCCGTGACGCGCGAAACGCATCTCGATGTTTTTGCATAAAATAAATGAACAGTTGTTAGTAACTATGACAAAACAATTGCTTGCAAGTTTCTTGCTAGATATTGTTCATGGTTACATGCAAAATGCCTTTACATTACAGCAGAGATGAATTAATTGATATGTTACTTGTATTTGGAAGAACCAGCGAAAATCCATATGACTATGACTACGCCAGGTTGTAGAGCACCCTTCAAAACATAAGGATACCAAAAATGGTTAACAATATCCTAATAATAAACTCATTAAAAAAATAGTCGTATAGCTTGACTCAGCCTGTAGTTTTCAGAGAACAATATAAAATAAGGAAGAAGTTCTTTTTCAGAATTTTATTTGTCTAGTAAACATATCAACCGAATAAAAATTAATTCTTTTAAACTTAAATCACTGGTGATGGTAATCTTCTTCTTCCTCTTATGGCTAAAGCCTAGGCCACTGGCCTGTTATTAACTCATAAGTATGAATTCTGCGAGCCCCCTCTGCACAACTGATAATAGACATAATTGACGATATTAACTCAAACAGTACAACCAAAATAATAACAAATAAAGGCTTAACAAAACTCCATACCTATTAACGCGGATATAAGACAAGGCGACTTCCTAAATCCATTCCTTTTTAACTTAGTTACGTAGATGATGCGGCATTATTATATCAGTAACAGTGAAGATAACCTGCAAAGACTATTGCACCAGTTCAATTTAACAAGTAAACACTATAATATGATAATATCCACAGAAAAGAATTTAGAAAATGGTAATAGCTAAAAATCTTATTCGATACAAACGGGAGATAGAAGGAGACTTAATCGAACGAGCCATGGAATACAAGTATTTGTTTATTGTACAGTATAGGAGTTTGCATTTGAATATTATAAATAATGTATTTTTTTTTTCAATTTAATGTGAATGATTTTGAATGCGACCGCTGTGTGGTATTGGTGTGGTGTAATAATAATGTCTAACTTTGGAGAAGCAGGAGGCCGAAGGGAACTGGCAGAAAGGGAAATATCGTGATTAAGCAGCCATTTGTAGAAACATGGTTGGAATATCTATTTTACAGCTAGTTGCCTAAATCAAATGTCATTTATAAAACAAAGCGCTTATGTGGCACACAAGAGCTTTTAGCAAGCAAGAGCGAAATGAAGATAATATTGTTGAAAAAGCTATCCCAAGAAAATTTTCCCTACTCGCAATTTTGCACATTGCATGTAGTATATTGGCTTCGATTGTGCTGAATTTATTGTTACAGTCTGTGATACTTGTATTATCAAATATACAGAATGTTTGATAAAACTGTGATAATATGAGCCTGAGTTTATTAATAACGCCCTATACAGTTTTATATTTTTATATTTTCAATTTGTCTTTTGGCTAAATGGAGTGAATATTTGTAAATATTGACATAAATAATTTTATTGAAAACTCAGATTAAATGTAAACACTATTCACTTCTACCGTTCATTCAGCCTTAATTTAAATTTAATTCGCCTACCATAATTCAATTTAATTTAATGTTCCTTTTGACGTCGAACATGACACCTATTAGTTAATGTCTCTAAAAACCGTTGTAAAGTTTTAAAAACTTCATATATTCAATGAATTAACTTTAGTTTGAGTTAATATTTATTACGTATACATTGCTACTAACAAGTAGTTAACAACAAATAGTTTAATATAATCATAGTTTCAAGGTAATAAAAAATTTTTCGTCGATACTTACAACAAAATGTTCGTTTGATTCTGAAAAAAATACCGTTCATATAAAAATAACTACCAACAGTGGGCTAAGCTGAGTGGCAAATTTAATGTAAATAACTAAGCAGAACCTGATGTTATAGCGGTTTTTAAAATATGCACCCGTTATATTAAACGATGTAAAAATTTTTCTCACTATAAAAAGAATCTTTATAAATCATTATCGAATAGTTCTCTATTTAACTCATACTGAAAAGACATTCGATTATACTTTGTTAAATTTTAGGATATTTCATAATTGCTGATTTAATTTTCAAACTTTTTTACAATAAATACTCGTATAATGTGGGAAGGTTTTCAGAACAAAATGTAAAACGATGTATTATATACGTATCAACAAAACAGTTCCAACATAGTATATGCATTACGAGAAAATATACAATTAAAAATAAAATATTCACAAGAAACAATTAAAATTTTAAAAACATAATAAATAAAGAAAAAATATTCATTAAAACAAAAAGTAAGATTGAAGTGCTGCGAACCTAATTTTAAACCGTCAATAGGGTTACACATATATGACGTCTTATTAATAAGATTTAAAGTATATACAACGTATGATCAAATAATAATGATCATGATGAATAATATGATCAAATGTGAATGATCAAATGTTAGTCACGATGTATTACTTGGAAAATTGTCTGGTATTGGTATTACGGGAACTGGTTTGATGTGGATTAAAACATATTTAGTAAATAGAAGACAATATGTTAGCATATTTAAAGTTAATAATTCCATAAAAAAGGAAGTAAATTCAAATCACGTAGTGGTGGAGGTTGGAGTTCCTCAAGGATCTGTATTGGGTCCTGTTCTTTACCTCCTTTATGTAAATGAGATTGATAGGGTGGCTGATGATGCTTTCTTTACTATGTATGCGGATGACACATCAGCTATTGTTTCTCATAAATCCACTGATAGTTTAAATTATGGATGCAACAAAGTATTAAGTAACTTAAATCAATGGTTCATGGAAAATTCTTTGTTTTTTAATATTGAGAAAACGGCCTTTGTGTGTTTTCGAAACTGGCAAAGATCTGCACCGGAACTTAATTTAACAATAGATGAGATACAAATTAATAAAAATGAATGGGTAAAATTCTTAGGTTTATAATATACAGGGTGTTTCTTAATAACATGCTAATATTTAAGGAGGTTATTCTTGGGTCCATTTTGAGAAAAAAACTTCATATGAACATATGTCCTAAAGGTCTTAACTTTTGAGCTACAGGGTGCTAAAGTTTTAAGAAAAAAATCTTTTTTTTATGATAACTTTGGTATGACTCTAGATATTTTTGTGAAACGTAGTACGCATCTTCTATGCATCAAAAGGCATTTTCTGCTGTACAACATAATTTTTTATTCTTTCCAGTGGCGTTCGTGCGGGATTTGCACTGAATAATTTTAAAGAGAAAAGTGATACGCCGCTGCTTTTTCTTAAAGTAAAAATTATTTTTGAAATCCTCATTCCTTTCTGAGCAAATCTGGTCTGTTGATTTTTTTCGTTTGACGTACGGTTTTCGCATAAAAAAATAAAATTCATTCATTTGCGTCTCGCTAGACCACTCACGAGAAAAAACAATTTATGTAACTTTAAACAAAAATTTATTTAAGAGAATAATTTTTAAACGGTAACATTATAAAATTATGTTGTACAGCAGAAAATGCCTTTTGATGCATAGAAGATGCGTACTACGTTTTACAAAAATATCTAGGGTCATACCAAAGTTATCATAAAAAAAAGATTTTTTTCTTAAAACTTTAGCACCCTGTAGTTCAAAAGTTAAGACCTTTAGGACATATGTTCATATTGAAGTTTTTTTCTCAAAATGGACCCAAGAATAACCTCCTTAAATATTAGCATGTTATTAAGAAACACCCTGTATAGATGAGCATTTAAGTTGGAGGGTTCACTGTGAACAACTAGTGAAAAAATTGCATTCTCTATCATATTTATTTAGAAGTGTTCGAGATTATCTCACTGAGGAGCAGCTAATTATGATGTACTATGCTCATGTGGAGTCGAGACTGAGATATGCGGTATGTTTCTGGGGTTGGTCCTCACAGGCAAATCACGTTTTTCTTGCTCAGAAAAGAATTATTAGGTGTATAACACATATTAGCAGAGTTCAAACCTGCAGAGATCAATTTATAAAGTATGCTTTGCTAACGTTACCCAGTGTCTTTATATTTGAACAATGTATATTTATTTTTGTAAACCAAAACACATTTATTAGAAATGTTGATGTATATAGTCAGTAGCGTAACCAGAAACGTAGTTTGTAGGGGGCCCAGTCCACTGTTTGGTTTTCAAATTCGCCATATTGGGTGGCTTTTGTAATGCCGATACCTACAGTTATCGATTTTTTTTAAATGAAATTTTGATTAATAACTTTGATCTTGAGGGGGGCCTGGGCCCCCTGGGCCCCCCCTTGGTTACGCCACTGTACATAGTGTAAACACGAGATACAAAAATGAATTTTATGTACCCCTAAGCAAGGGCAATATAGCGTACAACTCGCCAAAACGTATTGGTTTAAAGTTGTTTAGTAGACTACCGCAAAATATCAAAGAATCTAAATCATTGGCTGTATTAAAAAAAAATTGAAAGATTATCTAATCAGTAAATGTTTTTACTCTGTCCAGGGGTATATATAAAGATACATGTTGTTTGTTTATTGTATGTTTGTATATCATGATATAATTATTAAAGAAATTGCAGTTAATATAAATATAGTGACTGTGGTGATATCATGTGATAATATGTACTTATACCTTTTGACTGTTGTGATAACCACGTCTTATGTATGGTTCTACACCAATAAACATTATTATTATTATTATTATTATTATTATTATTATTATTATTATTATTATCATATTAAAATATAGGTACTAGAGTGGCCCTTAATTATGGTTGAAACAAATTTTGACCGGGTCACCCCCCAAATCGATTCTAAAAAATAAAACGTAATTTTAAGAGTTACCAGACCTTTCAATTCCATCGTTAAGGGGTGCCCCAAGGAGCCTGCTTTTTCCCATTTAAATAACATAGGTTTTTAGCACACTTCTGGTTTTTAGTTTTTTACAAAAGTACGTGTGCCTTAAAAAATCCGGCGAGTGCTCCGATTCATTGCGCACTGATGCCCCTTTCATGGAAAAAATATGGGAGCCAAGTGTCATATCTTAAGCAAATAAATGGGGGGTGAAGAAAGTGGTAATTTTAAAATATTGTCGTTTTTCTCGGTTGTAACGAGTTGTTAAGATATGACACCTGGCTCCCATGATTTTTTCCGTGAAAGGGGCATCAGTGAGCAATGAATCGCAACACTCGCCGGATTTTTTCAGGCACACATACTTTTGTAAAAAAATAGAAACCAGAAGTGTGCTGAAAGCCTATGCTATTTAAATGGGAAAATTCAGGCTCCTTGGGGCACCCCTTAACGTTGGAATTTGGAGGTCTGGTAAATCTTAAAATTACTTTTTATTTTTTTAGAATCGATTTGGGGGGTGACCCGGTCAAAATTTGTTTCAACCATAATTAAGGGCCACCCTAATAGGTACACTATGTTATAAAAATGCACAATACAAAATTTAGAAAAGTTAGTTAAAATGTAGTAAAACTCAATTCGATACTAAAAAACAAAAGTACAGCGGAGATTTACCAACTTTTGTAGTGCTAATATGATGCGTTTTGTATGCACGAATTGCAAATTTTGACATTGTCAAAAATGGTTGATTAACTATTTGTAAGCTAGAAGAATTTTATGTTGCTTAAAACTTGCTTTGAGAATCACAAAAAAAAAAACTGGAGCAAACTAAAATTACTAAAATTACTTTTAATGCGTTAATGTACAGTGTGTCCTAAATTCGACGTGCATGCATGTGTAACTTTGTTATTTGTACAGCTACGGCAAAATCGATTGCATGTTATTGGCTCATTTTTTGAGACTAATTCTATGGTGGAAACAGAAATGGGCGATCTTCTTTTATTTCCGAGTTATTGCACTAAATTGAAAATTACATCAATTCTACTAAGTCTTATAACTTCTTTATTTATAGAAATATCTGAATATAGTATAGAGGTTATTTATAGATATTTTTACGTAGATTCCAGTGGTGTACATAGATTTTTTCCATTTGCTATGGTGTTTCAGTTACAGCATAAACTTGTGTTTTTTTAAATGGGAATCATAGTTGGTGTCGACCTCATTTAAGAGACCATTTTAAGAGCTTTTCAAATATATATGGTTTATTATACTTAGTGTTTGAAATAAGGGCACTATCGGCCATTTATACCTAAATTAACATTAATTATAACAAAATAAACAGTTAGCCATGAAACAATAGAGTATTATAAGTCTTAACGGTATTCAAATGTTTATTACAAATGTCAGATTTTACGGCCAACTACGTTTTGTTTATCAAATCAGTAATTTTAAAATTAAAAAAAAAAACAAACTATATATTCGAAAAGCTCTTAAAATGGTCTTTTAAATGAGGTCAACGCCGACTAAGATTCCCATTAAAAAAAAACACAAGTTTATGCTGTAACTGAAACACCATAGCAAATGGAAAAAATCTATGTACGCCACTGGAATCTACGTAAAAATATCTATAAATAACCTCTATACTATATTCAGATATTTCTATAAATAAAGAAGTTATAAGACTTAGTAGAATTGGAGTAATTTTCAATTTAGCGCAATACCTCGAAAACAAAAGAAGATCACTCATTTCTGTTTCCACCATAGAATTAGTGCCAAAAAGTTGGCCCAATAACGTGCAATCGGTTTTTCGGTAGCTGTACAAATAACAAAGTTACCCATAAATGCACGTCGAATTTAGGATATACTGTACTTCTTCAATAAATACACTTTTAATTAATCCGGATTATCGGGGCTCAATACTATTTTAAGTTTGGAGGACAATTCTTTACAACAATATTGGAATTGCAGATACAAACTTAACAACTTATAATTTACGCATATACAGGGAAAATTTCTTGTTAGTATACATATCCCCTATGTATACTTTTACAATAAACGCAATATGTAGGCAACCAACTATACACTATAAACGTCACGTGACGTGGTGCGTAAAGGTTATGTTTCATGTTCGTAAATAAAAAATAAATCAAAATTAGTGGAATATCAAAATAATTTCAATTCAACGATTATTCTAAAACATAAAATATCAACAATACAAAACAAAGGAAAATAAAAACAGCAACAGTTAAAGACTAACTTTTTGACATTAACTTAATTTGATGATTTAAAAAATTAGCATGCTGTGGCAAAAATCATCAAATTAAGTTAATGTCAAAAAATTAGTCTTTAAGTGTTGCTGCTTTTATCTTCCCTTCTGTTTCGTATTGTTGATATTTTATGTTTTAGAATAATCGTGAAATTAAAATTATTTTGATATTCCTCTAATTTTGATTTATTTTTATTTACAAACATGAAACATAACCTTTACGCACCACGTGACGTGACGTTTATAGTGTACAGTTGGTTGCCTACAGATTGCGTTTATTGTAAAAGTATACATAGGGGATATGTATACTAAAAAGAAAAATTCCCTGTATGTAGTTATGTCTATGAAACTATTATTGTAGGTATAATATAAGGAAGCGTTTCGGCCGACTCTTCTCTTAAAAAACGATTTAAAAAATTATATTTTGAGGAAAAAAGTGTAAGTAATCCCTCATGCGATATTTCCTAACATTTCATTAAAAACAAACTTGTTTCCGGAAGAGTTTAAGATGGATAGAGTTACAACAAATTTTTAAATCTGCTTCTAAAATTGACACACAAAATTACATGCTTATATCAATTTTTTTTGTATAAAAGATAGCATTGTGATCCGCAGAGACTGGAAAATATGCAAAGTGCATATCTCAATTTTATAGCATATCTTTTTGAATCTCTGTTTCTAGGCATTTCACATCATGTTAATGCGATTTTTAATTAGTTTTAATTAGTATATTTGCATATAGTACCATTATATTGCATTACGTATACATGGGTGAGTATAAAGTATGGAGACACCGATTTTCTGTCGTTAATATTTATTTTAGAAAAAAATGTTTAATACAAAAGTTTTTTATGAAATTTTTATCTATGTATTGATTATACACGAAATTTTTTTTTCTTCAATTGTTTTTGAGTTATGACTTTGCGCGATATTTTTTTAAATGTGAACCTATTAATTTTATGCTACCGTTCGATAGAGAATTTTTTTCTCTTTACAACCGTATAAAAATTTTATGGGTATAAATATTTCAATTTTGTGCAATGTATTGTTGGCATTAGCAATAGCAGGTTTAAGTGAACGTGAATGAATTGAAGTACTTATAAATTGTTCAAAATTGAAATATTTGACGTAAAAAATAACAAATGCCGCCTTAGTGATAACACAGGTTGTTTATCGGCCGTTTTTGTTTATCTTGGCTGTATCGTTTACGAATCGGAAAGTTAATTATAAATACTTTAACCGGCATTTTCTCAAAGAAATGTTATGCAAACCCATAAAATTTTTATACCGTTGTAAAGAAAAAAAAACCCTATCGAATGGTAGCATAAAATTAATAGGTTACCATTTAAAAAAATATCGCGTAAAGTCATAACTCAAAAACAATTGAAGAAAAACATTTTCGTGTATAATCAATACATAGATAAGAATTTCATAAAAAACTTTTGTATTGAAAATTTTTTTCTGAAATAAATATTAACGACAGAAAATGGGCGTCTCCATACTTTATACTCACCCTGTATGCAAAACGGTATTGTGCATATTTCGGCTCTTTTCGGTCAACCTGGTGCATATTTTAAAAAGACTTGGGCAATTTTTTCTTAGGCTGTAAGATTTCGTTTCATAAACTGGATACCTAAACAAATTTTTCAAAAAATTTTGAAAACCTACTGCAAACCTGAAAATTTTGAAAATGTGCTTAGTTCTTCAAAATTATGAAAAAGGCATGCAGATTTAAATTATCTACTCGTTATTAAAAACATTAAAGAATAAATTAGAGCTAAACTTATCTCAGTGGACGAAACAAGAGACACAAAAGGACGCTACATTGTTCATGTAGTTGTGGGGGTTTTAAATACCAACAAACCTGAAAATGGTTTTCCTGTTAGCGTCAAAGAGTTAGAAAAGCCTAACAATGTAACAGGTTTATTAATGATTCGTTAATTAATTTTTTTTGTCCAATAGAGTTCCAACCGATAAAGTCTTGTTAATGGTTAACGATGCTGCACCGTGCATGATAAAATCTGTAGATAATTTAAAACTACTCTTCCCTAATTTAATATACTGTACATGCACCCTACATGTCTAGGCCACGGTTTAAATAGGGTAGCTGAGTTAGTTAGGTTAGAATTTACCATAGTGAATAAGTTAGTATCTAATGTCAAAAAAATATTTGTTGAAGCACCTCTTAGAGTGCAAAGATATAAATACAAAAACTTCCTGGGGTTTCTCTGCCACCAGAATCAGTCTTGACCAGATGGGGAACCCGGTTGAATTGTGTAATATATCTTTCTATTTTAGAATTTGATTCAGATAATTCAGTCGTAATGAAAAATGTAAAGATATTTTGAAGAAACCGTCTGTTATAAATCAGCTAACACACATCAAATCAACCTTTGCCTGCATTGCGTTTGCAATTGAAAAACTTCAACTTCAAGACAGAGAACTTGCTTTAGACCGCAAACATAATTTAACAATGGAAAATATTGAAAAACATTGGGTTATTTATTGGTATAATTCTCTCGATGTAATTTGATGATTAATTAGTACTTAAGTCATATTGTACAGTTGTATGTGTTATTATTCAATATATGTCTAAAAAGTATGTTTAATTAATAAAAGATAAATAAACAAATAAGAATTTTTATTTCACATGTAGTTGTGCATAATAAATTTGTTTGTTTATTTAATGGGCGAAATCATTGATTAATGACAATTTAAGTTTGCACATAATTGTGCATATTTTAGTAATTTTCAGTGCATATTTGTATACATATTTTCTGATCTTTTGGTGGCATTGCAAAGGCGCTTGATAAAGCGAATCATAAAATACACTGTTACTGAAGCTTTATGAATCAGGATTTTTAAAAAGTTGTTTCTTCAAATTGTGCTTGCGAGGCAGGTATAAATTTGTTAATTTTCGCAATCTCTATTCTATGTAGTGGATCTCTGGAGTACCTCAGGGAAGCAATTAGAGACCGCTGCTTTTTTATTTTCATTAATGACTTACCGTCTTATATTTAATATTCTAATAATAAAATAAAGCAAAAAATGAATTTCCACATTTTTTTTCGATAAAATCTACTTTAAAAAAATTACCGAATTTTGGGGTTATCATTAGTCACCGCTAGTACAGTGTTATATTTAAAATTTTTAAAACGTTTTGCAAGACCATTCAAGACAAAATGGGGGATTAGAAAGAACTTAAGCCGTACTTACTGTCAGATAAATAGCTTTACAGTATTGTAAGATGAAAGTGTCTATATAGTAGGAATTTCCATTGATCGGCGATGACAATAAACCTGAATCATTATACTACAATTTTACTTCATTTATTTTTACTTTCATTTAGTAAACATTTTACACAGTTTGGAAATTTGTGTTTAGTGTTGCAAGTGTTGAGAGTTATTTTTTTCGCGATTAAATCTTTATTTTAAATACTTACTTAGGGCCGGTATTTCCATCTCCTAATAAATTTATTCTCCTATTACAAACCTGTTAATACAATCGTTTCCATGGAAACTATTTGCCAAATAGCTTGTTAGGAGGTTTATTAGGAGATGGAAAGACCGGCCCTTACTTATACTTATAATTGCCATTTTTTATAAATGCAGATCAACTGCATATGTGTCAATGTTGGTGCATATATTCAGTTTTGGTTGCCTAATAAGTGCATATTTACATAATTTTTTAGTGCATATAAACTGCATATGAAAGACCTGAGTTCTGGCTGCAACTTGGTATAGAGGTAAGTTTGAGTAGATCTACACGCCCCTGCTCGGTGTCGGTTTATTTCTGAATCACCATCTATAAAATACTCCTGCATCTTTCTTGTTTATGAATTATACTATTTCCAATTTTACCAGTTATTCATCTTTTAAGAATAGATTTTAAAGAACTAGAAAACTTTTATATCGTGAATTGCACTAATCAAAACTGAAAGCAGCAAAATAATCCCTAATACCAATGTAAAAATGATAATTTTGGATAAATGGGGAAAACATATTAAAAGATACTTCGTTTTTGATCAAACAGCTTAAGCTCTCCATTTTTACATATACAGTTAGGTTTCGAAACAGAGAAGAACTTTGCAGAAGAATTCGACTTACGTGTGAACAAGTGATTCCAGGAGAATTGTAGAAAAATAAATTAAAAAATAATTATTTCATTATATTGTTAATGAGGTTTTATTTACAATTTAATTTTGACCATTTTATAATTAGAATTAGATGCAAGCAAATTTAAATTTAGTCCGAAGCACTCTTCCCCTTAAGACATTTGAGCCTCTCTAGAGCAGTGGTTCTCAATCCGTGGTCCGCGGAACACTGGTGCTCCGTGAAGCCACTTCAAGTGTTCCGCGAGAAAATTAAGTACAGAATTACACAATTAAAAACTGTTTCAAAAGAAAATGTTAAAAAATTAAATTTGAAAAATATTTTGAAGTTTTGTAAGTTTTAATTGATTTTTAAATAAATATGTTTGCGTTAATAAATATCGGTAGGTATTTTCTTCTTTTATAAAAGTAACACTTTGAAGCAGGGGTGGCTTTTCTGCGCCCGCAATACGATATGAGTTTTGTTTTTGCTTTTCCACAATGGACTTATTTTTGCGAACAATCTCCTGGTTTAAAGCTCACGATGCATCGTAAGTGTTCTGCGCAACAAAATATCAAAGTTTAGTGTTCCCCGACTTCAAAAAGTTTGAGAACCACTGCTCTAGAGGTCGCCTCGCAGGTTAAGAGTCACTGTTTTACGGGTTAACCACAATGATTATTTCGTGCTCACAAACCTTTTAAAAATTTAAGAATAGAATACCATTAGTGAAATTTCATAATTTTTTAAATAATAGGTACTACAATTTTGCATTATTTCCGCCGCTAACACGACTTTTACCAATTTTCAATCTTATTATTAGAATAGCAAGTTTGTATTTTTTTGTTAGTATAAATAGCTGTTGCAAAATAATGCGTTTTATAGACAAAACGACGCTCAGAGCTATAAAGTAATTCTAAATTCCAAATTTGATATGAGATCTGGTTAATATAAAATTTTGTCTTATGTCATTCTAACACTGAATAATAAATTACAACTCAGTTACACTGATTTATTTAAAATTGTTAAAACTTTATATTATTCACCAAAAACTAAAATTTAGGGTTTGTAATTGACTACTGCAAAAGGAGAAGAAATTTGGACACGAGCCGCGTAGCGAGTGCTCGAATGCCTTCTGTAACGAGGATTTTATACTATTTTCTCTGTTTCAGCTTACACATTACTGATTTATGTTTATTTTTATAAAATTTTATTTTCCAGTTGGGGAAATTTTTGTAAAATAGTAACGATTTTTGCTTGACAGTTGACAGAAGTTTGACATTTGACGTTCTTGTTGCCTAGCAGCTGAATGGTTGCCTAGGTATTTAGTGTATTATTTGATACAGTAACACCAATTTCTGAAAACAAAATATCACAAAAAATCGTTTAATAATGAAACTCATTAAATCATCAAAATGCGTGCTAGAATAATGTCAGTCTAATGCCGAAACATACTGTAATTAAAGAAAAAATATAGATCTCTTCCAGATTCATCTAAAGAATTTATGGACAATCAAGCATTTAACTCGATATTCGATCATAGTTTGCTTCAATACGAAGGGGTCTTACCAGAAAGCTGCACGTCATTCATAACGTAGTATTTTAGAAATTACTGGTAAAAATTTTAGTGCTGCTTCCTTATTTAGTTTTAGCTAGGTATTTCTGTTTTTTTTTAAACTTTATTAAAAAGATTATAAGAAAACCAAGCTAACTACATAGCAATTGAGTACGCAAAAGTGTAAACTGGCTGTTAAATAATATTAATATCGGTTGTGATCGGAAATGCTCTAAATTCAAGGTTTATGCATGAATTACACATGACACAGTTATCTGGTACTTTAATTTTAGTTAAGTACCTTTTAAGCTTATTTTTTTTTAAATATACCTACTATCATTTTCTAACTTAAAATAAAATCCGATATACAGGGTGTCTCCAAATTATACCGACAAACTTCTGCCAGGCACTTCTCAGACAAAATTAGGGCATTTTGGCTTGGTTTACTTATATCCAAAACCTTTGCAGAAATATGGCCATTCTAAACAATAAGCAAATGTTTTGTTAATAATAATAAAGAAGACCATGTAGGAAAATACCCAGTGGTGTTTTCCTTTCTGATTATAATTATATTTAATAATTACATACGATAAGGAACCCTAAATTAACTTAAAATCTAGAAGGCAAATCATACGCGTTTAAGGCTGGGGACATACGAGCGTAAATTTAACGTGCGCTGCGACGCACGTCATTTACAACGTACGTCGCCGCACTGAACACACGAACGTCAAAAAATTTTAAGAAACCTGCGCTTAATTAATCTTTATGCAATAGATAGCAGCGAAGTTGTTGCCGTTTCTTATTTAGTGGTGCAATACTTAAAAAATAATAGGAAGCACAAAGAAAAAGTGGTGAGTGCATCCTATAAATTGTGAAGATATCTACATGGCCATTTTTACACTTTATAATACACATACACTACAACCAAGACAATAATTCAACGTAATAACACTAACGGTCATTAAAAAGGCACTCCTGTGATACGGGAAGAAGTACAAAAATGGAACAGATTTCAGTTAATTTGCTTCGATTCGCCACTACCAAACTTAGATTTATTAAGAAGAAATTGTTGTGCTGCGACGTATGGATCTTCGTACGAAGCAAGCACGGCTGTATCATCAGAAAACGTTGCAGTGGTGGATAGGTCAGTAGTGTACAGGAGATACAAAAGGGGACCCAGAACACTGCCCTGGGTAACACAGGAGTTGATGAGATGGAGTGATGTTTGTTCATCATGTAATTTATTATAATAATTTGGAAGGGATGATCTTGGAGGTAAAATTAAAAAATGAGAAAATAGTTGAGAGGTAGGGTTTTCTTGGTTTTCTACAGCAGTCAAATATGTCAGACTTTGCCAAAATATTAGCTTAGGGGATACTGCTGAACAGTATTTCGTATCCTCTAGATGTCTAGACCTTGTATAATTCTGTTGCGTACAGGATAATCTGTTAGATAGCTGAATACCCTTGTCTATTGTCTATATCAAAATTGATGGTTAGGTATACATAATTTGTAATGATTCCAAGATTGGCTCTAATTTGGCCTTTAAAAGTTTTTCAAAGAGTTTGGAGAATATTGGAAGCAGCTTCTGTTCTATAAGAACTTACATTTTCCAACAGTTTGTTTGGCTTTGGAATTAACAAAATATGTGCGACTTTCCACAGCACAGTAAAGTAGCTAGTTCTTAAAAATGTAGGTTAATAACTTTAATACGCCATTTGGTAGTTCTAAGATTATCTTAGTGGTAATAAGGTCAAAACCCAGCGGGGAAATAGCTTTAGCCACTTACAGTCGTTCAAGTTCAAGTCTAAAGTTTCAAAGACATGGAGGTCAGTTTGGGCAATCGTTGTAATAGTTATTTAAGCTACAAGGAGTGTAAGGACGTATTAACATTTGTGGTAGGCGAATACGAGCCGAGGCGAAGCCATACATTCCGAGCTGCTTATTATATTTTTTTGCACTCCCGGGCGTAAAGTGACTACTTTTCGCCCGCAAAGAAGGGCGTAAAGTTCATTATTGCAGACCTCGGGTGCACTTTACGCTCGCGACAAATTAATTTGAAATATCACAAAAATACCTTAGTTACAATACAATTTTTATAAAATCACTCTTGCTGTGAATGCGTCAATTTAACATTTTTAAAAATGTCATTAGAAAAATTTTAGAATGTGGCCACTTGATTAAATTTTTACTGATAGCGCTTTTCACTACCATTTAGTTTTCTTTGAATACTGTTGGATCTAGTGCAAAATGGCAACAGACAAAAATGTTGTCTTATTGAATGTTACATAAACGGGTTTAGTTGAATTTGGATTATATTTACAGACAAACAATTTCCAAGGTGTTAAGCTTGTAACCAACCCCAAAAACACCCTTTCAGTCGAGCCACAGTTTTAGTCTTGCTAAAATGACCCTTCTGGTAAATTACTAAAGTGTCCCAAATGTTTTCTTAGTAACACTTATATTTTTAGAGATAGTAAATCTTCTTTAAATTTAAGAGCAAATCTGGATTGGCCGTATCCCCATAAAGGTTCATTTTTGGATGTAGGTCAAAATACTTTTGTCTTGAAAACGCCGTAATGCTATAATTTTACAATAATTCAATAAGCATTTATTTAATAATTTTTTTATTTATCCTTATTTTTCTACAAATTCTGTAGACAAATTTAGTTACTTAAGTGCCCCTTAGAATTTTGTATTTTTGTAATTTCTTGCATTGATACCTACTTTGGAAAATTTTTACTGCCACTAGGACGATTTCGCTTTATACGTGCATATGAAATTACTTACTATGTTTCTTAAGTTAGACAGGTTTTTGACTTCCGTTCTATTGCTACAAACTGAATATTTCAGAACTGAAAGCGACAATCAGCAGCTGAAATTATTTTTACGCCATCTATTCTTTTGTGGAAGTATAAGGCAATTTCAGGAAAATACAAGCCTGCATTATAATTTTATATTATTTTTAGATTCTCGAAACAAAACATAAATATACAAGAACAAATAAAAGATACCAAAAGTAAATGAAATGACAATGATCCGTATTCTCACCTCAGGATTAAATATAAAGTTGTGTTAATTAGCATGTCAATAAATGCATCTTTCTGTAATCTCAAATTATAAAGAGCGTTCAGAAAGTAAGCTAAGCATTGTAGCTTTTGAAATGAAAAACGTACGACATAAAGTGCATACTTGTTAACTGTAAAGTCTCAAATATTTCATTAAATTTCTTGAGAATTATTTAAAACGCCTTTTTAAAATTTTTCTAAGAAGATGGTGCTTAGAAAGAAATGGAAAATTTATTTATTAGAAGCGTATTGTCGCAATGGCAAATTTGAAAATGATACGTAGAGATGTTTGATTAAACGAATATTTCAATCGAAGATATGTTTTAATGGTGCATTTAAGTAGGTATTATAATTAAGCTTATTATTTGTTCAAGGTCATACATATATTTTACTATATTTTTACGTACAATTTATTCTGACTTAATCACTTAATGCAGTCAATAATTAATTAAAAATTCTATAGTTTTACATTGTCATTATTAATTGACAAATTCGTTGCATTGTAAGTAGGTGCCAAGTGCGTGGCATAGCAAAGTAAATAATTTATCCTAAGTAATTTTGAAGTTATGCTGTGTTGTCTTATAATCAGTAGAAACATTATTTATAAAAGACATTTTGAGTAAAAATTTGTATTTTTTTTGTTTAAAATCTAAGTACGCCACTGATTTTAGGTTACGAAATAATAAACTCGCGATGTGCTTTATACCCACTAATTTGCTATAAAAACTACTCGTACTTCACGTTGCTTTGTAAGGCAAAGCTATTTAAGTTTGGATGTTTAAAGGGGTTGTTTTTTGAAACAAACTCATTTATAGTATTTGATGGAGCAGTTTTCGGCATAAGGTATGCACGGCCAGCTTTGTTTTAACTCATGTCGCTGCGTGCTTGTTTTAATTAATACCACAAGGCATTGATTTGTTTCCACTTATCATAATTAATTAGGGAATTTTTATTTTAAAAGCCCATTGTAGTCTGTGGTTGAGTACTTTGCCTTTAACTGCTGAGTTGACATCGCTGTCGTGCTTCATGTTCATTACCAGATTCATAAAATAGAATCTTCACCGGCGAAAACGGCCGGTGAAATAATAATTTTTTCGTCGAATATTTATATATTCGCAACAGGTATACGAATTGAAGATTTATGAAGTAATTACTTGACTTAATCGAATCTACGATCCAACCCTGCGAATTTTCTAGTTAAGTATTGTACTCCTTTTGTTCCGTATTAAGATCACCGTCAACATCAAAAAGCGGTTTTGCAGAAGGTAATTGCGCAAGAGTAGAAATGGGCAATGAATAATTGCAGCTGTAGGTGTTGTTAATGATTTATTTCAGCAAGTACTGTCGTTAAGTAACAGCCTGCTAGTGGCTTTGGGAACATTTTGCAATAATAATTGTCACCGACCGCAACTCATATGCGGCGACCGGTCAGAATGCAAAAGTTGGTCTGTCTGACTATTAAATAGCAATAAATACCTTTACAGAAAATATGCGGTTTGGCATTCTAGTGATGAACATCGATGGAAATACAGAGAAGGTTTTAAACACGTTTTACTGTATTTAAGCTACCAGTAGTACTCAATAAATATTCGGTCTTAATGCTGCGCATTTAAAGTATTCATACAGTAGGAAGTTTCACGCATCATTTGTCACCTTACTAAATATTTTGTTCAAAAAATTTATTTTTTTTGTTCACTCATTCTTTTTATTAAATATCTTTGAAGAAGTAGCGTTAACAGAAATGGATAAGGTTGTTGTATACTATATTTGTTGCATATTCAATTAAACTCCTACAGTTTACGTGACTATGTAAGTATTGAAGAAACTCAAATACATTGGCCTGTATTCTCACCTCAAGTTTAAAGTCTCTAACTAAAGTCGTGTTTAACGTAAACATAAAATGATATGGCTTTATAGTATTTTTAATGTGTAGCAAGGATGTATACAATATTGTCATGGTAATCAAACCTGACGTAAAATTTTAACTGAATACCGACCATTGTATTTTGAAAATGATTTTTTTCACTACTAGTATCAGAAGATGTCATTATTGACCTTATTTTCGAGCCCAGAAGATGAATTTCTCTCCTAGTGGTCAATAATTTTTTATTATTGACTACTGGTTAATAATAAAAACAATTGCTATGCGCTCAGGTGCCTATTTTAAATATGTTCTACCCAAATGTCAATTGAAATTAACCTCTCCCCTTGTTTTCAAGCAAGGCTATTTGATTTTTGTGAGTATTTAGAAATAAATATACGCATCTGTCATTTTATTTTTTATTTATGTAAAAATGATTAATTAAAAGGAATAAAGGTGCTAGTAGTGAAAAAAATAGTATATAAACCACGGTAGAGAAGACTTTTCTCAGCCTCACAACTTATTTCCCTCCATGCTTCGCATGTCGGGAAATAATACTGCTCGGCTGAGAAAAATGTCTTCTCTACCTTGGTCTATAATATACTATTATTTGATAGGTAAGTTGTTATCAAATTAACTTTTACTATCACCTTTGTTTGGCGAAGTAGATTACTAGATTTTTAAACAAATTAACCGTTCAATGTAAAAACTAAAAGAATTATTATCTCGCTTATTAGAAAACTTTTACTAAGGTGTTTTAAGGTTTATTGGCTCCTTTTAAAATGTACTATCGCCCCTTAAAAGGATACAGAGAAGACCGTAAACACCCTGTATACAGGGTGTCCCAAAATTATACCGACAAACTTTGGGTTATAAAGGACACCAAAACAAGCAATTTTTGTCGATAAGACCATGTCCGCAAATAAGCCATTTTGGCACTAGAGTGAATCAAAGACAGCTATTGCCTCATTATTTATACAATTTACAGCAGTTGTTCGGAGTGTTGGCATTTTTTTCAATGCAGAGATTACATCGTTGGTTCATGGATTCACGGGCTTTATGGCATATTCTCGGAATAACTTGCACATGCGTGCAAGCGGCCATTACTCCTGCCAACAAATCCTCCTCTCCAACTACAGGAGTCAAGTACACCAGACATTTTACAGAACCCCAAAGCAAAAAGTCAAGGGCGGCAAGATCAGGAGATCGCGCAGGCCATTTTGATTCAGATACTCGCGCACGTCCATCTGAAGTGTGTCGGTTCCCCATCATGTTGAAACCACATGGCTCGTCTGATATTCTAACTGGTGTTAGTTTCTTCTACGGGCCGTAATATGGGGATTTTCTTCGTCCAATATGTGGCTGTTGCGACTGTTGAAGAAACCATCCCGAGTAAAACATGCCTCATCCGTGATCAACACGTTTCTGTGGAAGTCAGGCTGTACCAACTGGTGACCTAAAAACCAATGGCAGAAAACGAGTCTCGGATGATAGTCTGCAGGAGCCATCGCTTGCACTCTCTGGATTTAATCAGTTGCTAATATAATAGTAAAGTTCCAAAGAAAATTAGACCCTTTTTTACAATTTGGAATAGCACATCAGTTTGAAGTTTGTCAAAAAAAGTTGAATATTTGGAAATTTATAATAGGTATCCCTTGTAAAAGTCAAAGAATTGAATATAAAAGGCAGTACAAAGAAGGTTGTGCCGCGATATTCAAAAGTAGAGTGCTGGAGTTCATTTTGCGATTGATTCGGCCAGACGTAAAATACTAATAACTAATAACTGATGATAAAGCTTATGTTCCTGCGAACCCTGAGGAAATTTTTATTCGTATATTTTTCCATTCTTATAATTCTAATGAAATAAATTTTAAACTTCGCCTGCAGAGGGCACTTGTTGGATTGAGTGGCTGATGTTGCCGGTTCCAAGTCTGGAAAAAGAAGGAGGGTCGGGGCGACAGGCTAGCTCACTGTGACCCGTAAAACAATATTTTGCTAAAAAGGCAAACGACCAGCTTCGGAATTTGGACGGTCTTAACACATGATGAACCAAGCAACGAAAAAGGATTATGAAAATTGAAACCTGGAACGTGAGAGGGACAACTAATAAATTGAAGGAAATAACATCTGAAATAAAGCAATTAAATATGGATATTGTATGCATTACAGTGACAAAAAAGGAAGGACAAGTCGGGTGGAGCGAAAGCAGCAGTTTCTGGGCTTATTAAGAAAATTTGTAGCAAACGCATTCAAGACATACAGTTTATATCAGAAGGACATTTAAAGCTAACAGTGAAAATCGGAAATGAAATATGTGATACCTGTGTACGCTCCTACAGCTGACTCTCCAGATATTGCAAAAAATAAATTTTATGATTCGTTAAATAAAATACTAGAAGGAATTAAGAAACATCAACAATTGATCATAGCAGCAGACCTAATTGCCAGACTAGAGTCAAGACAAAATGATGAGGTTATTTGTAGGCCAATATGGAGAGGTCCGTGAATGCTAATGGAGAAAAACTTATAGACGCATGTAAACAACACGAACTAAAAGTAAATAACTCCTTCTACGACCATGAAGACATTAATCGATATACATGGGAGAAGCCGTCCTTGAGCAAAAACTCAATCCTGGAACCCACGATTCAAAATAATAGGCACAAGAGGCAAACGAAGAGTTAACTGCAGCAGTGACCATTATCCATTAATCTGTGAAACCTTACCATAATATTTTAAAGGCACATCACACATATAAAAGAAGAGAAGCTCTCGGTAAAATTAGCAGCGAAAAAAGACGAAATCAAATCTGGTGGAACGATCAAGTAGAAGAAGCAATAATATTAAAAAAACCAATAAAAGAAGAATAAACTAAAAGAAGAAAAAAATTAAGCTGGGAAAGAGAGTGTCTAGAGATTGGGAGTCTAATTGGAGGAGTGAGATCAATGGAAGTATAGAGTTGCTTAAAAAATATGAAAACCAATAACAACAGAAGCATAGCAAACAAGATTAGTATGGAATAGTAGAGTTATGCATTATAAAAAATTGGTAACCAGATGACAGAGAACAATACAGTACAAATGACGTAAATGATACAAATGCAACACAAAACAGCAGTATTACGATAACAGAAGACGAATTATAAAAAGTAATTAAATCAATGAAAAACCATAGAGCTCCGGGATCCGGTAACATATATACGGAACTGATAAAGTACGGTGGACAAGCAGTATTACAAAGATTATGTCAACTAATTAGAAACTGCATTGAACAATGCGTAATACCAGAACAATGAAAAATATCCTATAAAATTTCAATTCTTAAGAAAAGAGAGCGGAATGAAAGACCAATTACCGAGGATTAAACATCAACTCTACCCTAAGCAGAATGTTTGGAAAAACATTAACACCAATCTGAGAGAAATGTCCGAGCACAAAATTACCGAAGAGCAAAGTTGGACATCTAATGAATACCATCAAAGAAATACAGAGAGAAAAAAGGAATATTTATCTGACCCAATCAATACATCTTCGGGATTACGTCAGGGATGCAGTCTTTCACCTCTTCTTTACAACCTATACTCGTATATAGAATGTGCACTGGAAAAATGGAAGAGAAAAGTTAACGGAATCGGAATTACAATTAACGACTTGTGTCTTTTCACTCTTAATTTCGCTGACGACCAAATTGTGATGGCCCAGGATTCATACGACTTAGAGTTTATGCTCCAAAGATTGTATCGGACTTATGAAGAATGGGGTCTTGAAATCGGTAAAATTGAGTACTTAGTCATAAACTCTGAAGCAAAATTTACAATACTAATACAGGACGAAACAGATAGACAAACATAAATGCTTAGGCGTCATTATAACTTGGCGATTTGGCACGGGAAGGCGGCAACTAACATAACATATTAACACGCTTTGGTAAATTTAGACCGTTTACAAAAAACAAGCAAAGTTAACAAACAATTAAAACAATTCAAAATTCAAGAAAATAAAGTATTAATTAAAGTAATTATAAATTGAAATCATTAGCAAGGCCCAAACACAGTCAAGCTAAACAAAATACAAAAGAGTTTTCTTACATTAATTGTAGGGAACATTACTAATAACAAGAAGGACCTCTTTTATTGAGTACATGGTTCTTCGACGACCATACCAGCCATGATCAGCGCTAGATGACCGAATCCTTTTATATGAGAAGTCAACTCCCACGCACACGTTTTCCAGAACAAAGGCATTCGCTCTGTCATGCCATGCTACGTATTTTCACCGTGCCGTGAATAACTATGTTGACGTGCCGAGCTGCGCAATTCAGCTCGTCCGGAGGTCATCTTTTCCGGGTTCATGGCGGTCACGCACGTGCAACTCGCATACTTGGATGCCTTCATTCCACGATTCTTAGTCTAGTGTAGTGACCCTAGATAACAAGTTATGTTCATGTTTGTTCATTTTATTGTACGTTTTGTTGGCAATAAAAGTAACTCGTGCTGTTTTGTATTTTCTTTTTGTTAGTCCAGTTACTTATGAGACATGTTTTATGACTCATACTCACTTTTTAACAGGAGAATATTCTACACTAAATTAGACAACGAGCGCGAATTCTGCGGCAGAAATTTCAACACTTACGCAAAGATGCGCCAACACCAACGTAAAGGCCACTCAGAGGAATTTAATCTTATGATAGAAGCAATCACCGAACTAGCTCCTACCAATAAATTCTCCATTCTAGAGCTAGGGACAACGGTTCAGGAAGAGGCTACTTACATGGACCTGGATATTCACAATCACCTTGCTTCCGTCTTTTACAACAGTCGATAGTATTAAATACCAACGAAGGAAGCTGACATATAACGCAAAGCCGGCGTAGAAGAAGCTGATAAAGATCCTCAGCCCAGCCCTTCTTCCGGCAGAACCGCGAGTCCGTCGTCTACGCAGGCATTTGAAATAATTGAGATCCACGCCTCATCGAGTGAAGAAGATGAACCTCCACGGCAAAACTTATTCCCCAAACCATCGAACAAGTACCATCCTCACCGAATAGCCAAAAAACCGTTAAATAAGGACATTATAGACAACAAGGTAGCGAGCTTGCTAGATTTTTTCGTCAACCGATGAGGGATACTATCTATTCTCTGCAATAACACCTAAAGAAATCAATTGGAGCCTTAACACCACGAAGTCACTTTCAGTTGGCCCGGACACTGTTTTTGTCACCGACTTTAAATAGTACCTACATGAAAAAGTTCACTATTTTACAAGTTGTACCTTTATTACGCCTATTTACCCGCTCAAATTAAGGAATGTAGAATAATATTAATTCCCAAAGGCAAGGCAAGGCAAGGACATAACAAATTGGCGACCTATAACTATATCCATATGGCTAAGGATTCTTAATGAAATCATCAACTACAAACAGGTTTTACTAAAGTTGATGCAGCCTTTGGCAACGCATCCTTATTACAAGCCGTTATTAAAACTGCTAGATCCGGCATACAACCTCACACTATAATTTCGCTGGATCTAGCAAAAGCTTTCGACCCAGTTGAGCATTCCTCGATCAAGAGGGTCCTTGAGAGAGCACGCATATATCTAAAAACTATATCCTTCATTATAAACCCATACAGCGGTCGGTACCACCATCACAATACGAGTTAACAGCACATATATTTACTAGTACCGGACCGGCAATAGCATACGCCGATGATTTAATTCTATTAGCGAAAACATCTGGCGAAGGACAACAGCTACTATCAAGGGCAATAAAATTTCTAAGAGATCGTAACCTGAATATTAATAAAAAAAATCAGTTGCACTCACCATACTTCCAAAAAGAAAAAAAAACTATATTGGTCGATCCCCAGGTTTTACGTCGACGGATTGCCAATTAAACAATTTCTAGCTACTGAAATCTTTCGATACTTAGGACACAACTATGGCGCTATGGATCTGTATAGGCGGACATTGATAAACTTAAAGAGTGTCTTAATAAGATAAATGGCGCAGGCTTAACACCGCTGCAAAAAATAACACTGATTCGTGATTATGCAATTCCTAAAATCACCTGATCCAAGCCCTGAACATCTTCAAGAAAACGCTATCCCACTTTGACAGAATTATAAAATATAATGTCAAACTAGCCTACTCCAAACGGCTTCCTTTACCCTGCCTCACCGACATTACTCCATCTAACTTTCTAAGCAAAGTGCATAAAATTCCAAGCACATGAAATTCAATCGCCACCCAGAGCTTTACAATCTACATGACCTTAATGATCCAATACCCGAAGACAAAGAATTCAACCTTTACCTTTACCAACCACGGCACTACCAAAAACGAAATTCGGATACACTGGCAAAATCCACAAGACAAATCACCAATCGGAGATGGTCTATACCAAAACACTTTCAGTTTCACTGGGCCAGAAATTCACCTAAGTTCTGGAATGGAGAGTCCATATACAATCAACACTACTTAGTGGCAATTTACTACCAACTATTGAAACACCCTACAACCTAGATGAAAATGCCAAATGTAGAGCAGGATGCCAAGAAATGAGACTCTATGTCATCTCCTCCAAGGGTATTCTTCGGCAAAGAGGCACGACCATTATAGCAAAATTAATCAAAAAATTTGCAAACGTCCTCTGTGAATCAACTAATGGGGGGGGGGGGGATTACAAAAGATTTAAACTGGATCTAATACCTACTGAAGACGATTATTTAGTTGTTTCAGATGTCCAAGTGGTATGGGTAGGCCCTCGTCCAATGTAAATTGCCTATAAAAATAAGCAAAATCCCTACAGCTAAGAAAATTTCATAAACAGTGTTCGTTGAAAATGATCCGAAAAAATAATCTACGTCCTACCTTTCATCATAGGGGAGAGAGGAACATTACCTTAACAAACGTCTATGGAACCGCATAGGGCTCGCCAAAGATGAGGCACGTAAAATGGTAGTGGGCACACTTAGTGGTAGCAGGCTAATCCACCAAGACTTCGCCAGAGTGGTATGAAGGTCCAGGCAGCATCCAGCGGCATAAACATGCGAGCATGCGACCACCTCAAATTATATAGTTTCTTAAATTTGTTGTAGTTACTATATAGTTATGTATTATATTATTTATATACTTATCTATATTATTATTGCCATTTATCTTTGAAATACTTAACTATAATCACTACTGTAAGTACATTTTGCATACTAACTTAATTATAATAAGTACTAAATACTCACTGTAATAAGTAATAACTATAGTGTAATATTATAATACGACAGATTATAGAATAATCAATAGAGTAACTACCCTGCCCAGCTATGTTTCGTTGACGTGACAAAAGCGTTCGATCGTATCAAAAAGCATTCCATGCTTAAAATGCCCATAGTTAAAGACATACTAGCACAAATAACAAAGGTAGTAAATGACATATACACATATACCGTTACAAGAATAAAGACTCCTGAAGACATGACAGAAGATATATCTATTTATTACTCATCAGTCACCACTATCATTCAATCCCTTTCTGTTCAATATGGTGATGATTCGCATACTAGAGGAAGTCAGATCTAAGCCAGGATATAAAATCGACACCAATAACATTAATACAGTATGCTATGCGGACGATTTAATTTTAATTGCAAACAATGAGGATAACCTCCAAAGAATGACGTATCAATTTAATGAAAAAGCTAAGAAGTGCAATATGTAGATATCGATAGAGAAAACGAAGACTATGGTTATAGTCAAGGAGCCAAGATGATGCAAGCTACAAATAGAAAAAGCTAGAATAGAACGAGCTTTAAGTATTTGGGTGTCGAAATCACAAGTCACGAGATGATGGTATTACGATAAATGGTGAATATAAATCTAAGAGACAGACATATAAACGACTCCATAAATGATAGGTACAACATACAAGACGTGGTTAAACGACCGTAAAAGAGAAAGAGAAAATGAAAAGAGCATGTAGAGAGGCTATCCCGAGTTTGTATGCCGAATGACCGAGAGGGAAAATACCTACTGGACGATCACCAGTGAGATGGGTTTAGAGCTGGTTCTCTTCATCCGCAAAATGAGGCATGACAAGGGGTTCCTTTATGCAAAAGAAGAAGAAGAAGAATTCAAAATATCGAAGAACTACTTAGATATACAGCAAGTATGGAAGTTATTCAAAAACATGGCGTTAGAAACAGTAAGAAAAGTATATGTAAAATGACCAAAAGAAAAAACAAACAGCCTGGTGGCCTAGGGAACTAAAAGGACAAGTACAAATTGAAAAACTATCTGTCTAATGAAGCGCTAGAAGGGGAGTATGATCAGCAACTTGAAGGGATAATGCCTCCCAAGTCGCTTTCATCCTCAGTTGTTTCACATGCTGTGCGTGCGGTGTGATGTAGTAAGCACCACGCTTTCGACAACCGTGTATTTGCCCACTCCATCACTGTGTTTCGGTTCCTAATTATTTTTAGTGACTTGATAGGCCACCCGACGAGCATCTTTTAAATATTAACAATTTGTACTGACTAGGTGCTTCTGCCGCAACACATGCTATAGATGCAGCTGCATACTGGAAGTTTTGAGCAGTCTCTAAAATACTCTCGGCGCGTCACTCACATTCGCCCCTGGATTATGTATGCTGCTGCAATAATATATAACTACATAATGTCTAATGTCTACCTAGGCTAGGATAGTATACAGAGTATTATTTTCTTGAAAGTTATATACGTAACTTCCTTATTTAAAGAGCAACGCCAAAGGTTAAAGTAGTGCGGTGCGGTGAAATAAAAAGCACATTTAACAGTATTCTTCGAACCTTTGCAATTTTAAAAAATAAAACTAAACCTGTGAAACAGAAGTGAAAATAACTTGTTAGAGATCTTGTTGAAAAATTTTTAAAACATTTTTAAATGTAGCGATACTAGATTTTTGCAATCTCGAAACCCTTACTTTTTCTCCTTGTATTTAATTAACCTGTGAAATGTTTTATGTTCTACAATTCAATCATCGTGGTGTATTTATTTGTTGGATGTGGTGTAGGTTTGCAGGTGCCAGGTGCCAATGATTTCACGCGCATCAACTGCTGTGGTCATCGCCACTACACGAATTTTGGTTTACAAAGCAACATTTTTATCTTCTATAATCTATACCGTCGAGGTTGAGAAATTTGTTTTAATAATGTTAATAATATAATAATATAAATCACTATGAACATTACCTGAAAATAAACTGCATTTTGTTATTCGTACTTTGTAAAAAACACAGACTATAATATAATTCTCTTCTAATAAACTCTAATAATAAAAAGAAATCATAAAAGATGGTTTGTACAATTGAAACTAAGATCTGTATACATTACGCAATTACCCCAATGTGGTTCACACGCCTTTTAAGAAACTAACCAAATTTATTCCGCTGTTATTTTATTTTATTTTTAGGATTTAGGATCATATTACAACATTGATGTTTTTAGAGATCGACGTGTTTTGCAAAAAAATTAATAACCATTATTAAGTCTAATTTATTTCAAAAATATTTTACCTTAAACTAATAAAAACCTAAAAAGTTGTGCATTGACTTTTATAGTAAACATGTACTGCCTACGTAACCTTTTACGACTTCGGAAACACCGTCAGAATACTAGAAAGCTTTTAAATTAAATTAGGAGTTGTCGATTACTAGTTTCTTTTAATATTTCGTATCTAAGGCGAAGTATTATTTTTTAAAAATGGATTAACAACGCTGTTTTAGTATAATCACAGGTTATTAAAGTTTCAATTATTAAATATTTTCTTCGGATACCAGTTAATATGAATGAGCTACAACTCGAATTTGTCTGTAACAAAGTTGATTTAATTATTTTATTTTCTAAAAATCATTTTTCGCTTTAATTACTATAAATTGAGGACAAATACAAATCTGTCGTCTTTTAAGGCACTGAAGTTCAAACAGTAGTAGTAAAGAAAAATTCTGGTAAAAAAGAAGGATGCATTAGCTTGCGTATGAAGCTACTGACGCTATTTTTTAATGTTCAATATCAGAAGTTCCTTTGTTTTTAGTAATTAATGTTATGCTATACCATTATTTTAAGCTACCTTCTTTAGCACAAATTAAGCAGTTGTTTTTCGAAACTATAAGAATATTCAAATCATCAGTGTTCACACATTTTTAAAAATTCTTTGTCTGAGTAGGACAACAATTTTACGATTTATAAAAGGCATTTGGTGCCACTGGAGGAACAATATAAAAATCAAATTAATAGCAGGTAACAGGTAACAGGTAACGTAAGATGAAATACTAGAAATCAGTAATTGCGCCTGTTGCTTCTTAATTGTTTCCATGTAACTCTCGTATTACCAGAAGAATTCAGTTCAAGTTTGTTCTTCATGATAATGTAGAATGAAAGAATGTAGATAAACAACTGAAATACTGGAATTTCGTAATTGACCGAGCTTTTTAATTTCCTTTTTCTAACACTAATATCTTATACTGTTTCTATGGTGCATAAGAGCTCACTTGTTATGTTGCCTTTAAAATACGTTTTCTCTATAAAATACGTCGTCAATGACAACGTATTTTATAGGCCTTTAAAATACGATTTTCTCTATAACATACGTCGTTGCCTAGCAATCTTCGCATTTTGTGTATTGTAACGCGTCTCAAATAATAATTTATTAAAATTTCTCATAATATATTAGTGAAAGATATTAGTGTTAGAAAAAATCTTGAAGACAACTCGTGTTTTATAGTTTAAAAATCTCGGTCTATCAAATCCTCGGCTCACTTCGTTCGCTCGGATTTGAACTACGACCTTGATTTTTAAACCTTCTATAAAACACTTGTTGTCTTAATAGCTATAATCGGGCGTCTTTAAGTTTGCGGCTACGGGAAACTGAGAACCAGGTGTGTGAACTTTAAATGTGTTATGATGTTGTGAGAACACTGCACGATTTTTATTAAATAAAACTATTGTGAAAGTTTTACAGTTTTGTTTCAAGCAATGAAAAATTTATGGTGGTTCTAATTTTTTTTAATCAAGCGAATGGGTTATTTTTCTTTATAAAAATGGTATAACAATGGCTGTGTTTTATTTGCTATAATAAAGTTTTTCCTCCTTCCTCGAAAAATGCATTCCTTTCGCCTTTCAATTTTTTGCTCTCATAACTGACAATTACTGGGAATAGTTTTATTTACGAACGTTTCGTACAGATTAACATCTTTTTTAAAGAGATTTCATACGTTTTAGGGACATGCCACTTTTGTTTAAGGTTAAAAATCTGGAGTGTTCATTAATGTGAATAAGAACGCAAGATTTGTGATTTACAGATTTTCAAGGTCAATACTCAAGTACACAATTGCAGTATTGCATATGCTTTTAATGCATTCTTAATATTTAAATATTAAACACAGAATCTTCACGTGGAGAGACTTACATTAACTTTAAAACATAGAAGAATATCTTAAAATAAATAGGGAATGAATAAGATGTAAGGATTTTAAGAACAGTTTGGTGGGTCTGTGGGAATTGTTTATAACTGAACTGGCGCCAATGCGTTCCTTGAACGCGTTTATATCCTATCGGACGCTTCTATACCTTTTCAACTTCAATTTGAGACTAATCGTTTTCAAATTCAGAATAACCACATTCAAATTGAGAAAAAATAATTTGCAATCGATTAAACACATTCAAATTGAGAATAAACACAATCATATTGGGAAAAACAGATTCAAATTGAGACAAAATAATTTGCAATCGATTAAACACATTCAAATTGAGAATAAACACATTCAAATTGGGAATAAAAAACTTCAAATTGGGAATAACAACTGCAAGTTCAGATTTGTCAATATTAACGTCAAAAATAAATTAACAATAATTTTGACTAATAATCTGGCTAACTACGCTAATATGCCCCCTTATATAAAAAAAAGGAAGCAAGCAACATCAGAAAGCAAATTTGTGCCGTTTTCAATAATAATGGAGATTGGAGAGGACTGGCGAATACACTTGGCATAAAGAGAGCAACAGTTTATCGATGGGTGAAGAATCAAGACGAGATACAAAAACAACACGGTGGAAAGCGGAGGACTAAAATTACTGAAGAACATCGTGACTTCATGGTTCACTATTTAGAGGAAAATCCAAGACTGACATTGAAAAAACTTAAACGCAGATTTGAAGAAGACCATCAAGTTGTCGTATCTACTGAGTGTTTGAGGAAACATTTAGACGGTTTGTTGTACACACTTAAAGATATCCGTAGAGAACCTGAAAGAACCAATAGCGAAGAAAATAAAATAAGACCGATTATGTACAGCAACTCTTAAATTATCAGGGGGATAACATCACCATTATACAGGGTGCTGAAAAAATTAACTCAATGGTACGCTGTTAAGGGACACTTGGTGAACATGGGAAAGTAAATTTAAAAAAATATTTGAGTTTTATTCTTCAAGATATGGAGGTACTATTTATTTATGAAAATTAGTTGAACTGGTAACGTGGTTTATTAATAAAAAAGTAGTAGGTACAGTATTTAAGTAAGGTATCTTAGAAACAATGTAACAAACCGATAACAATTAAATAATATCATCATACAAATAATGTTGTTGAAATAATTAGCGAATGTGTTCGAAGTTAAGACCCTATATGCGTCCAAGCAAGCTCGAGCTCTTTTGATAATATTATTTGAAACTCTTTCTAACATAATTTGATTTATTAATTGAAAGGCTGCTTATATCCGATTAATTAGATCTTCTCTATTTTGAACTGGCGTTCGATAAACAAAATTTTTTATGTAACTCCAAAGGAAAAAATCCATCGTAGTCTGCCATCCATTGGTTAGGATAAATGTTATCAAGCCATTCACGGCCTGGTGCTGTGTTATGTGCCGGTGCACCGTCTAATTGAAACCACGAATTACTCTCTGCTGCCAGAGAAATATCGTCTATAAGCTCAACAAAAGTATTCGTTAAAAACTGCAAAAAGTTTTCTCCGCGTAGCCGTGCTGGTAAAAAAAAACAGGTTCAATTATATGGTTCCCCAATATCCCAGCCCATACGTTTACACTAAAATGATGTTGATAGTTTCTAACATATTGCTTTCGTCGTCTGCCCAAATCAGCCTAGATATAAACTTCCGATCAGCTTCGTTTTGTGCAAGTAACCAGTTGCAAAAGTTAATTCGCCTGTTGTTATCTTCTGGTAGTAAAGAATGAACCTTGGTGTAGTGGAATGGGTGGTATCCCTCATCATTAATAATAGTCCACGTTAATCTTATACCTAAACCCAATTCCTGTGCTACACCTCCTCGTTGGATTTTATTCTACTAGGTCTAGCACAGCCTCTTCTATTTCTGGGGTACGTATGGCTCTTGGACGGCCACGATCAATATTTTGCACTGGTACAAAGTTTCCATTCTGGCTCGCTCGTTGGTCTCATCTTCTAATGACATTTGGATCGGGATGTCTTCTTAGAGGGTATTGTTGTTCATAATGTCTAACAGCTGCAGTCGCATTGACATTACAACGGCCTAATGCTAAATACATATCGGCGTATTCATTGAATTGGTACATTTTCAGGATGAAAATAATTCAGAAAAATTTGGCAAAAATGTCAAATACTGAATAAATAAAAATATTAAATCACGTACGTGTGTGTTAAAATGCCTGTGCAAAAATCGTCTTCTGCGTTGTTCCTGTCACTGTTGCCAAATGGATTTAGTGCTTGTTACTCCAAAATTTTAACATTTTTGAATTCATAATTTTTGAATTTTTCTTCGGCCACGGCCTAAATTGCTTACAACTTTCATCATTTACGTAATTAACTTTCAAAATAAAGGTATAACTTTTGTTAATATAAAATAATAAGTAAGTTAAAAACTCAACTTTGGGCCTCCACATCTTGAGGAATATGCTACACATAATTTTTTTACTATTTTTACCATACTCAAGAAGTATCCGTAAACAACGCACCATTGAGTTAATACGCCATTTTTTCAGCACCCTGTATATTTGGATGAAACAAACTTCAATTTATTTATTTCATGAAGACAAGAACGCCCTAAAAAAGGAACCCGATGCAGATACATTTCAGCAGGTAGCGGTTGTATAGGTAATATGGGTTTAATTCACCATGAAATAAGAAGAGGTGCTTTCAGGAAGCAAGAAGCTAAGGAATTCGTACGTAGTTGCCTGCGTATTGCCCACAATATGCACCACTCGCCAGTAGTACTGGTTGTAGACAATGCTCCTTGTCATACTGATTTATATATACCTTTTCAACTTCAAGTTGAGACTAATCACCTTCAAATTGAGAATAAACACATTCAAATTGAGACAAAACAATCTGAAATCAATTAAACACATTCAAATTGAGATTTAACATAATCAAATTGAGAATAAACATATTCAAATTGAGAATAAACACATTCAAATTGAGACAAAACAATCTGAAGTCAATTAAACACATTCAAATTGAGAACTAACATAATCAAATTGAGAATAAACATATTCAAATTGAGAATAATCAATTTAAAATTGGGAAGCAATTCATTTATTGTATCAAATACAAAAATTAGTAGAAACAAAGTTGACTACATGTATATTAAGTTATTTTAATAGTTATTTGTATGCTAAGGCCGCGAAATTCCATTTTAGAGTACCGGGAGAAAAATTGTCGCCGAGGCCGCTTGCAAGACAATCTCGGCCGAAGTATACACAACATTTTTTGTGCAGCTGTAAAAAATACATAATAAAACTGACATTTTCATATTATCTGTTATGTCAACTCTCATGTGTCAAATAAGTGACGTTTAGCTTAACGGCCGTTACTAAGGGTAAAGCTTTGGTTTCCTAGGAAGCGGTGCCGTCATTTAGCGGCCGTAAAAGTACGGTGGGTGACGTCACAAAAAACGGTGTCGTGTTTTTTAAGCGAAGTGTTTTCCAAAAGAGCGGTAGCGCACACCCAACGTAATAGAGCGGTGTCGTCTCATCTGAAGCGGTGGGCCAGTACGGTACGAATCAGTTCGGCAACGTTTTTTGGCGGTGTGTCTTGTATATATAGTCCAATCAAAATAGACATAACAGTTCGGAATAATTCGCGACGGCCGTATTTTTTCACCGTTTTTCTGACGTCACCCACCGTATTTTGACGGCCGTTAAATGACGGCACCGCTTCCTAGGAAACCAAAGCTTAAGAGTATTTCGCGGCCGTTACTAAGGGTAAGGCCGCGAAATCGAATTTCGCGTCCTGTATTGCGTACGCGAAATGGCCACTTCGCGTCCGGCTGCACAAAAATAATATTTATACACTTATTGGCAATTTTGTCCTATCACCTATTACTAATTTTTCTCCAGTTCATGGTTTTGTTATATGTACATACGTTTTCCTATATAATGTTTTCTATTATATACATACACAGCTGACGACGAGAAACTCAGTTTGGGGTAATTTCCGGCAACTGTACAGGGTGGTCCAAATTGGACACTTTTGATAGGAAACACCAATTTCTAGAGGAGCTAGAAAAAAACTAACCTACATGTTACGAGCTCGATTTTGGTGAGAAACTGAATGCCGAAAACCGCACATGGATATCTTGAACTGTTTAGAAGGTATAGGGTGGTTTTCAATTTTGTGCATTTTTGACCCACCCCCGTAACTTATTTATTTATGAATATTTTTTGTTTCTGTAAAAACATTCTTAAGGCACTTTTTTTAAGGGAATCCAATAGTGTCCCAAGTTTTTTTGCAAAAAGAATGGTTTTGAAGCTATGACATAAACTTGTACTTTTTCTTATGGACCACCCTGTATATTTTTGCATATTCTTTTTCTAAATATATAAAATACTAGATACTTTCCCTTTTAAACATTTATTTCATTACCGTTTCTAAAATACTATAGATGAATTTTGTAAATCTGGAGTGCCACATGCTTGAAAAATAGAACGAAATAAATTTACAGCTGTTATAAAATATTTATTGCCTATTTTTTAGTAATTTATTGATTTAATTAAACAACACAAAATAATAAAAGCAAACAATATAACATTAAAACTACATTATAAATAGTTTTTTCTATCTCCTCTATACCTTTTCAACTTCAAATTGAGACTAATCATTTTCAAATTGAGAATAAACACGTTCAAATTGAGACAAAATAATCTGACATCGATTAAACACATTCAAATTGAGAACTAACACAATTAAATTGAGAATAAACATATTCAAATTGAGAATAAACACATTCAAATTGAGACAAAACAATTTGAAATCAAGTAAACACATTCAAGTTGAGAATAAACACAATCATATTGAGAATAAACATATTCAAATTGAGAGTAATCAATTTTAAATTGGGAAGCAATTCAGTTTATTGTATCAGATACAAAAGTTAATACAAACAAAGTTAATTGTATATTATGTACACGAGATTAGGTTATTTAAAGTTTTTTATACAAACTGGAAAAACGACAAACAAAAATTAAGAAGAAAAAAAACATAATTTACATAAGCATGTTATTCAAGTTTAAAGCATCGGGTATAAACCTTTGGACATGGGCTACATATCTTGCACAATTATTAATATTTATTCTACGTATGTTCTCATGTAAAACGCTTTCTAGCTGACGAAGACGAAACTCGGTTTGTGGTATATTTGCCCTACCTTCACCAACTAATATTTGTGGCAACTACACTGCCATATCCTGCTTAACTGCAGCTTTAAAACTGGACCGGGCAAGTTCAATAGGATTGAACATTGGACTGTAAGGACTCAACCTCAACAAGCGATAGACGATAAATTCTTCCTCTCTGAATAATTCTTCTATACCTTTTCAACTTCAAGTTGAGACTAATCATCTTCAAATTGAGAATAAACACATTCAAATTGAGACAAAACAATCTGAAATCAATTAAACACATTCAAATTGAGATTTAACATAATCAAATTGAGAATAAACATATTCAAATTGAGAATAAACACATTCAAATTGAGACAAAACAATCTGAAATCACTTAAACACATTCAAATTGAGAATTAACATAATCAAATTGAGAATAAACATAATCAAATTGAGAATAATTCATTTCGATTTGATTAAACGTATTGAAATGACAACAGACACTTTCAAATAGAAAATAAACACATTCAAATTGGGACTAAATAACTTCAAATTGGGAAATAACAACTGAAAATTAAAATTCATCAATATTATATCAAAAAATATATCAACAATCATTTTTATAAATGAAACTGTTGTACAGTTGCCGGAAATTACCCCAAACTGAGTTTCTCCTCGTCAGCTGTGTCTGTGTATGTATAATTGTATATAGAAAACATTATATAGGAAAACGTACGTACATAAAACAAAACCATGAACTGGAGAGAAATTAATAATAGGTGATGAGACAAAATTGCCAATAAGTGTATAAATATTATTTAAAATAACTTAATATACATGTAGTCATCTTTGTTTCTACTAATTTTTGTATTTGATACAATAAAATGAATTGCTTCCCAATTTTAAATTGATTATTCTCAATTTGAAAATGATTATTCTCAATTTGGATGTGTTTAATCGATTTAAAATCGTTTTGTCTCAATTTGAATGTGTTTATTCTCAATTTGAAAATGATTAGTCTCAATTTGAAGTTGAAAAGGTATAGTATGTGCCCAAACCTATCTTTAGGGACTTCACATAGCGTATGCATCTAGACAGTCCCAGAATTCGCTCGTTACATCGAATTTCTTCAAGAACCTGCCCACATATGACATATTTCGTTATAATACGTATTTAAAAACTAAAGAAGATATGAAAGAATTTGAGAAATGTAGATATTTTCATGTTGTGTTCAACAGCAGTCTAAATGCGATAAGTTGTCGCATTTCTACAGCTTTTGGAATTATATGTACATTTACACAGTTAGTTATGAAGTTATTTAGCTTGCGTAGTTACTCAAGTGTGGTTTTAGCAAATCACCTAAACACCCACAATTCTCAGAGTTGTAGAATACATATAGGGTATATCCATTATCCATATATCGTTGTTCGATAAACCTCGAATGAAATTTTTCCTGAAATCTGTATCTGAGATTCAGTTGAAACACCAAATAATTCTACAACGTACAACCATAGTAGTTATTAAACGTTTAGAATGAAATGTATATTTCATCAACTAAGTATACGACGTATAACTAAAATGTTATTGGTAAAAAACGAAAAAATCGCTTTTTGTATTATCCCAGGTAGTTCATTTATTTTTAGAACTGGAAAAATATGTTTCAAATACTTTTTGAACAACTTTTTATGTAGAATAATACAGAAATGGGTTTTTGATAACTGTTAGATACCATTTTCGATTAATATACCAAAGTTCTAGTTTTGAAAATAGAAATCATAGCCGACTATGACCTAGTTAGTTCGGGAGTTCTTCTAGTTTACTTAATAAATTAGAGTCATTTCTGTTTGTGTTTTGTTTCATGGCTTTCTTGATTCTGTAATAAAAATCCTAACAATTGTTATTTCGTAATTTTTTCAAATTAAATATACAGCTTATGCTACATCGTTGAAGAAAGATAAAACCGCGTTTAAACTAGGTCACAGCACCACCACTGAATTCACCATAAAAAAACTGCATTTACTTTGCCTATTTAACCGTTTCCCTATCTTAAAAAATAAAAAGTTACCCGTATAACGTCCAAGAAACAGGCCATCCAGTATAGGTTGTCTCAACGATTTATAATAGAGCCCTTTTTGATATGTACTATTATGCAGCACGAGAGGAATACAAAATATAAACGAAAATAGGTTCACCACTTTTTGATTATTATTTTTTGGAATTGGAAAATAAAACGGACAGACTTGAATATAAAGGAACAATGTCATTTTTGGACACACAAAGTAATTATTTTACAGTAACATATTCGGTTTCGTCGAAAATGATCCCAACCTTCGATTTTTAAACGGAATACCTTTTTTATTACAGTTTTGGCATCCGAAAACTGAAATATTTTTTAAAATTTGAAAACTCTAGGTTTTACATAAAACTTCGTTAAATTGTTTTGATACATTTTTCAATTTTTCCGTTTAAATTGTTTATGCGTTTTTGAAAACCCCCTAAATTTCTCGTTTTACCACTTATACTAAAAAGATTTTTAATATAAGCTAAATATTGGCCCAACTGAGAATTAGTTAGTTATTGATTTGATTCTGTAATCGTAACAGACGAGCCTTGGTATATAATTCTGACACTACTCTTTTTATATCTTCAAAATGCCCCGAATAGAATACAGTCGCTTTCAAATGTGTATCGGACTTTTGAGAAAGACTCTCAAAGGCACTTTTATAAATATGTAAATTTAAAATTTAGCGCCATTTATAATCTAGTTGGTTAAACTGTAAAGTGACATTAAGATAAACTAAGATTAGAGAAGAGGGATAAATGGACTCTTATTTAATTCTATTATTTTAGGTAATATTATTCTAATTAATATTTGTGTTACATAGTAATAAAACTATTATTTTAGCAACTGATAATTGTCCATATTATTTCAAGATTACAAATTAAATAAGTGTCAAAAAAAATGATGTCACAGAAGAAATTACATGTGCACATTATTAAGAGAAAGGAAGACAGGTATGAATTGGCCGCAATATCTATTGATAAGGTTGTATGGCTTGGTATACCAAATGAACTAAAAGATTTAAATTTGCACAAAGAATTATCAGCAATCAAGACTATTACAAGTACTATGAAGTCTATTACAAAGGTAGGAGGTTATCGAAAGATTACAATTACATTTACACCAGAATTACAACAAATATATTTGGATGCAGAGGAAAATTTTTGTATCGATGATTATTACTTAGAAGAATATGTAGAAGAAGCGGAAGCTATAAGCAATGTGTTAAGTGAAACAAAAACTGCAAATGAAATTTTTTTGATTAAACGTATCAAAGAATTAGAAAATCGTATTTCATCCGCAAATGAATTAAGTTTAAAGGAAGTGGAACACAAATTTTTATTAAGCATTTTTAATGGTAAACAGGAAGCTTCAACTTGGATTAATTCGTTTGAAAAAGAATGTATTAGATTGAACATATTTGAAAGTACAACAAAAGTAGAAGCTTTAAAATTATTTATAGACGGAAATGCAAAAGAATGGTACAGTTCTAATTTGATGAAGTTGTCATCATCTGACTGGGATGGATGGATTTATGGAAAGAAAAGTTGGTCGTCTATTCGTACTGCATTTAATTATAAATATATATTTGGTTCTTTGATTGATTTTGTGCTCAAAAAGGAACGTTTATTGCTTGAAGCTGATAAAAACATACCAGAACTATTTAGAATTTATCAAATAGTTTATGGTCTACCACTAGATGTACAAGATAAGCTCGAAAGAGGTAAAATCAAAACCGTAGAGGATTTAGTGACAGAAATAAAGAAATTTAATGATTCGTATATTGTGAAAAAGAAATTAGAAGAAAAGAAATATGAGGAAAAGAATAGGAATGATGTTGATAAAAAAAAATTCTTTAAAACAACTGATTTAGAAAAGAAACCATGTTCAATTTGTGAAACACTTGGTTATAAAAATCGTTATCATCCAATACAATTATGTAGAAATAAAACAACTACATCAATTAGAAATCAAATTCATTTAACTGAACAAGGTGAAGATAGTGAGAATGATATATGCAGATGTCGTATTTGCTTTATATTTATTATATAAAAAAGCTTTTACGAACTAAATTATTTATTGACAAATTTATATATTTGACAAAAACTAACTAAAATAAAAATACTAGCCGCCTCGATATTTCTGCAATGCCAGTGGCGTGAGTACCGCCACAGTACCCCCGCCCCAGTGACTTAGGTGGTAACTGCGTCACGAAACCGGATTGGTTGCTTTATAATTCTGCCATCCCGTGACGTTTAAGGTATCGGTGCAGCTGGAGGGGTTGCTACCGTCTCATCGTTTTGTACCAGAAACGCTGGTTTTAATCTATCGATTGAAACATGATAAGGTTTCCCTTTAACACTGATTGTAAAAACTTTTTCTCGTCGGGTTAAAACCTCATGGGGGCCTGAGTAAGGGGGTTGGAGCGGACGACGCACTCGGTCATCTCGCAGGAACACATGTGTGCAGGTAACGAGGTCCTTACAGACAAATGTCGTGGACTTCCCATGCCAGGCTGCTGGTACAGGTCGGAGGCGTCTCATAGCGTCGCGAAGTTGTATACAGAAGTGGGCTGGGTTCGAGTCATCTGTAGTGTTTGTACTTACAAATAATTCCCCGGGAAGCCGCAGAGTAGTGCCATACAGCATTTCCGCAGGTGATGCGCGTAGATCTTCCTTGTAAGTTGTGCGTAACCCAAGCAGAACTACTGGGAGAACTTCGAGCCATTTTTCAGTGTTGTGGCACGTAATTGCCGTTTTCAAAGTTCGGTGCCAACGTTCCAGAATGCCGTTACTTTGGGGTAGATAAGCAGTCGTTCTGACCCTTTTGGTTCCTGTCAAGTTGGCTAGCGAGGTCATTAGTGAGGCCTCGAACTGGCGTCCTTGGTCAGTTGTTATTGTGCTCGGTGCACCGTACCTGGAAATCCAGTGATTAAAAAATGCCTCAGCGATAACTTGGGCTGTACAGTCGCCTAACGGAACCGCTTCTGGCCACCTGGAAAATCGGTCAATCATTGTCAAAAGATAGCGTTGTCCTTGATTTATTGGAAGTGGTCCAACTAAATCAAGATGCACGTGTTGGAATCGCTCGCCTGGGATTGGAAATTCCTTCAACGGGCTTTTTGTATGCTTGTGTATCTTTGCCTTTTGGCACGGAATACACGTCTTCACCCAGCGCGTGATGTCCTGTTTCATTTTTGGCCATACATATTTTTCCCTAATTAAACGGCTGGTTGCTCGGGCACCGGGATGAGCTGGTGCGTGGCAGTCAGTGACAATCCGGCAGCTACAAATCGCCTCTTCGTAACAGACGCCAAATCCGGAATGCGATTTTTAATCGACACCGGAGCAGACGTTTCGATAATACCGCTGCCTACAAATTCGCGAGTGCACGCTAAACCGACAGATTTTAAACTATTCGCGGCAAACGGTAGCGTTATAGATACTTTCGGGACTACATTATTATGTTTAAATTTAAAACTTCGACGACCATATAAATGGCATTTTTATACCGCCACACAGAATTGAAATACAACCAAATGAAAATAATACAAAAAACTAGACAGCCCGGAAAAATCTACACCACACTCATTAATTAAAATCACAGTAATTGTAGACGGACGTAAATTAGTTAAATCTGTCTATGATAACGGTTCTACATGTTCTTTAATTAATGAGAAACTTGTAGATTTGTTAAAATCAAAATTGCGTATTAACAAAAGTATCTTAAAAACTATAAGTGGTGTGGATTTTTGTAAAAGCCGGGCTACCCTACATTTAAAAATAGGTGAAATAGAGATTTAATAGTAGTAAAGAATAGTAATTTTAACTATGACTTATTACTTGGTTTGGATGCAATTAAAAAGTTCAAATTAATACAAGATGAAAATTTAAGAATTAAACAAAAAGTAAATGATAAAATTATAGATGTAGAAGATATAATCAATAAGACAATGTTGAATGACAACAATTGTCAAGAAAATGAATTAAAAGAACAAACAAAGAGATTAGAAAAGTATAAAACAATTGAATCATTTGGTAACAATACACCATTAGAATGTAATAAACATTTAGATATTGAGAATTTTGAAATAAATTTAGATGATTTAGATGAAGACAAAAAGAAAAAAATAATTGAATTATTTAAAGAATATCAATTGATTTTTGGTAAAAATAAATTTGATGTTGGTTCAGTTAGATCCAGTGAAGCACAAATTAAATTAAAGGAGGACAAATATATTTCAAAGAAACCGTATAGATGTTCATTCTCGGATCAAGAAGAAATAGAATCACAAATTTCGAAACTATTGGAAAATGATTTAATAGAGGAATCAAATTCGCCATTTGCATCTCCAGTAACGCTAGCGTTTAAAAAAGAAGATGGAAGAAGATCTCGCTTATGTGTAGATTTCAGAGATTTAAATAAAATAGTAGTACCTGAATCGCAACCATTTCCTAGAATAGAAGATCTGAGAGTGAATGTAGGAGATTGTAGTTGGTTTACAGCATTAGATATCAATTCAGCTTTTTGGTCTATACCAATTAGAATAAAAGATCGAAAGAAAACAGCATTTATAACTCAAAAAGGTCACTGGCAATGGAAAGTACTTCCATTTGGTTTCAAGAACTCACCAGCTATTTTTCAAAGAGTATTGGCAAATATCATTAGGCGGTATAATCTAGATAGATTTTGTGTAAATTATATAGATGATATATTGATCTTTTCAAAATCATTTAATGAACATTTGAAACACATTAGATTACTTTTTGAAGCAGTTAAAAAGGAAGGATATAAATTGAAATTAGAAAAATGCAAATTTGCTAAACATTCTGTTAAATATTTGGGCCATGTAATTGAAAAGGGTAAAGTTTATCCAATTAAAAATAATCTAATTGCAATCGAAGAATATCCACGTCCTAGAACAAAAAAGATGGTTCGTCAGTTATTAGGAAAAATTAATTTTTATCATAAATTTATAGACCATTGTACACAAAGGTTAGCACCATTACATAATCTATTAAAAAAAAATGAAAAATTTATATGGAACGAAAAGTGTGAGAATTGCTTTAAAGAAATTAAACGATATCTATGTTCAACCCCGATTTTATCCATTTACGATAAAGAGAAAGATACAGTAATAGAAGTAGATGCAAGTAGATCAGGTTTAGGTGCAGTTTTAAAGCAGAAACAAGAGGATGGCATTTTACATCCAGCAGGATATTTCTCTAAGAAATTGACACAAGGTCAAACGAAAAAAGAAATAATATATTTGGAATGTCTTGCTATTAAAGAGGCAATTTTATATTGGCAATATTATTTAATAGGTAAAGAATTTATAGTAACATCAGACCATAAACCACTTATGAACTTAAAGACTAAATCATTTATGAAATCGTTGGCTAAAGGTAATTGGTTCCCAGTGGCGTAGATACCATAATATATCAAGAATAAGCAAAGCTTACGGGCCCGCAAGGCTTAGGGGCCCCGTGGTTCTTAAGGGCCGGCTTACATATTATATGTATTACGTTAGATTCTTATTAAACTTATTAAAATGTCAGATAAAGATATTTTATTCAATTTTTCCGTATAAACTGACGTTTATTTGTTTCTGGCCTGCCCATAAAAGTTGATACTTTATAAACAATCGTTTAAAATTTTTATTCCGCTAGCGATTTAAAATTTTTATTCCGCTAGCTCTTTAAAAATGTCAAATCGCTTCAAAAATGTCAAATAAATGTCAAAATTGAATAAACAGTTGTGTTACACTTGCGGATTAATAGCATATTATATACCAAGGTAGAGAAGACATTTTTCTCAGCCGAGCAGTATTATTTCCCGACATGCGAAGTATGGAGGGAAATAAGTTGCGAGGCTGAGAAAAATCTTCTCTACCGTGGTTTATATACTATTTTTTTCATTATTGACCAGTAGCCAATAATGAAAAATTATTGACCACTAGGAGAGAAATTCATTTCCTTGGCTCGGAAACAAGGTCAATAATGAAATCTTCTAATGCTAGTAGTGAAAAATAGTATATCATAGACCAAGGTAGAGAAGACATTTTTCTCAGCCGAGCAGTATTATTTCCCGACATGCGAAGCATGGAGGGAAATAAGTTGTGAGGCTGAGAAAAGTCTTCTCTACCGTGGTTTATATACTACTTTTTTCACTACTAGCACCTTTATTCCTTTTAATTAATCATTTTTACATAAATAAAAAATAAAATGACAGATGTGTATATTTATTTCTGAATATCCACAAAAATCAAATAGCCTTGCTTGAAAACAAGGGGAGAGGTTAATTTCAATTGACATTTGGGTAAAACATATTTAAAATAGGCACCTGAGTGCAGAGCAATTGTTTCTATTATTAACCAGTAAAATGATTGATGTCCATTTTTCTCGAAATGGGAATGGTGATAAATAATAAATTGTATACCAATAATTAATAACACGAAGTCAGTTCCCACAAATATATTAAATTTAGATTTTATTCATGAACGTTTTCGTGCCGACTCCGGCACATCATCAGATGTTACAAAATACTAGAATATAATAGGGAAATAATAACACTATGTTCTTAAAATCAAAACGTTGAAATCTTACCTGCTAAAAAATGAAAAACATAATAAATTGAACTTTAACTTTAACATACACTTTCATTAACAGCTTAACTAAGGATATGAATTAAAAATATGTGACTTAAAAAACAAAATGAAAAGGAGGATACCCCACCAACCGAAGAAGTATGGGGCTCCTAAATATACAAACGGCAAGCCACACATGTGGTTCACATTACACGAAAAATTTTTAAAAGCAGAATTCAAGCAAAAAAGGGGCCCGTGGTGACATCTGGCCATACAAAAACAAAACTAAACTAACCTGTCGAAAAAAGGGAAACTGTAACAAGAATACTGAACAAAACTAATGGAGGTTGAAAAAGATTAAGTTGTTGTTGAAATTAACAATGTCATTTAGTAGGTTGTTCTTATCGTTTTTATGGGCCTTATTGATTTCGAGCATTTCAAGAAAGTTTAAACGGAGACCTTTATTGCAAAAATGGAGAAATTTGACGTCAACAGTGGGATTAAATGTATGTTCCATTTCTATAATGTGGGAAGTAAAAGATGATTTGATATTGAGATGGGGGTCTAATTTTATATGGTTACGGCGGATTAAAGTGTTGTGTTCAGAAATACGAGTTTTCATAGCTCTGCCAGATTGACCGATGTAAAAAGCAGGGCAACAATTACAGTTTAACCTGTATATACCAGATTTGTTGATGTGTTCTACGTGATCTTTATTGTGGACCAGAAAGTTATGGAGTTTGAATTTGACAGAAAATGAAATTTTGAGGTTGTGAAGTCTAAAAAAGTTGGCGAGTTTAATGGAGGTAGGCCCAAAATACGGCAAAGAAAAATACTTGTTGTTGGTGACCGGAGTAATGTCTAAGTTGGTGGAATTGTTTAAGTAAAAGGAATGTTGAATTTTGAGAAATAATTTATTAATAATATCTGACGGGTAATTGTTGTTGCGGGCAATGGTATGAATTGTTCTTAATTCAGAGTGAAAATCTGATTGATTGAGGGGGTAACTGAAGAGTCTGTTAAAGAAAAATCTGAATGCAGCAAGTTTATGAGAAATGGGGTGAAAAGAATCAAAGGGGATAACATGGTCTGTGGTGGTGGGTTTTCTGTAAATGTTAAAGGCTAAATGGTTGTCTGAACGAGTGATCATTATATCAAGGAAGGGTAGTTTGTGGTCTTTTTCTATTTCAAAAGTGAATTCAATGCTATTGTGAAAAGAATTGAGAATGTCTAGACAATTATTTAATTCAATTAACGAACCTTTAAAAACCACAAACACGTCATCCACATAACGCCGCCAAAAAAGGAAATGATTGATCAAAGTGGGGTTAGTAAAGACATGGTTCAATTCAAAGTGATTCATAAAAAGTTCAGCCATTAGAGGAGATAAGTTAGAACCCATTGGAAGTCCAGATTTTTGGGTGAAAATAGAATTATTAAGACTGAAGAAATTTTGTTCGAAACAAAGTTTAAGAAGAGTCAACATGGTTTGGGCTTGGATGTCGGAAAGTTCAGAATTATTTAATTGATTTGAAATGATATTGAAGCATTCGTCAGTGGGGATGCTAGGGAATAAATTGGTGACATCAAATGAAACAAGAAGGCAATCATTTGGTAAGTGAAAATTGATCAGTGAATTGATAAGTTCATTGGAGTTTTTGACAGAGAAAGAATTTAAGAGGGGGGCCAATTTGGAGACAGGGGTGTTGGCAAAAGAGCAAACAGGACGAATGGGAATATCAACTTTGTGGATTTTGGGAACGCCGTAAAGTCTAGGTATTTGTGGGTTCATGACCAAAAGGTTGTTGTATTTGATATTGAGAGAATCGAGGATATGTCTGGCGCCATAAATGGTGGAACGAACTTTAGAGCAGAATGAATTGAAGGGGTTCATCTTACTGGCTTCAAAATCATCAGAGTCCAAAAATTTCATCACTTTATTGATGTAGTCGGATTTATTGAGGATGATCAAGCAGTTACCTTTATCAGCTTTGGTAAAAATTAGGTCGGATTGTTTGAGTTTGTGTTTCAGTGATTTAATTTCATTATTGAATCTAATCTTCTGGGTGGGGATATTAAAATGGGAATTAATGACGTTGGAACATTCAGCTCTGACGAGATCAATTCATACCATTGCCCGCAACAACAATTACCCGTCAGATATTATTAATAAATTATTTCTCAAAATTCAACATTCCTTTTACTTAAACAATTCCACCAACTTAGACATTACTCCGGTCACCAACAACAAGTATTTTTCTTTGCCGTATTTTGGGCCTACCTCCATCAAACTAGCCAACTTTTTTAGACTTCACAACCTCAAAATTTCATTTTCTGTCAAATTCAAACTCCATAACTTTCTGGTCCACAATAAAGATCACGTAGAACACATTAACAAATCTGGTATATACAGGTTAAACTGTAATTGTTGCCCTGCTTTTTACATCGGTCAATCTGGCAGAGCTATGAAAACTCGTATTTCTGAACACAACACTTTAATCCGCCGTAACCATATAAAATTAGACCCCCATCTCAATATCAAATCATCTTTTGCTTCCCACATCATAGAAATGGAACATACATTTAATCCCACTGTTGACGTCAAATTTCTCCATTTTTGCAATAAAGGTCTCCGTTTAAACTTTCTTGAAATGCTCGAAATCAATAAGGCCCATAAAAACGATAAGAACAACCTACTAAATGACATTGTTAATTTCAACAACAACTTAATCTTTTTCAACCTCCATTAGTTTTGTTCAGTATTCTTGTTACAGTTTCCCTTTTTTCGACAGGTTAGTTTAGTTTTGTTTTTGTATGGCCAGATGTCACCACGGGCGCCTTTTTTGCTTGAGTTCTGCTTTTAAAAATTTTTCGTGTAATGTGAACCACATGTGTGGCTTGCCGTTTGTATATTTAGGAGCCCCATACTTCTTCGGTTGGTGGGGTATCCTCCTTTTCATTTTGTTTTTTAAGTCACATATTTTTAATTCATATCCTTAGTTAAGCTGTTAATGAAAGTGTATGTTAAAGTTAAAGTTCAATTTATTATGTTTTTCATTTTTTAGCAGGTAAGATTTCAACGTTTTGATTTTAAGAACATAGTGTTATTATTTCCCTTTTATATTCTAGTATTTTGTAACATCTGATGATGTGCCGGAGTCGGCACGAAAACGTTCATGAATAAAATCTAAATTTAATATATTTGTGGGAACTGACTTCGTGTTATTAATTATTGGTATACAATTTATTATTAACCAGTAGTCAATAATAAAAAATTATTGACCACTAGGAGAGAAAATCATTTTCTGGGCTCGAAAATAAGGTCAATAATGACATCTTCTAATACTGGTAGTGAAAAAAATTAATTTATTAACTCGCGGTATCAACGCGCTTGCGGCTACCGCCACTCGCGCGGTTAAACGTACCCCTCATTAAACATTAATTTAATCCGCATGTATAATAAATAACTATTAATTAATTGTGAATATTCAGAAGTACTGTCTTTTCAGTTTTCTCTTTAGTTTATTAATTTAATTTCCTTAAACGAAACAATGTCTGTAAAGCAATTCTTTTCGTTACTAATAACAAAGTACAGCGTGTTAGAGAGTGAATTTTCTGAATTTTTTACTGTATTTCTTTTATTCCTTACGCTACCTGTGATAGTAGCTAGTGTGGAAAGAACTTTTAATAATCTCAAAATTATAAAAGATTACAAAAGAAATTCTATTGGACAAAGTAGATTGCGAGCTCTTTCTATGCTATCTATTGAGCATGAACAAACTGCTAAACTGAATTTAGTAGATTTAATTGATCATTTTGCAAATGTAAAAGCCAGAAAGGTTAAGTTTTTGCTTTTAAATTAACTAGGTTGCTGTATTAAAATGTCTTTCTTTTTTTTTTATTATTCTGTAATAGGTTTTCTGTTTGTTATTTTAAATTTTATATAATATATTTTGTTTACTATTGTTATTATATTATTATAATCAGGTTTTCGATTTTGTACGTGTTTTATGGTTAAAAAATATATTTTTTATGCAATATGGAATTGAAAAAGTGTTATTATTTACATTTCAATTTTTAATGCTGGATAAAGGGCCTAAATTAAAATTTTTGCATATGGGCCCAAAATGTCTAGCTACGCCACCGTTGGTTCCTAATTTTCTCGGCTACTCTATTCAATCTATGTGCCAAGCATAGATCATTTTTACAAAAAAATGCTTACATTTTGAGTTGCTTTTACAATATAAGGTGCTGCGTCGGAAAACACTAGAATTATTTTGTCTGATGTAATAGCTTCCCGCGCCGTGGACATGTTGAGTTATCGTGCCCCCTTCCTTGATAGCGGGCGAAACGTTGAGTTCTTCTGTCTCAACAATGAAAATGTTCTGTTAATACTGACACTGATCGTGGAAGTCATCGAATTACCTAGAATTACTGTATTTTAATTCTTATGATTGATAGGTACCATTTAGCTTTAACGAGGGATTACCAAACTGTAAGACGGACAGGGTATTATATTTAAAATAACCTTATAAGAAAACTTAATCCATAAATAATAGATAACTATGCAAGGAAAGTTTCCAGATAAGCGCACATAGAATACCCTACGTGCGTAGTTGCAAAAATTAATATGAAATAAAAATATGAAGTCAAAAAATACGCATGTTATCCATGTTTCTTATAGAAAAATATGTATGAGAAATATACAAAATTAAATGGGCTTCAATCAATGAAAAATATCTCTTCGTTCATATTCAAAAACTCAGTTGTATAGATTAAAAAATAAACGATATGTTAGTTTGCATAGATTAACAATTTACTGATTAAAGTCAGTAACTTTTCTTTATATTGTGTTTTTTTTGTCTACATTTTTAACAATAAATTTTAATCTAAGATGATATTTTTATTTGTTGCAATAAAAATATGTATACTTAAATATGTATTTGTCGATAATTGCGGAATCAAATTGAATTTTAAGATACTGTTTAAAATAGCCTAAGTACTTCGTTTATTTTTCATGGCTTATCTTCATCAAAAATTAAGTTGATCACACTATACGCCTAGTTTTTTTTTATCTAACAGAATAACTATGTTTCTTGATCCGGAGCTTATCAATTTGTTTGAACATTTCTCATTTAACATAATACCTATAGATATCTGCAGAAAAATATTTAGAGAGGTTCGTAGGTTGGAACTTCAATTAGCAATTTTACGAAGGTGGCAGTAGGCAGAAAATCAGTCTTTAATATTCAGTAATAGTTTGACATATTTAAAATTTATTGCATGTACGATCGTTCGCTGTAATAAATCAACTTTGTAGATCGATAGTTTTACATTTTATCGCTCCCTGATTTCTCACAACAGGAATGATAAACAGGAAATAGTAATAATAGATTTAATTATGTTTGTATTATAATGCCACACTGGTGAAGTACATATGTTTTGAAAACAACAACCGTATCGGTATGAAGTCTTTATAAACCTTTTCCGGTAAACTTGAACCTTTTCACTTACCATTTTAATCAAGCAATCAACTCCGTAATTTTAGATATACATATGTTACTGTAAATTGATTTTGGGCTGACTAGTAATTTTAATTATGTTTTTGCGAACATCTAATTTAATTAAAGAATGGAAAAAGTCCTAGGAGCAAAAAGACAAATGTCTAATCTAGCGAATTGTCACAAGGCAATAGCTTTAGTTTTAATCTAGATTTTTGTTTTATGAGAAATCGAAGATTTTAAAGTTGTGCCTATAACGAAATATAGGTACTATTCTGCAACAGTGAATGGAGATGGAGTAATTGAGATTTGTTAATAAAATATTGCGATGTACCTGCTATGTAAGTCAATTACCCAAACTGTTACCAAAATTGTGCCGGATGTCCTCGGGGTAACAATCGGGAACATGCAGAATATTGTTTTTATCTAATTGCACAGATGATTATACCGTAGACGAGATATATCAATTTTTAGCTAAAACCAAACCATATTGTCGGTGGTTAATAAAATATTGCAGAAAAAATAATGGGCAAGTATCTAAGTTTGGCGAAGAAATGAAACAAACCTTTATGAAACTAATGCATTTGATACCAGCTGATTGTGAAATAGTTAGCAAGCATTATACGGCCGATACTTATAAATTATAAATGATAATGTACGGCGTGAAGTGCGATTGCACCGAAAGTGCGAATTTTAAGGTGGCCGCAGAACCACATTCCCTGTGTCCGATAAAAAAAGAAAAATCCGAATATGAATTTTTCCTTTGTGAATTTGATTTTATGAAGTTGTTTGAAAGTTTTTGTTTATTGATATCATAAACCATGGCCTACAAATTGCTAACAACATCATATAGGTAACCTGATTCTGTTTAAAAAAGGTATTGTTACTGCATTAACCCCTAGAAAGTATATATTTTTGGAAAGCGCAAAAAATATACGATTTAATGGTATCCTGGCCAACTACGACTTATATTTAAAAAATACGAAGTTTACGTCATAATTCTTAAAATATAAAAATTAAAAAATATTCGAATTGACTATCGTATTCTACCTGAAAAAGCAAACAACAATGGAATCAAGAGGTCCTAAAATTTTGGGATATCCATCCTGATCGTAACATTACTAAAGCTAGATTTAATTAAATTTTTACGAAACTTTGGAGTTTGTGCGCATCTCCTGCTAATATTCAAAGTGAGTTTCGTGCAGCGGGAATATATCCTTTTAAAGCTGATGCTATCGCTGAGGAAGTGTTTTATCTAAGATACCAAATCAGTTCCTGAGCAAACAACGGAATCCAATCTACCAAAAATTGGAGCTAAACAAAATGATAGTCCAGAAGGATTTAGTAGTGAAGATGACATGTCACTATGTCACCTACTTCATAAAAAGAATTCTACAGATAATTGCAACTGAAGATAAACGAAAAAATGTGTATGAGTAATTTTGTAGCAAATTTTATCCTCTCCAACTTTCAATAAAACCTACAAGAATGGAGTTATATGCTAAAAACTGCCTTTGGCCGCCATTTTTCAAGATGGCGGCGCGACTGGCGGTCCCTCGAGTTCGCAAATTTAATGTCATACTTAGGGCCCCCAAGTCCTCACTCCTGCCAAGTTTCAAAACTCCTCAACCTTTTGCACCAAATCAAAAAGGTTAACATTCCTATCTGGAATAGAACCACTCCTCTTCCGGAGTTTCATAGATTCATTTAGCATGGCGAATCACTCCATATTATTACTTAGACAGAAACTCATAACTTGGTGTGGGTTTAAGCCTCTTTGACAATATCTCTCCATCTTTTCCTATCCATTAATTTTACTTTGTGTCTTATAATTCTCATGCTGTTCAGGTCTTTTATAACTTGATCTTTCCATTTTATCTTTTATCTCAGTTTATGGGCTTTGATCACTTTAACTATGTCCTCTCCATTAATCTTGTTTCTAATTTCAAAGTTCATTAGATTTCTGATTTCTCCATTTTCTAGTTTGACTGGGCCATAAATTTTTCTAATGATTTTTCTTTCAAAGATCCTTTGACGCTCTTCATCTTTTTTTGTTAAACACATGACTTCAGCTCCGTATATTGCTGCTGGCCTAATGACAGTCTTGTAGATTTTTATTTTTGTTTTATGGCCGATTTTCTTATTTTTCATTAAACTTTTGTAGGTATAATATGTCTTATGCCCTGCTTGGATGCGTTGTGTTATTTCCATACTTCTTTCATTTGTTCCATTGATCATTACTCCTAGATATTTAAAGCTGTTAACTATCTCAAAATTGAATTCTCCCAGTCTCATGCTTTTCTCGCCTGTTCTTTTCTGTCTTGTGCATCGGAAGAGTTTCGTTTTTGATTCATTAATTTTAAGTCCTCTTCTGTTTGCTTCGTTTACTAATTTATTAAACACATTCACTAGGCTTTTATTGTCTCTTGATATTAAGGCTAGATCATCCGCATAGGCTATTAACTGTATAGATTTATTTGCAATAGTTCATTGACATTCAAGTTCTCTGATGACTGCTTCTAGTGTTAGGTTGAAAAGTCCCGCTGAGACTGAGTCCCCTTGTCTTACGCCTCTGTTGATCTGAAAAGCTTCGGTATCTCCTTCATGTGTCATTACTACGGCTTGGGAACCATCCATGGTCATTTTTATCAGGCTAATTAATTTTGTGGGGATACCCATTTTTGACATATCTGCATATAGACTTTCCCTGATAACACAGTCGAAGGCCTGCTTGAAATCGATGAATAGTATTTGTATATTTATATCGTATTCATAGCCTTTCTCTATTATTTGATTCATTATATGGATTGGATCAATAGTCGATTTCCCTTTCACAAAACCATACTGGTAGTCTCCCACTACTCCCTGCAGATATTTTTCTAGTCTTTTGTATATAATTATTGTTAAGACTTTGTACGTGGTATTTAATAACGATATTCCTCTATAGTTAGAACAACTCATGCGGTCTCCTTTTTTGAAAAACGGTATGATCAATCCTAGTCTCCATTCACTTGGCATTTCTTCTGTCTCCCATATTCTAGTAAATTCCGTGTATTTTTTCTTTTAGCAGCTCTCCTCCGTTCTTGATAATTTCACTACTTATTTCGTCTATTCCCGCTGCTTTATTAACTTTTAACATTTCTATAGCAATCTTGCATTCGTTAATAGTCGGGGCTTCCTTATCTTCGTTCAAAGAATTATGTTCTTCCACATCATCGTTAAAGTATTCTTCTTCTTTACTTAATAAACACTTGAAGTGCTTTTCCCATTCCTTTTTTCCAATTTTTCCTGTTATGTTTTTTCTTTTTTGTCTTGTGTGCAAATAACTTGTTATTATCTTTATTGTTTCTTTCTATCTTATCCATTATTTCATCGATCCACTGCTCTTTTTTTGTTTTTGGGAGCTTCGTTGCTTCTTTTCTTATTTCTTTGTATACGTTGTAATTTTCTTCCTTGTTTGTACTGAGCCATTTCATTCTTGCACGTTTCTTTTTGTTAACTATTTGTTCGCACTCTTCGTCAAACCATTCATTTAGTTTTACATTTCTCTCTGGTGGTATGATTTTTTCTGCAGTTTCTACCATACTTCTTTTTAAATGACTCCATTCTTCATCGATATTTAATATTTCAGTCTTTTGCTGTAGTAGATTTGATATTCCTACTTGGAGTTTTTCCTTCTTTCCCTTTCCTTTTAGGGCCTTTACATTCCATTTCCGCCGTCTTTTATCCATTTTATTAGTTCTTCTCAGGATTAAGTTTAGTTTAGCTATCACTAGTATATGATCAGTGTCCATATTTGCCCCTCTAAACGATCTGACATCTTTAACCAATTTCATTCTCTTTTTTTGAATCAGCAGATGATCTATTTGGTTTCCCGTATTCTTCCCTGGTAACAACCACGTAACTTTGTGTTCAGGTTTATGTATAAACTTGGTACTGATTATAAACATATTTTGTTCTGCTGCGAAATTGCACAATCGAATCCCATTGTTATTTGTACTTTCATGTAATGTTTGTTTACCAGCAACTTCTTTAAAATAGTCTTCCTTTCCGATCTTTGCGTTTAAGTCACCTATTATAATAAGCGTATCTTTATTGGGTACATTTTCGCAGAACTTTTCTACTTTTTCATAGAATTCTTGCTTCACTTCATCTCCAGCTATTTCGGTTGGGGCGTAAACATTTATTATGGAAATATTCGTACTCTCATTTTTGATCTGTAAATAAGATAGTCTTCCACCTCCAGCTTTAAATTGTATTACATCTTTTCTTATGTCCTTAGTAACCATAAAACCTGTCCCATTTCTTCCTTGTTCCTTTCTCCCGAATAAAATAATGAATACTGTTCCTTATTAATTTCACCTTCTCCTTTCCATCTTAATTCTTGTAGTGCAAGAATTTTGATCTTATAATCTTTCATCACTTTCGCGACTTCTTCCATCTTTCCCACTGCCAGCATGGTTTTCACATTCCATGTACCCACTCTTGCGTATCCTTTCGCCTTTTGTTTCTCATTCTATTTTTCTTTAAATTTTTGCCATAATCGGTTCCCATATTCGTAGCGGTCGTGTCCTCATTTTCCTGTCCCTTTATGTTTTGTTCTAGTTTTTTGATTCGGTTAATTCTCTTTCGGAGCTATTCCATTGCCATAGCCGTTTGTCAATCCACATTTTTTTAAAACCAACTCTTACCTCTTTGCCTTTTTTTCTCTCCTCCTCCGCTTTTGTTTTTAGCAGGGTTTGAATAATACGTTCATTTCGCGTCAGGTCATCATCTATGTATATTTTGGTTTCTTTTAGTTTGCTTTTCATCTTCATTACTTGTCTCTTGTGTTCTGCGTTTTGGAGTTTTGCGATGATAAATGATGAGTTGTTTCTTGTATTGATTGTTTCTACTTCATCCATTTTAGCTTCGATACCTAGTTTTTCCTTTAAGAAGTCCTCCACTTCCTTTTCCCTGTTTTCCTTCTTGATATTTATGCCGGTTATCTTGATATTTCTGAACTTTTCCATTCGTTCTTGATTTTCAAATCTTCTTTCAAGCATGTCTACTCTTTCCTGTAGGTTGTTTTTGTCCATTTTCAGCTCTCCAATTTCTTCCCTTAGGCTTAATTGCTCCGCTCTTAGATCGTTTATTTCAGCCATTAAGTTATCTATTTTGGACTCTATTCTAGTATTTCCTTGTTCCATGCTCCCTAGTTTACCTTTTATTATTTGAAGGAGACCCTCCATCTTGTTATTTAAGTTATTTCCGATCACCTACGCAAATTTACTATCGATTATTTATTATTTATTTCATTTAATGTACTTAAATCACTTCTTTTAATTTTATCTATGCACACTGTTCCAAGAGTTCGCCTCGTACTTTTATTGTTCAATCAGTTTAATTTAAAGCCGGCCCTGTTTAATTTATACTAAAAATGTAAACAACCTCTAGCCAAAATATGTGAATTTTATACTTATTAGTTTTATTTTTCTCCAATAGCACTGCGTAAACTGCCACAGGCTGGTTGACACATCGAACCTTGACTTTTATCTGTGTTTCTATTTATTGAACTTTATTGCATTGGGTATTCTATAAAACCTACAAGAATGGAGTTATATGCTAAAAACTGCCTTTGGCCGCCATTTTTCAAGATGGCGGCGCGACCGGCGGTCCCTCGAGTTCGCAAACTTAGTGTCATACTTAGGGCCCCCAAGTCCACACTCCTGCCAAGTTTCAAAACTCCTCAACCTTTTGCACCCACACCTTTTTTATATCTCTAATGACTGGACTATACGGATGGCAAAATAAGATAACCGGGACATTCGTCTGTGTTCTCCAAAACTGCTATGTTAAAATTAGAACAAATATTTCTACTGTAAATTCGTTAATTTAATTCCACTAAGAATTTTGTAAAAACTTCGAATAATTTAGTTAGCGAATATCAAAATATCGTAGTTCTTATAATGTACTACAATTTTATTAATATCGATTAAAGAGCTACAAAATTATTTTAACTCATAGTGAGGGTATCTAAAAAAATAATAACACAAAGGAAACTATGGAGAACTAAGAAAAAGGTAATAGGAATATTTGATCATTCACAAGGACTTCTTCGATAATAACCAAAGAGTCGAAACTACCTTTTTACAGTATTGTTCAATTTGTCTATTACTGCTTTTTGAATATCGGAAATGTCGTCAAGAGGTCGATTTCCGTTACTTATTTCTACGCCGTCGGCTTTTCTTTAGAGAAATATTGAAAACTCAATTGAGAGTCGATGCCCGTTCAATAAATAGTTTCAATCAAAGATACCGAGAATAATTACACGGGACACGGGAACCAGCTAACTTTATTAAATTAAAGGGTACAAAATACAACCACCTTCGCATCCTACTTTCAAAATTACAACGTAGATTACTTAAATATGAAATTCACAACCTATTTCCTTAGGATGTCAGTCTATTGACAATAAGAGATGTCCAGGGTTTAAATTCATGTCACGTCACGTTATTTAATAATTTAATTTAATAATGCCCTATGCGACGGAAATCACTCGGCGAATTATACGCGTTGCAAAGTATACAAAGAAATAAAATACAAAAGTTTCTCCGTCGAAGACCTAGGAATCCTAAAACTGACCTACAAAACAAAACGCCAGCAACATCAGAAAAAACACCGAAGATGCATCATTTGCATCTGTCTTGAAAACGGAAAATCTAAATGTTCCAGCTCAAACGCCCAATACAGTCTATAGGATAGACAAACTGGAAAAATTAGTAGAGACATTGACTCAACGAATGGACGCAATGATGAACATTGTCGCAAAACTCCTCGAGAAACTCAAATAATGGACCCAACTTTCAAAATCGCAGTCTGGAAATGGCCTAGTAAGTCACAGCCATGAAATATCAACTTATCTAAAATTACATGATATTCACATTATGCTAATCTTGGAAACTCACTATACAAACCGTAGTTATCTAAAGATAAACAACTATACAATCTACGATACAAAGTACTCGGATGGCACCCCTCATGGTGGTAGTGCAATTATCATTAAGAATACAATAAAACACTACGAAGCTCCCAAATTCCAAACTGAATATATCCAAGCAACCAGCATCATTTTCGAAGATACATGCGGCCCAATAACTATTTCCGCAATATACTGCCCCCCCAGACATTCAATTAAAGAAAATGCTTACACCAAACTTTACAGTACACTGGAAAATAAATTTTTGGTTGGAGGCGATTACAACGCCAAGTACCACAGGTAGGGTTCGAGAATCTTTACTACGAAAGACGTATTAGCTACTGGAAAGCCCACGCACTGGCCTAGTGACAGAAACAAACTGCCTGATGCCCTACACTTTTGCGTTGTGAAAGGAATACCAAGGGATAAGTTCCATGTAGAGGAAAATCTAGATCTTTCCTTGGACCATTTAGCAGTACTAGTGCCGCTAAGCTCCAGAATTATAAAAAAAACACAAAGAGCAGCAGCATTTACCAACAACAACACGGACTACGAACTTTTCAAAACGGTGGTACAAGACAGGGTTAAAACCAATATACCTACCTTTAAAAACTCCAGACGAGATAGATGAAGCTGTGGAGAATTTAACGCATATAATCCAAAACACTGCCTGAAAGTTAACCCCCCGAAATGAACACAAATGTAAATCAGCTAAACTGCTTCAAACAAACAAAAAATGCAATATTAGAAAAGAGGAGACCAAGGAAAATCTGGATGACTACAAGGGCCCCTCAAGATAAGGAAAGATTGAACAGAGCTATACGTAACTTGAAAGAATTACTCCCAAACGAAAAAAACCAAACAATCTAGGAATATCTACAAGGGCTCACACCAACGGAAGCCAGAGAGTACTCATTGTGGAAGGCGACATCCAAACTTAAAAAGCATCAAGATTATATCCATCCTATTAGAAAACAAGACAGGTCGTGGGCGCGAACAGATAAAGAAAAAGCCTTTCAACCTTATGGAACAGGATGAAGAAATCAAAATCTACTTAGAAGCTCCGTACCAAATGGCACTTCCAATACAACCAACGAATGTACAAGAAGTTAGTGCAGTGATCAAAGATAGTCTTAACCCAAAGAAGCCACCTGGCTACGACCTCATAAAGGGCGCAGTCGTCAAGCAACTTCCACAGAAGGCATTGCTAGCCTTGATCCAGATTTATAACTTAATCTTTAGAACTGTACATTACCCATCACAATGGAAAGTGGGACAAGTGATACTTATACTTAACCAGGTAAATCGCCAGATGAACCAGGATCCTATCGACCAATAAGTATTTTACCCACTTTACCCAAATTATTCGAAAAGATATTTTTAAAAAGACTTAAGCTACAGCTCGAAGAATTTAGTATTATACCACATCAGTTTGGGTTTCGAACAGAGCACTCCACTATAGAGCAAATACATAGGGTAGTCGAAGTAATAAACAACACCTTCGAAAGAAAAGAGTACTGCTCAGTAGCCTTCTTAGACATTAGTCAGGCTTTCGATAAGGTGTGGTATCAGGGATTGTGGTATAAACTAAACTCTAAATTACCGGCCCCATTTTATCAGATACTACAGTCTTACCTATCTGAGAGATACTTTATGGTTAAGTATCAAGAAGGAACAACAGACCTGCATCCCATACTATCGGGAGTCCCGCAGGGTAGTGTTATAGGTCCAATACTACATCTAATATACACCTGCGATATTTCAGAGACAACAAATACCACAGTAACTACATTCGCAGATGACACTGCCATATTGGCAACAAGTGACGAACCTGCACAAGCTTCAGAAAAACTCCAAACTGCCCCAGATAGAATGCAGACATGGCTAAATAAATGACGCATCAAGGCCAACAAAACCAAATCACAACATGTGACATTTACCCTGAGAAAACAGACATGTTCAAATGTTACTCTCAACAGGCAGCCACTCCCCCAAACTGATAAAGCAAAATGCTTAAGAATCCATCTTGATCGTCGGGTAAACTGGAAACATCACATTTTCATCAAACGCAGGCAGTTGGGCCTTAAATTCTCGAAGCTCTATTGGTTCTTGGGTAGAAACTCAAAACTTTCGCTCCCAAACAAGCTATTAGGGTATAAAGTTACCTATCCTTAAACCGGTGTGGATATACGGAGTCCAGTTGTGGGGCTCCGCCAGTATATCAAACATCGAAATTTTGCAACGGTTTCAATCTAAAACACTCAGAACAATCACGACTGCGCCGTGGTGTGTGTCCAAGGAAACCTTACAAAATAATCTAGACGTCCTTCCTGTACTACAAGAAGCTAAGAGCGCAAGCGATAAATACCTGTCGCGTCTACATCTCCACCCAAATCCTCTCGCTGTTAACATGCTAGATAACAGTCAAGGAACATACCGACTAAAACGATGTCATCTTCTAAATATAGGAAATCGTCTATAAAATGTTACTCCTCCAGTGATTTTAGCCTAGATAACTTAGTTTGTTAACCGTAGGGTAGTTACTTTGTGTTAAGTCTTTAGTGTAAGACATTAATCACCTGCTTGTAATTGCTACACCAATCACTTATTGTCCCAGGGCAGATTGTGAAATGTATAGGAAATTAAAAAAGATACTCCCAGGTATTAATATGCGCTGTTAACACTTTCTGCTACAAAGTTTCTATGGATGGTGCTTTCTGCATTAAAACACGTTGCCAGAATTGTTTTGGTTTTCGATTTCGCCAATTTAAATTATTTTGACTTTGGTGAATTTTTATATTCTTACTCCGCATTTTGCCGCTTAGTTTCTAGGTCACATTTAAATCACTCATGTTTCATCAGCAGCAATAATAATTTGTCTTTACGAATAAGGGATCAAAGTCATTCTTCGGTGTAGCGAAGCTTTTCAAACTGCCACATTAGATTAGCACAGGAAAATGTTTCAAGTACTTTTCTTATTTCAGATTAAAATCTAAGATATTTATTTAAATTTAGCTTAAATTATGATTTTGACTGTTCCTTGAAGCATATGCAACATTATACCGTAGACTTTTAATCTACAAAATACCTGTTGAAGTACTATGTAAAACCTTAGAAAACGTCGGTACCTGAACATTCTTTCTCTCGATTTTATTAAATCATAGTGCACTTCAAGTTCCCAAACAATTTTTGTGAAAATACGCTCTAATACATTGATCTAACTTATGATAAAAACAGGACTAAAACCAATTCCCTAATACTGTTTTATTCATAAAACAACGCCAAAGACTTTACATTACTACCACCGATAAAAACAAGAATTCGTGCTTTGTTTTAATTAAAGCGTTCGGAATTTGACATTACCTATTCGTTGAAGTTCATCGTACTATTAATCGACTGATTTCTGTTTCTTCTACATTATATAACAATTAGTGCTGCTAACTTGCCGATTACTGAAACAATACGTTTATTGTTTATACAGTAAATGTAATGTAACGGAAACAAATACATTTGTTAAAATAACTTATCACAATTGACATTAAACTCGATGGACACGTTGACTCCTACACTTTTCTTTTCATTTAAGTATTTCCAAGATTCATGGGAAATGAAAATTGATACCCCTTCTGTATAACTTTATGGCGGTATTACCTAACTGCGGGTACCGCTATTAAATTTTAATATACTTCTAAACTGTTTCTAACTATCGGTAATCGGTATACATACGCAACAAAACGCAGAATTTATTTTATTATGGAAATTGTTGTTAAAAATGATTGAAATTACGGCTTCATAAACTAATATGTCCTTCGATTTTAGCATTTATGGAAATGTTTCACACGCACGGCAAGTACTTTTTAATTTTAAATTGACCCTTGTTATTTGTTATCATTGAGCTTTTTTGACAATGTTGTAGTCAGTCTAGGAGGCAAATCGCCAAACAAAGTAACGTATCCTTACAAATCGACGTGTTTATATAAGTACGTTGGTCGTTTGAAAAGTAAGGTAAACGACGCAGAGATGCCAGCACCATGAACAAAATCGATGCACGGCCGATAAGTTTGATCTTTGAAACGAGCCCTTGCCGAGTTTCAGCTCAGTGCATTGTGAGGTATTATTTGGTCCGCGAAGTAGACGAACGTGCAAAAATGCAAACAATGATTGAAAGAAAGGAGATTCGTGCCGTGATAGAATTTTATTTTTTGAAGGGGAAAACGGCGACCCAAATAAAAAGTAAGCTAGATCGTGTCTTTGGCGAGCCTTCCCTTTCATTTAACACCGTATATTTGTGAATTGCTGACTTTAAACATAGCCGAACGAGTACCGAAGATTGAGAGAGATAGCAGACATGGTAGGGATCTCAACCAAACGGGTTCATAATATTTTACATTTTACATGAAGATTTGGACGTGCAAAAGCTTTGTGTGTGATGGGTGCCGCGTTTGCTGACTTTAGACCAAAAGCGCGTTCGAATGGACATTTCGTCTGCGTTGACTTTTTGCGCCAGTTCGTGAATGTCGGCTACAACCCGGAATCGGAAGAACAACAATGGACAACCAAAGGGGAATCTGCTCTAAAGAAGGCGAAAATAATAGCGTCTGTCGGCATCGGTTTTCTTTGATTCACAGAGTGTGATCTTTATTGACTACCTGGAAAAAGGAAGGACAATCACTGGTGAGTACTATGTAGGTTTGTTGCAAAATTTGAAGAAATCAGGAAAACGCGACCACACCTTGCCAAGAAAGATCCTCTTTCATCAGGACAATACAACTGTTCACACGTCAATGGTTTCCATGACTAAAATCCATGCATTCAGGTTAGAATTGTTGGATCGTCCATCCTGCTCACCCGATTTAGCCTTCCATTTATTCCCGAACCTCAAAAGATGGCTCGGAGGACAACGATTTTCCGACAATAATGAAGTGGTTCATGCTGTAAACGGCTATTTTGCAGACTAGGAGATTTATAAAAACGGTGTAATGGCTTTGGCCACATCGTTGGGCAAAATGTATCGAACTCAACGGAGATTATGTTCAAAACTAAATACAAGTTGGTCAAATTTATTCCCATTTTCTTTTCAAACGACCCACGTACTATCCAGATCTGTTGTTCTACTCTATTGAGCATTTAATTTCGTAAATTCCTGTTTATTCCATAATCTTAGGTTTTTACAAATTTTCCTTTTCTTTTTGTGGCCGGATGAAAAGGAATTTTAATATAATTTTGTTCGAATAATTGTGATCTGAATCTGTCAAAATAGATTTGTTGCCGTTGGTTTTTTTCCTATAATTATTAAATTATTAATATTATTATTATAATTTGTAATTATTAATGTAATTAAAAATAGCAATTGTTCTATGTTTTCTATTTGATGTCTGATCAGTAATACTGGAAAATCATCGAATTGGCTAAAAACTCTAAAAATATCATCCATATATCTAATCCATATCTAGCAAATTTTCCCGTAAACAATTTAGCTATGAAGGGTGAAAGGCTGATTCCCATTGGAGCTACTTCATGCTGTTCATAGAATTTTTCATCTATTTGGAAGCAATTCTTAAATATGCTTGGTTGATTAATCTCACGTAGTCGTTAATTAATTGAGGATCTAAATTGTTGTCTGTTACCGTTTCCCTGAAATATATCATAGTTATGCAAACAATGAACATACATCAAATAAAATTAAGGTCGATATCTGTAAACTAAATTGGGATATTAGCGTTATTATAATAGTTTTTAAGTTACCGCGACCGTCAAAAACTATTTGCAAATAGAATACTACTCAAGTATGGGCATTATTATCGACAAATTAATCAAACCTAGACTCGAAGATTATAAACCCGCACAAGGAAAATTTGAAAGGGAAACTGTATGGAGAGCGAACGGTAAGATATGGGTTAAATGTAACAAGAAGAAGCTGAATCTCAATCATCAAAACTGATGTAGATGATATTATTCTTCTGCTTATTCCGTAGCGCATTTAGGTAATATGAAGCAAAGCATCATTTAGTATAATATTAGGGTGGCCCATAAAAAAATGTCGTTTTTTTGTGGAAAACTTTATTTAATAATAAAACAACAAACATCAACTCTTATTCACTAAAGTATAGACCATTATGAAGCAATGTCTTGCGCCATCTTTCTGCAAGACACTCAATGCCGCGACGGTACCATACTGGATCTTTCAAGGTAAAGAATTCTCGGCATGCAACTTCAACTTCTTTAACTCTTGTGAAATTTCCTCCACGCAGGAAGTGTGCCATTGATCGGAATAAGTGGTAATCTGAAGGTGCAAGGCCTGGCCTATAAGCTGGATGAGGTAAAAGCTCTAAATCTAACTCCCTAATTTTCTGCCGAGTTTCAATAGCAGTATGGGGTCTGGCGTTATCTTGCTGCAGAATTGCGCGCCCCCTATTTACCAATCCAAGGTAACGCCGACGTAGAGCATCATGTATCCTGCCAACTGCTGACTATAAAGGTTGGCATCAATAGTTCTTCTATCAGGAACCAACTCAAAGTGAATAACGTCTTGAAAATTCTACAATACACACAGCATGACCTTTGTCTGAAACCTTTCTCGTTTTGGGACAGGTAACGCAGGTTGTCCGATGGTAATCCATCCATTTTCTTTGATAACATTATTAAAATATTTCCATTTTTTGTCGCAAGTAACGATCCGTTTAAAAAACGTTCGTCCTAAGGATTTGAAAGCAGCCGATTGCAAACCTCAACTCGGCGTTCTGCCATTGCTGGTGTGAATTCATGTGAAACTTCTCTGCAGCGTCTATAGTCTATTGGCCTTTCCAATTTGATGTAAATGACGCCGTATGGTTTCTTTGGAATAACCAAGTTCTGCTGACAACTTATGAGTACTTGTAGATGTATTAACTTCAACAGCGTCTCGCAGTTCGTTGTTACTCAACAAATTAAGCCGACCAGAACCGTGTTTCCTCTTGAGACTTGTATCTTGTATCTCCTTCATTAAATTTTTTGAACCAACGTTGTTCCGAGCGAATGTTCACTACTCCTCCCCTTCCAGTTTACATATTTTTTAACTGCGGCGGTTGCAGAAACGCTTTGTTTCCAATAATGACCCAAATATATGAAAATTTCTTACTTGACTAGTTTCGAATGGTGTATGACAATAGCACATTTAATGTTTTTCGAACGTGAGTAAAAGAGCAAAACAGAACTCTATAAAAAACGACATTTTTTATGGGCCACCCTAATATTTAGTGAAATTGAAATTTAGTTTTAATTTAAATCTCTATTACTAATTAATATTATTATTCTCAAAGACTTCCACGGTCAGTGTCAGTGTTAAAAGAACGTTTGGGTTGGGATCGTGTCATTGTTAAGAAAGAAGAACTCAACGTTTCGTCCGCTTTCTTAAGGGGCTCCATCAGGATGAAAAGGAGTACTAAGAAGGCACGGTAACTGAACGTATTCACGACGCCAGAGGCTAAACTCAATTTGTAAAGCAAACCATATGCGAAACCCTTCCGAAAAAAAAATAGAAGAAGGCGTATCAGACGAACATGTTGATTGGTCACGAGTGGAGAGGGAGGAGCCATTAGCGATGACAGATTTGGATCTGTCCGACAGATGATAACCAGAGTAAGGATTCAAGCTGTTAGGGTCATGATTTCAGTAGTTTCACGGATTTTCTCACTGAAAAAATGAGGACAAGTGGCAATGATCGATGATTTAAACATATTTACTTTTTTAACAACCAATTCTATAAACAAGTAACATGTACTGATATGGGTTCTCTCTTTTTTTCCGGCGAAGAAGAGTTAAATGGAGAAATTCAGAACAAGAAGAAAAATAGGAAAATGCAGATAGACATGGACCACAGATAAATATTCAAGAAATGGAAGAACAAAATCAAGATATTAGAAAACAATAAAGCGACAGGGAAAGATGAATTACATGCTGAATTGATAAACTATGCAGGGAATAAAATGGCCAAAAAAATACAGATGCTGATAATGGAAATATGGGAGGGGGAGCACTGTCATGCTTGATTTTCAAAAAGGGAGACAAGCTAAATTGTAATAATTAAAGAGGCATCTCCCTGGAGTCCCTGGTGTATAAACTCACCACAAGGAACTTAGCAGAGAGAATTGAATAGAATACAGAACAAATTTTGGGATACTATCATAATTCTTAAAACATGAAAATTAGAAGATATCTGAATTGATTATCACATTCTACTTGAAAAAGTGCCTCTAGAATGTTTTTACCGTTTTTGGATATCTTCAAAACCAAGAGAGTTATTTGAAGTTTTCGATATGGCCAAATTTTGAATTTTGGGCTATAACTAAAAAATAACAAAAGAAAGCGGAATTTTGTTTTCGGGACTTGAACCCTCTTAGGGCCAAGAGCTGTAGTGCCAGGAAGAAGAAGAAGAACTAATTCGAAACGAAGATTGCAAATGTCGTTATATTAGCCAGCAATTTTTTTTGTTACAAACATACATTTCTGAATTTGTAAGGTGTTGACGTTTGAATTATTATTTTTAACTTATAGAAACGAAAAGTTTTAGAGATTAACTTTAATCGGTTTAAAACTGTTATTTAAATAGGTTTAGCACAGGCACATTTTATTACTCCTACAATTTAACAGAACTGGATGTGGAAGGTTTTTGGGTTGTTGAAAATGTATATTCTGCCTTTCATCAAATTAAATATAAATCAAGCTTTGCTATAATTTTAAGTCTTATAAGATTATTGTATTATATTAAATACTTAATAAAAAGTCTTTTTGGAGCAACTATTACAAATGTTATCTCTGAGAAGCAACCCACTCGCACATAAGGTTGGATTATAACTAGAAAACTGTCAAGATTATTGCTAAATAAATCACTTTAATTCAAATTTCAAATTCTTTTATTTTGGCTACTTAAAAGTAAAATTAATGGATTCTAATACGCAAAACGAGAAACCTATCTAGGGCAGGATAGAAAATCTTAATTTATATTTTCACCAACAAACTTTGAGCGCCTAGAATAACAAAATTCTTTTTCTGTGGGAAGTTTTAATTTTGATAATTTATTTTATTCTTTTACTTTTTAATTTTTAATTACCTAATTTCAAAACTGGCCCGGTTAACTTAAAGTTTAACATGATTAATTGAATGAGAATGGCATGACTATTGGTTTTATATTTGTTGAAAAAGTAAATTGTGTTGTACTTTTAAGAAGGAAATACTTCTTTCAATAATTATTTCTATGGTATAATATTGGGTTGTAATTGAGTAAACATTTTTGCTGTATATGCTACACTCTCTTTTGTTTTTGTTTATTTGTTTAATAATTTTTGTCTCTTGCGTGGCCTACGGGGTTTTATAAAAACCATTGATGAATACTGTCAAAGAAAAAAAAATGGAGGAATACAATTTTATGTTATACAAAAATGATGGTAATATTTTCTACCCATATATTTTTTACGACTTCATAAAATTTAATACTTAGTATTTTAATTATTGACATCTGTCGTTTTGAATCGCTCGTCTGTGTCCATTACGTGTTTTTGTTTTCCTTGTGTTCGTTATAAGTATCCGACCTGAAATAATTTGTTTCTTCGTCTTCATTAGGTTATAATATATAATTATAAGGGTTGTTAATCTTAAAATCTATCACCCCAAAATATTTTTAACCATAAATGATTCCAGCAAGAGTTAATGTCGTTTATTCAGATAAAAAGCTTATGAAATAATCGTATCGGTATTTAGCACTTCCTCTCCGGCTAATTTCCGAAAATAACATTATAGCTCTTGTAATGCATCAGATCCAAATCCATTAAAAATACTATTCTTCCATATGTACTAGCTTCAATGAAATTTTTCTTTTTTTTTTTTAAATTGAAAGTTAATCTTATTTCCACGAGCCGTCATAATTTGAAGCTTGTACGGAAGAACTGGTAGAGTAATGCGTATCTGAAAAAAAAACTAGTTTTTTAAAAGAGCAGAATACGTAATTTAAAGAAAAATTGAAGTTTTTAACGTAAAAATGAAAGCTTTTGGCTATTTATATGTTCAAATGAATTGATCCTGCAACCATCGCTTAAGAAGTATTTAAATATTTCATGTTCGTTACAAATCGCCATTTGTAATAGAATTCTAAGTAGCCACAGGTTTCCAATTTAGCGCAAATAAATTATAATAAAGTAATAAATCAATCCGATAATGTGATGTACTAAAGAAGAGTGACGTATTTAATACAACAAACAGCATACTATAAAAATTTGATAATTAAAGTAATCACAAGTAGATACTGAGAATTGTTAATTATTTGGCGATTTAAATTAGTTAAAAATATGGCCGAGTGTACAAAAACTAGCAGGCTCTGAACGAATAAATATGGGCGATTTGCAATTGTCACCCGTAATTCATTACTTGATAATGACTAGTAAGAACACGCCTACTTCTGGTTCGACAAGCTGCCACATTAGGTTTTTTAGTTGGCCATGCCTTATCTTCATCTAACTTTTAACGATATAATTTAAAATTGGTAACGAGTTACTGGTGTTTTAACAAAATTTAAAAACACATTCGCATTCTTACGACATAAAAGGAGAGTTATATCGTTTTTTTCTATTAAATGCCGCTTTTAACGCCTATCGATTAGTAATGATTAATGAAAAATGCAACAGCTACGTAATTCTTGAATATCTTGTAAGATTTCTCACTTCATTAGATCAGTAAAATTCCTCGTCTGTGTGGTGTGCATAGTAAATTAAATGTTATTTTGATTTTGACAAGATAATTAGGTTTAAATTAGGTTTAGTGTTCGTTTTTATTATGTTATGTGAGTAGAATGGGGACACTTGATACCGCCATTTTGTTTTTAATTGGGTCAATCAATTTAATCGATTGCGCAATCAAGGTCGAATTAATGGGATTAGCGGTTCAATTCGCGGAATTTTAGGTCGATTTAATTGGATTAACGGTTTAATTAGATCAATTCGCGGAATTTTAGGTCGATTTAATGGGATTAGCGGTTTAATTAGATCAATTCGCGGATTTAATTAGGTCAATTAAAAGTTCGATTAAAATCTCGATTAAAATCGGCGGTTTAATTAGGTCGATTAAAAGTTCGATTAAAATCTCGATTAAAAACGGCGGCCATCTTGGATTTAATCAAATTAATCAATCAAATTTAATTAGATCGAATAAAAGTTGGATTAAATCTTCGATTAAAAGCGGCGGCCATCTTGGAATTAAATCAAGACTAGACCAATCAGGTTAGCGGATTAATTAGATCAATCTAGCTCAAGCTCCTCCCCTCGTACTGCACAAATGGGGTGCGGGGCCCGGAACCGGCGGGGCTGCGTCTGAGAGCAATAAAGGTCATATTGAATTAATCGTTAATCAAAGTTATCAATTTAATCAGGTGTACGGCGGATTCGGTATCAATCCGCTGATTAAATAAATATGCGTAATGCATCACGAAAAAGCACGGTTTAATTAGATCAATCAGCGGTTTATCCCAAAAACTAAAAAAAAGAAACGCAGGTCTTGACTTGTCTGTTTACACCGGTCAATCAAAGCTTAAAATTTCGTAAATGACGTCAGGGATTATTGCGAACAATAGGTACCTTTCATCGTCCTACGAAATGTTTTTAATTCAGGCTGAAAAGTTTAAAAGGATATATCATTCGTAAACACAAAAGAAATACAGCTATAAAATTATTCATTTTATTTGCAAAATCGTGCTCACTCCAAAAAAGGCAGAGGATTGACAATTTATGAAATTAAAAATCAGAATATAATTAAAATGTTGATTAATAAGATAACAATGCTTTTTAAGTAATAAACGTGTTTTCATAATTAAATAAAAATAAGTCATAAGTGTGGCAGAGTTCCATATCCAGTAGGAAGTGTAATGCGATCCACCTGGAACCGCACCATATCTCGTGCAAAGAAATTTTCGTTACTTTGAAGTTTGAGCGCCGACATCCCGATTCGATCCGAAGGCATGGCGACGGTTTTAACATATTGAATGTTAGTTCAATCTGTAAAGCAAAGGTAATTTTTAACATATACATATAATTAAGAAGACACATATTTTTAAGAACTTTACGATATTTCCTATAAATTAAATACAGTTAGTCATCAGCATTTTGGTAACGTGTTTATTATCAATAGTTTTTTCCCACGCTAAAATGATAAAACAGAATTTCGAATAAAAGAACGCTTAGAGAAATTCGATTTTTAAAATAAAAATTTAAAACATGATTTTAGATAATTTTTTGAATAAAAGTATACGGTATTCCGTCAGGGCTTAATATCAATTGTTTCTTTCATTTTTCTTTGTGGAGATTAATATCAAGAATTTGCCGTTATTAAAAATATTAGAAGTATGAGAAGGGGAATTAAATAGACTAAATCGAGATTAGCGATAAAATCTACGGCACTTCTCGTATATTCGCTATTATTTTCGGTTTATTCCTGGTAAACCTTCAATTTATAATATTTGTTATTATAAAAAATATAAATTAATTTCTGAATATAAAATTGAAGATATGGACCAAATCTAAGTTATTATTATTTCTTTCACTTATTTAATATTTAATTATGTATCGTGCTCACTCCAAAAAAGGTAGAGGATTGACAATTTATGAAATTAAAAATCAGAATATAATTAAAATGTTGATTAATAAGATAACAATGCTTTTTAAGTAATAAACGTGTTTTCATAATTAAATAAAAATAAGTCATAAGTGTGGCAGAGTTCCATATCCAGTAGGAAGTGTAATGCGATCCACCTGGAACCGCACCATATCTCGTGCAAAGAAATTTTCGTTACTTTGAAGTTTGAGCGCCGACATCCCGATTCGATCCGAAGGCATGGCGACGGTTTTAACATATTGAATGTTAGTTCAATCTGTAAAGCAAAGGTAATTTTTAACATATACATATAATTAAGAAGACACATATTTTTAAGAACTTTACGATATTTCCTATAAATTAAATACAGTTAGTCATCAGCATTTTGGTAACGTGTTTATTATCAATAGTTTTTTCCCACGCTAAAATGATAAAACAGAATTTCGAATAAAAGAACGCTTAGAGAAATTCGATTTTTAAAATAAAAATTTAAAACATGATTTTAGATAATTTTTTGAATAAAAGTATACGGTATTCCGTCAGGGCTTAATATCAATTGTTTCTTTCATTTTTCTTTGTGGAGATTAATATCAAGAATTTGCCGTTATTAAAAATATTAGAAGTATGAGAAGGGGAATTAAATAGACTAAATCGAGATTAGCGATAAAATCTACGGCACTTCTCGTATATTCGCTATTATTTTCGGTTTATTCCTGGTAAACCTTCAATTTATAATATTTGTTATTATAAAAAATATAAATTAATTTCTGAATATAAAATTGAAGATATGGACCAAATCTAAGTTATTATTATTTCTTTCACTTATTTAATATTTAATTATGTATTTTCATTTTTAGATATATTTTATTCCCACTGACGAAGAACTTTAACGTTCGAAACGTTTGAAAAATATAAAATTTTTTCAAAAGAAATAAAACCTTTTTTTATTTCTGAATAATTGGACTACAATGATCTCTTCCACTTTTGTATAAATTAATTTCATTATAAACTTACTCTTTTTAATGTAGATTCCCCTAAAGTAATTGGAAGATGTAGCCCTCGCTCTACGAGATATGTTCATATAAAGTGCGAACTTCAGGTCTATCGTTGGTAACGTCTTCTAATAACATCTTAAGACAAATTGTGTAATCAGCCTTAAGAATATCTACTATCGTTAAGAATCCCATATTTGAACAAATTTAGTATGCCAGAAATTGATAGATTCGTAAAGTACACCTTGAATGTTTTAACACTGAAACCACTAAAACGTATGCCAAGCGAAGGCAACACAGGGACGTTTTCTGACTAGTTAGTTCGACATCCTAACTATATACGTACGGGTATTTTGTTAAGAATGAGTCAAACCCATTGTCATTACTATTATCTTTCCCATTGTCTTGTTTCAGTAAGTTTCAACTTGTAGCTGTCCTGTATTTTACGAAAAATGCAATAAACATCTGCAAACCTCAGCTAAAACCTTTCACAGGGCTCAAGTTTGACCTTCACAATTGAAATTTAAGTACAGCTTATTCATAAAATTTAAAACAAAAAGACATTATTAACTTTTAGCATTAAAAATAAAACTGTTTTTCTAAAAATCTTGGGCATAAGAGAAAGCATACATTTAAAAATTTAAATCTGTTATTGTCGACGTAAAAATAGTTATAAAACAAAACTGTGGGTACGTTATTTAATAAATTTTGAATAACAGAACGTTTTGCAAATTTAATTTTAAATTAATCGTGCTGTTAAACCCGACTATCATTTTCTGTTGGTAATGTTTGTCTCAAAAAATATCATTTGTAAACACAAAATAATTAATTAATGATTTTCTTACACGTAAATTAATTTGCCTTTTAAGGAATTCAGATATTCAAGAAAAATAACTGCCTAACATATTTAGCTTTTAAAAATTCCACGTTATTGTAAAGAGTCCGTTTAAAAAATTCAACGTTGTGAAGACAGAAAAACATACTCGACGCAATACTAATTTGGAAGTGTTATTCTTTTAATAACTATGAAAAATATTATCTGTAAACGCAAAAGAAATACATCTATAAAATTATTCATTTATCGAAAAATGATAAATAAATTAGTACTTTTACTGACATGGAGGTATCGCTAATTATTATAACATCGGACTGCAGCGTACACAAATCAATTTACTCAAAGGATCCCCGTCACTTTCACTAAGAAAACTCTGAATACTATAGCTACTTGGAGGTTCGAACACACATTCTTAGTCATTATTATAATATATCTCTCGTACAATAGGGGTATTCATATTTTTTAACGAAACCGAATAAAAAAAAAATTGTTGCAGATACAGGTTACAGCTAAAATGAAGAGGTGAACTTTACCAGCCAGGTATAATATGTACACTTCAAATACGTCAGCTTTCTTTTGAAAACTAGCCTTTCACATTGGTTAATAACAATGTCAATTTTTTAAACAGCTCAAATAACAAAGTTTTATACGAAAATGACGGATGGTTTGTGTTTCACATACCAGCCAGGAATTACGTGAATATTGAAGATGTTATTACGTGGACGCCACAGACGACGAAAACAGTGGACTAGCTAAAAGCCGATCGTTCACGAGTAAGAGTAAACAAGCTGAATTAATGGGTCATGTTCATGCAGATTTGTTTAATCAAGAGAAATTTCTTATTATTTCTGATTTTATCATATTCCGGATTTTTTAAAATGCAGACTGCAACGCTGTTCGTTGTTTCAATGGCTGAACTTGTTATTGAAGTTTAAATTTACTCTTTTGCAGGGCTAGGGTCTGTCTTCATTGCTCCCTGATAAAGTTAAATTCCGTATATCTACAATTGAATCAGTAAAAGGTACGAAGATAAAACTCTAAAATACGATGGCAAGAGATTGTAGGATCAATGCTCTACATATCGCATTAAAACACAGATGAGCCTTAATATTTTATTGACGAAGATACAAATGTTCCTGAAACCATTTCGTTAATTAAACAAACAAGAACGACTGGACAGGCTAACTTGCTAACAAGTTTTTCAAAATCTAGGAATAAATATTTTATGGATCGCCTTTTAAAGAAAGTATTTAGTTTGTGTCCACTTATATTCTGTAAAATAAGTGATTTCACTCTTCAGAAATTTCAAAAGCAGATTTTTCAATGTATTCGTTTTTTTATAATTTGATATATAAATATCTACAATCACAGTGGAAATAAAAAATCGTTAAACACGTGTAACCATCCTATTTTAGTATTCATAATAACATTGATTTATTTTCAGTCGAAAAGAATTCACACACTTTAAAAAAAAATCCCATGACTCACAGAAACCTTAAAGAACTAAACGCAAATAATAAATGTTTAGTTTTAAGCTAAATAGATGTCAACACAAAATGCTTGTACTAATAACATTGAACAATAGGTACAACATGACTCATTGTTCTTGAGTCCCTTACTACAAAATAGTTTAAATCTTCAGTTTTTAGTATTGTTTAGACGTTGAGTGAAAGAAAACTGTTCTATGCCTTTTAAAGTAATTTTTTTAGTTTGTGTTCACTTATATTCTGTAAAATAAGTGATTTCACTCTTCAGAAGCTTCAATAGCAGATTTTTAAATGTATAAATTAATCCACCTAAAATGTATTCGTTTTTTATAATTTGATATATAAATATCTACAATCACAGTGGAAATAAAAAAAATCGTTAAACACCTGCAACCATCTTATTTTAGCATTCATAATAACATTGGATTTATTTTCAACGAAGATCTTTTCGTAGTGAACAATGAATAATTTATGTCAAAATGTTAAGTCTTAAATTAAGTGAGCCAAAACAATTTTATTTCTAAAATATTTGAATGAATAGCTTAATTATTTTTACTGACGAAAAAGTTAAACGAGTACTCCACAGGTCTCAAAGATATGTTGATGACTTTAACTTAACTCTATTTGATTGTCCTGCAGCGACAGATGTTCGTTTGCCATTTTTTATTTTAATTCTTAGTTCACATGTTAAATACCTTTAACGGATGTTCACCAAGCGGCCAGATCTTTAGATAACCGACCATCCCAGGCTTCTGCTTTTTATGACGTAAGTTACAGTTTGTTTGTATACACCGAGTAATTTTTCAGAATATCTTCGACGAAATCGTTGGCCATATGATAACCGGTGTAGCGCCATCGGGCCGAGAAAGTTCTACAGAGTAACGCTATGTTATGTGATTTTTGTTAATTTTATAAACTACGAGCATCAGAGTTCCAGGAAGAAAATTAAGACCTCACAGCGTGAATTGAGAAACAAATCAAAGATTTTTTCTACAGTTGAAAAGCCACCAAACATTTTTAATAGCGGTTTCAAAACAAAACATTTGATTTTTTGTTAATTTATAAATTACAACTGCTTTTAAATTTTCTTTTTTGATTTGAAAAACAAATCAAAGAATTTTTCTACGACTGAAAAGTTACAAAAAAAAATTAATAGTTTATTCAAGCAAAACATTCGGTGATTTAAATTGTTATATGATTGTTTTTTGTTAATTTTATAAATTACGATTGCTTTTGTAATCTTGATTTGAAAAAACATAATGGATGTTACTATGATTTATTTTATTCAAGTTGGTTAAAGATTTTATAAATTACAATTGCTTAATATTTTTTATTTTAAATAATGTACAAACTAAAGAGAAATTTGAAAGATGGCGTTTCGTTTTAGTTTTTGATAAATTTAAACATGTAAATTGTAAAGTATTGGAAAATAAAGTATGTTCATTAAAAAAAAAAAGCTCTAGAGTGCCTTGAAAATTTGTTTTAAGTATGTCTTAGGCTGTATGTTACATATGAAAATCATTTCCAGCAAACTGTAGCATTATTTTATTCGGACATACTGGTAGGTATTCCCAAAGATATATTTGAACATGTAAAACAAGAATCTCGATCAGGCCAATACATTTTTTAAAATGTAATAACCCAAATGAAGCTGCACATTTAAAGATTATTTGAAATCAGCAGTTATAAATAAAAAAGAAAGAAATCAGTACCAAAGCTAGATGATTATCAATTTGAACTTGTCAGATTCTAATATTGAAAAATTGTTTGGAATACCGGACGATACAATTTATTACACAACCAAATCAGGAATTAATATTCAAAATAAGTAAATTGATAGACACAAGTGATTTGTGTGTACCTATATTCAAATTTTGTAAAAGGACCAGTAATAGATTTGTAGTAAATTCGTTGAATAAGGTACTTACACAAAATCAGCTAGTGTTATCCTTTTTATAGATACATAATATTGAACTGTTTGATAAATTAACTCTTACCTTTGAAGTAGAAGTACGTAGGGGAAAATGTAAATAACGTTAGCGTTATGATTGATTTCAATAAATTTGATGATCTGAGTCACGTATTGGGAGATATGGTTTCAGGGCAGCCGAATTCATTGACACAAGCGGTTTCGGCAAAAATCGTCTTAATCACAAGTTATTGTGCTGGTACATACCGGGTGGTGCATTGTCTCACGCACCATAGGGATTTCAATGTAAAATGAATTTGAAAGGCTTAATTCAAAGAAAGGGTAAAGAATCTACAAGAATTTAAAATTGAAATTAAAGAGTAAATCAAATGATCGTATTATAGTTTATTATGATAAAGCTGTAGCGTCATTTTTATTCGGACATATTACTTGTAGCTATTCCCGAAAATATTTTTGAACATGTAAAACAAGAATCTCATTCAGACCAATACATTTTTTTTTAAATGTAATAACCCAAATGAAGCTGTACATTTAAAGATTATTTGAAATCAGCAGTTATAAATAAAAAAAAATGAATACCAAAGCTGGACGATTATCAATAATAAATTGAGAAATTAAACAGCACTTTCAAAACTTACCTCAAAGCGTACTCTGGGAAATACCAAACTACCGCGGCCCCCGTCAAGACTTTAACTAAACTCAGTCTAGGATTTCATCCCCACCTTGAAAATTCAACTTCTTTTATTTTCAAGTTATTTGTTAATCAGCTGTTCAGATTTTAATAGACGATTCCAATCAAATCAATTTAATTAGTCCAGTCAATTTAATTAGTTCAGTCATTTTAATCAAGGTTAGGTTAGCTTAACATGTTACGTAAATAAACTATTAAAATAGGTAAATTCAAATCTTGGCCATTTGTTACAGGTATGAAGACATTTTAGGTTAGGTTCGGTTAGGTTAGCTTATTTCAAGGTAGGTTAGGTTAGCTCATTTCAATCTAAGTTAGGTTAGGTTAGGTTAGCTCATTTCAATCTAAGTTAGGTTAGGTTAGGTTAGCTTATTTCAAGTTAGGTTAGGTTAGATGATTTTAATCTAGGTTAGGTTAGTTTTTTAACGTTTTATTTAAACTAACCTAACCTAGATTAAAATCATCTAACCTAACCTAACTTGAAATAAGCTAACCTAACCTAACCTAACTTAGATTGAAATGAGCTAACCTAACCTAACCTAACTTAGATTGAAATGAGCTAACCTAACCTACCTTGAAATAAGCTAACCTAACCGAACCTAACCTAAAATGTCTTCATACCTGTAACAAATGGCCAAGATTTGAATTTACCTATTTTAATAGTTTATTTACGTAACATGTTAAGCTAACCTAACCTTGATTAAAATGACTGAACTAATTAAATTGACTGGACTAATTAAATTGATTTGATTGGAATCGTCTATTAAAATCTGAACAGCTGATTAACAAATAACTTGAAAATAAAAGAAGTTGAATTTTCAAGGTGGGGATGAAATCCTAGACTGAGTTTAGTTAAAGTCTTGACGGGGGCCGCGGTAGTTTGGTATTTCCCAGAGTACGCTTTGAGGTAAGTTTTGAAAGTGCTGTTTAATTTCTCAATTTATTATTGATAATCGTCCAGCTTTGGTATTCATTTTTTTTTATTTATAACTGCTGATTTCAAATAATCTTTAAATGTACAGCTTCATTTGGGTTATTACATTTAAAAAAAAATGTATTGGTCTGAATGAGATTCTTGTTTTACATGTTCAAAAATATTTTCGGGAATAGCTACAAGTAATATGTCCGAATAAAAATGACGCTACAGCTTTATCATAATAAACTATAATACGATCATTTGATTTACTCTTTAATTTCAATTTTAAATTCTTGTAGATTCTTTACCCTTTCTTTGAATTAAGCCTTTCAAATTCATTTTACATTGAAATCCCTATGGTGCGTGAGACAATGCACCACCCGGTATGTACCAGCACAATAACTTGTGATTAAGACGATTTTTGCCGAAACCGCTTGTGTCAATGAATTCGGCTGCCCTGAAACCATATCTCCCAATACGTGACTCAGATCATCAAATTTATTGAAATCAATCATAACGCTAACGTTATTTACATTTTCCCCTACGTACTTCTACTTCAAAGGTAAGAGTTAATTTATCAAACAGTTCAATATTATGTATCTATAAAAAGGATAACACTAGCTGATTTTGTGTAAGTACCTTATTCAACGAATTTACTACAAATCTATTACTGGTCCTTTTACAAAATTTGAATATAGGTACACACAAATCACTTGTGTCTATCAATTTACTTATTTTGAATATTAATTCCTGATTTGGTTGTGTAATAAATTGTATCGTCCGGTATTCCAAACAATTTTTCAATATTAGAATCTGACAAGTTCAAATTGATAATCATCTAGCTTTGGTACTGATTTCTTTCTTTTTTATTTATAACTGCTGATTTCAAATAATCTTTAAATGTGCAGCTTCATTTGGGTTATTACATTTTAAAAAATGTATTGGCCTGATCGAGATTCTTGTTTTACATGTTCAAATATATCTTTGGGAATACCTACCAGTATGTCCGAATAAAATAATGCTACAGTTTGCTGGAAATGATTTTCATATGTAACATACAGCCTAAGACATACTTAAAACAAATTTTCAAGGCACTCTAGAGCTTTTTTTTTTTAATGAACATACTTTATTTTCCAATACTTTACAATTTACATGTTTAAATTTATCAAAAACTAAAACGAAACGCCATCTTTCAAATTTCTCTTTAGTTTGTACATTATTTAAAATAAAAAATATTAAGCAATTGTAATTTATAAAATCTTTAACCAACTTGAATAAAATAAATCATAGTAACATCCATTATGTTTTTTCAAATCAAGATTACAAAAGCAATCGTAATTTATAAAATTAACAAAAAACAATCATATAACAATTTAAATCACCGAATGTTTTGCTTGAATAAACTATTAATTTTTTTTTGTAACTTTTCAGTCGTAGAAAAATTCTTTGATTTGTTTTTCAAATCAAAAAAGAAAATTTAAAAGCAGTTGTAATTTATAAATTAACAAAAAATCAAATGTTTTGTTTTGAAACCGCTATTAAAAATGTTTGGTGGCTTTTCAACTGTAGAAAAAATCTTTGATTTGTTTCTCAATTCACGCTGTGAGGTCTTAATTTTCTTCCTGGAACTCTGATGCTCGTAGTTTATAAAATTAACAAAAATCACATAACATAGCGTTACTCTGTAGAACTTTCTCGGCCCGATGGCGCTACACCGGTTATCATATGGCCAACGATTTCGTCGAAGATATTCTGAAAAATTACTCGGTGTATACAAACAAACTGTAACTTACGTCATAAAAAGCAGAAGCCTGGGATGGTCGGTTATCTAAAGATCTGGCCGCTTGGTGAACATCCGTTAAAGGTATTTAACATGTGAACTAAGAATTAAAATAAAAAATGGCAAACGAACATCTGTCGCTGCAGGACAATCAAATAGAGTTAAGTTAAAGTCATCAACATATCTTTGAGACCTGTGGAGTACTCGTTTAACTTTTTCGTCAGTAAAAATAATTAAGCTATTCATTCAAATATTTTAGAAATAAAATTGTTTTGGCTCACTTAATTTAAGACTTAACATTTTGACATAAATTATTCATTGTTCACTACGAAAAGATCTTCGTTGAAAATAAATCCAATGTTATTATGAATGCTAAAATAAGATGGTTGCAGGTGTTTAACGATTTTTTTTATTTCCACTGTGATTGTAGATATTTATATATCAAATTATAAAAAACGAATACATTTTAGGTGGATTAATTTATACATTTAAAAATCTGCTATTGAAGCTTCTGAAGAGTGAAATCACTTATTTTACAGAATATAAGTGAACACAAACTAAAAAAATTACTTTAAAAGGCATAGAACAGTTTTCTTTCACTCAACGTCTAAACAATACTAAAAACTGAAGATTTAAACTATTTTGTAGTAAGGGACTCAAGAACAATGAGTCATGTTGTACCTATTGTTCAATGTTATTAGTACAAGCATTTTGTGTTGACATCTATTTAGCTTAAAACTAAACATTTATTATTTGCGTTTAGTTCTTTAAGGTTTCTGTGAGTCATGGGATTTTTTTTTAAAGTGTGTGAATTCTTTTCGACTGAAAATAAATCAATGTTATTATGAATACTAAAATAGGATGGTTACACGTGTTTAACGATTTTTTATTTCCACTGTGATTGTAGATATTTATATATCAAATTATAAAAAAACGAATACATTGAAAAATCTGCTTTTGAAATTTCTGAAGAGTGAAATCACTTATTTTACAGAATATAAGTGGACACAAACTAAATACTTTCTTTAAAAGGCGATCCATAAAATATTTACTCCTAGATTTTGAAAAACTTGTTAGCAAGTTAGCCTGTCCAGTCGTTCTTGTTTGTTTAATTAACGAAATGGTTTCAGGAACATTTGTATCTTCGTCAATAAAATATTAAGGCTCATCTGTGTTTTAATGCGATATGTAGAGCATTGATCCTACAATCTCTTGCCATCGTATTTTAGAGTTTTATCTTCGTACCTTTTACTGATTCAATTGTAGATATACGGAATTTAACTTTATCAGGGAGCAATGAAGACAGACCCTAGCCCTGCAAAAGAGTAAATTTAAACTTCAATAACAAGTTCAGCCATTGAAACAACGAACAGCGTTGCAGTCTGCATTTTAAAAAATCCGGAATATGATAAAATCAGAAATAATAAGAAATTTCTCTTGATTAAACAAATCTGCATGAACATGACCCATTAATTCAGCTTGTTTACTCTTACTCGTGAACGATCGGCTTTTAGCTAGTCCACTGTTTTCGTCGTCTGTGGCGTCCACGTAATAACATCTTCAATATTCACGTAATTCCTGGCTGGTATGTGAAACACAAACCATCCGTCATTTTCGTATAAAACTTTGTTATTTGAGCTGTTTAAAAAATTGACATTGTTATTAACCAATGTGAAAGGCTAGTTTTCAAAAGAAAGCTGACGTATTTGAAGTGTACATATTATACCTGGCTGGTAAAGTTCACCTCTTCATTTTAGCTGTAACCTGTATCTGCAACAATTTTTTTTTTATTCGGTTTCGTTAAAAAATATGAATACCCCTATTGTACGAGAGATATATTATAATAATGACTAAGAATGTGTGTTCGAACCTCCAAGTAGCTATAGTATTCAGAGTTTTCTTAGTGAAAGTGACGGGGATCCTTTGAGTAAATTGATTTGTGTACGCTGCAGTCCGATGTTATAATAATTAGCGATACCTCCATGTCAGTAAAAGTACTAATTTATTTATCATTTTTCGATAAATGAATAATTTTATAGATGTATTTCTTTTGCGTTTACAGATAATATTTTTCATAGTTATTAAAAGAATAACACTTCCAAATTAGTATTGCGTCGAGTATGTTTTTCTGTCTTCACAACGTTGAATTTTTTAAACGGACTCTTTACAATAACGTGGAATTTTTAAAAGCTAAATATGTTAGGCAGTTATTTTTCTTGAATATCTGAATTCCTTAAAAGGCAAATTAATTTACGTGTAAGAAAATCATTAATTAATTATTTTGTGTTTACAAATGATATTTTTTGAGACAAACATTACCAACAGAAAATGATAGTCGGGTTTAACAGCACGATTAATTTAAAATTAAATTTGCAAAACGTTCTGTTATTCAAAATTTATTAAATAACGTACCCACAGTTTTGTTTTATAACTATTTTTACGTCGACAATAACAGATTTAAATTTTTAAATGTATGCTTTCTCTTATGCCCAAGATTTTTAGAAAAACAGTTTTATTTTTAATGCTAAAAGTTAATAATGTCTTTTTGTTTTAAATTTTATGAATAAGCTGTACTTAAATTTCAATTGTGAAGGTCAAACTTGAGCCCTGTGAAAGGTTTTAGCTGAGGTTTGCAGATGTTTATTGCATTTTTCGTAAAATACAGGACAGCTACAAGTTGAAACTTACTGAAACAAGACAATGGGAAAGATAATAGTAATGACAATGGGTTTGACTCATTCTTAACAAAATACCCGTACGTATATAGTTAGGATGTCGAACTAACTAGTCAGAAAACGTCCCTGTGTTGCCTTCGCTTGGCATACGTTTTAGTGGTTTCAGTGTTAAAACATTCAAGGTGTACTTTACGAATCTATCAATTTCTGGCATACTAAATTTGTTCAAATATGGGATTCTTAACGATAGTAGATATTCTTAAGGCTGATTACACAATTTGTCTTAAGATGTTATTAGAAGACGTTACCAACGATAGACCTGAAGTTCGCACTTTATATGAACATATCTCGTAGAGCGAGGGCTACATCTTCCAATTACTTTAGGGGAATCTACATTAAAAAGAGTAAGTTTATAATGAAATTAATTTATACAAAAGTGGAAGAGATCATTGTAGTCCAATTATTCAGAAATAAAAAAAGGTTTTATTTCTTTTGAAAAAATTTTATATTTTTCAAACGTTTCGAACGTTAAAGTTCTTCGTCAGTGGGAATAAAATATATCTAAAAATGAAAATACATAATTAAATATTAAATAAGTGAAAGAAATAATAATAACTTAGATTTGGTCCATATCTTCAATTTTATATTCAGAAATTAATTTATATTTTTTATAATAACAAATATTATAAATTGAAGGTTTACCAGGAATAAACCGAAAATAATAGCGAATATACGAGAAGTGCCGTAGATTTTATCGCTAATCTCGATTTAGTCTATTTAATTCCCCTTCTCATACTTCTAATATTTTTAATAACGGCAAATTCTTGATATTAATCTCCACAAAGAAAAATGAAAGAAACAATTGATATTAAGCCCTGACGGAATACCGTATACTTTTATTCAAAAAATTATCTAAAATCATGTTTTAAATTTTTATTTTAAAAATCGAATTTCTCTAAGCGTTCTTTTATTCGAAATTCTGTTTTATCATTTTAGCGTGGGAAAAAACTATTGATAATAAACACGTTACCAAAATGCTGATGACTAACTGTATTTAATTTATAGGAAATATCGTAAAGTTCTTAAAAATATGTGTCTTCTTAATTATATGTATATGTTAAAAATTACCTTTGCTTTACAGATTGAACTAACATTCAATATGTTAAAACCGTCGCCATGCCTTCGGATCGAATCGGGATGTCGGCGCTCAAACTTCAAAGTAACGAAAATTTCTTTGCACGAGATATGGTGCGGTTCCAGGTGGATCGCATTACACTTCCTACTGGATATGGAACTCTGCCACACTTATGACTTATTTTTATTTAATTATGAAAACACGTTTATTACTTAAAAAGCATTGTTATCTTATTAATCAACATTTTAATTATATTCTGATTTTTAATTTCATAAATTGTCAATCCTCTACCTTTTTTGGAGTGAGCACGATTTTGCAAATAAAATGAATAATTTTATAGCTGTATTTCTTTTGTGTTTACGAATGATATATCCTTTTAAACTTTTCAGCCTGAATTAAAAACATTTCGTAGGACGATGAAAGGTACCTATTGTTCGCAATAATCCCTGACGTCATTTACGAAATTTTAAGCTTTGATTGACCGGTGTAAACAGACAAGTCAAGACCTGCGTTTCTTTTTTTTAGTTTTTGGGATAAACCGCTGATTGATCTAATTAAACCGTGCTTTTTCGTGATGCATTACGCATATTTATTTAATCAGCGGATTGATACCGAATCCGCCGTACACCTGATTAAATTGATAACTTTGATTAACGATTAATTCAATATGACCTTTATTGCTCTCAGACGCAGCCCCGCCGGTTCCGGGCCCCGCACCCCATTTGTGCAGTACGAGGGGAGGAGCTTGAGCTAGATTGATCTAATTAATCCGCTAACCTGATTGGTCTAGTCTTGATTTAATTCCAAGATGGCCGCCGCTTTTAATCGAAGATTTAATCCAACTTTTATTCGATCTAATTAAATTTGATTGATTAATTTGATTAAATCCAAGATGGCCGCCGTTTTTAATCGAGATTTTAATCGAACTTTTAATCGACCTAATTAAACCGCCGATTTTAATCGAGATTTTAATCGAACTTTTAATTGACCTAATTAAATCCGCGAATTGATCTAATTAAACCGCTAATCCCATTAAATCGACCTAAAATTCCGCGAATTGATCTAATTAAACCGTTAATCCAATTAAATCGACCTAAAATTCCGCGAATTGAACCGCTAATCCCATTAATTCGACCTTGATTGCGCAATCGATTAAATTGATTGACCCAATTAAAAACAAAATGGCGGTATCAAGTGTCCCCATTCTACTTATGTGGGTTATCAAACACAAATAAGAGAAAAGATTGTACTTGCACTAATTTATTAAACACACTTTAAATTGATTATATATAATTACGAATACACGAATACAGAATAAAATAATTAGTAACAGGTTTAAAATGACGAGTATTGAGACGGACAGAGCCTTCGGCTACTTTTCTACACCTTCCGGGCACGAATCACACCCAAAGTGGCTGTGCTTTGATATTTATACAAAATACAAAACGTGACATAAGCTTGCGGTTTTGGTTGTTTTAAGACCAAACTCTTTGTGACAAAGTTACAATGGTTTTAGCCAAAATAATGATATCATGCAGCGAGAACAAAGAAATTACTCAAAAGTGATCTAATTACATATACAGATTGGAATTTCCGTAACACATAAAATGTTGCACTTGTTGGAAGTCTTTCTGATTTTGCTTGCATTAAACTAATTTAAATTGATTCTAACACATTACTTAACAATTAAGGCTTAGCTTCGGATTAAGGACTCTTAAAATATTTTTTCCAAAGTTTTTCCATACCTGTTTATCAGCTTTTGTTAACAAAAAAATGTTGAAAACAGCTCGAATTTATAGATATTTTTAAAGATTGTTTTTATCATCTTAATTCTTTAATTGTATGATACAATGTTTTTGTGTACTTGATACAATGATAATATGATAAACTTAAAAAAACGAAATTAGATGTTTCAGTAACTTGTTAAACTGGCTTTACAGTTGCCAAATACTTTGCCAATATAAAATTTTCAACGAAGGTTGACAATAAAAACAGTGCAATTTTGAAGCTTATATTATGTTATTTTTTATTCTGCCGCAAAGTTTTTAATACAAAAATTTATTTATTTTAGTCAAACCTATTTTCCTCCTAAAGATGCCACTCAAAGAAGCAGTAAATTACCTGTAAAACGGTTTAACTTTTAGAAAGACTAGGGAAAATTGGCTTCTATTAACGTTATTTATGATGTCAGCAAAGATCCTGTAATTCTGAAAACTTATAAAAACCTGAAGAAACATTATAAAAATGAAATAATAATCTTCAAAGAGTCTGCATATGAAAACTATATTAGCAACTTCAGTAATGTGATGAAAGATAGTTGAAAGCTTATCATGAAAGAAATAATAGTTCTAGTAGTAATCATACGCATTATTTTTTCATCTAATGATATTAATAGGAATGTTTGTAATGTTATGTCTCATTTATTAAAATTACTGCCAAAAAGAGATTTTGAAACTTACGATATTCCCAAATTTGTTCCATCTCCTCAATGTCGTTGCATTCTTCATACAATGATGTAAGCTGAAATGTATAATGTGACCATTTCGTTAAAAGAAACTGGCAGGGTGTAGATATTTATGATTTAAATAGCATAATTATCAAGTGTCTTGCAGGTATTATTGCCTACACTCTTTGCGAACGGAAAATTTTCCGGGTAGGGTAGACTGGAGAAGTGTAAAATTGGGGCAAGTGGGAAATCGCGTAACTGCAGTAAAATATTTACAAATAAAAATATTTAAATTATTTAATATATTGCCTTCAAATGTTACGGACTGTACAACAATTTCTAGCTTTAAGTGTGAACTAAAGTATTATTTGTTAGTAAAGTGTATGTATTCCATGAACGAATGTTTTTAACATGTTATATTTATGTGTATGTATGTAATTATTGTTATTCTTTGACATTTCCTATACAGTGTAAGTGCTGTTAAATGGAAATAAATATTATTATTATTATTATATTATTATGTATTATTATTATTATCCAGCATGGTAGGCAACCAAAGATCCTTCTATGCCATCACAGCCCATACGCCAACTTTATCAACATGGTCATTTCTAAGTTACCGACCAGTCTTCACGTTAACCTATAAGTGCGCTCACAAAACGAGTGTGGAAGGTTCGAGAAATAGGCGAAAATAAGGCTATATAAGGTACATTCTTAAATGTTTTTGTAGTCAACAGCTTTCAATTGTTCCATATAGACGTTTGCTAATGTATTATAATATATAAATTATAAATTGATTTCTACACGCCCATATTTACACTTGCCCCGGAAAAACTGCCTATGGGGAAAGTGTAAAAGTTCGTTTTTACAGTTACCCCTTGCCCAAAATGCTTATGGGGCAAATGTAAAATACAGATGATTCTGCTAGGTATTTTATTGGATACGTTTTTACAGATAATATCCACAATTTTAAAATGGTGAGAACATATAAGAGAAAGTCTAAGAGGGCTGATTATTCAAAGGATAATTTAGAAAGAGCGCTTCAGAAAGTGCAAATTGGACAAGCAAGTTTGTCGCAAGCAAGTTTGGAATTTAATATCCCATAAAATACATTGTACAAACACCACAAAGGTTTAAGAGGACGAAAAAGTTGTACACAAGGAAGGGCCGAAGGGCCATTGTTTTTGATTCCAGCGAAGAAAAAAGTTGGCAGATTATTTAAAATGTTTAGGGAAATGGCGATATGGTCTCTCCAGCTTTGAAATATTAGAAAAGGTTAGGGAATTTGTTACACTAAACAATCTCAAAACACCATTCAAAGATAATCGCCCAGGAACAGACTGGTTTATTGCTTTTAAGTGTCGCCACGGTCTTTCGACGAAGAAACCACAACCACTAGAATATTGTAGAAAAAAAGCAACAGACCCTTTCCTAATCAATGAGTATTTTTAACTTCTTAAAAAAACCATTGACAATTTAGAACTTCACAATAAGCCGAATTCCATTTGGAATTTGGACGAAACGAGCCTTTGCATGGATCCATCGAGAATTAAAATTGTTGGGGGTAAAGGAAAACCCTGCGCCAGAGTAATAGCCGGTTCTGGAAAGGAAAATGTAACAGTCCTAGCTGGCGTAAGCGCAGCTGGAGTAAGGCGCCACCCCTAGTTATATGCAAAGGGAATAATGTATGGAGTTCATGGATTCCTGAAAACAATGACTTGCAAAATTCACCAATGTCATTTGCCGCAACTCCTAATGGACGACTAGCGAAATTTTTCGCAATTATTTTACGAAGACCCTACTGCCTTTTTTCAGCGGTATTCGGCCTATTTTGATAGTCTACGATGGCCATGCATCTCATGTCGACAGTCAGCTAATAGAAAGCGCTCGAGCAGAGAACGTAACAATACTAAAACTTCCTGCTCATTCCAGTCATCTATTACAACCGCTAGATCTCTCTGTTTTCCGGCCGTTTAAATTGATTTGGGACAAAAAATTAGTGACATGGCAACGTCAACACCAAGGTTGTAAGCTTGTAAGATACCAAAGAAAAACTTTTCAATTTCACTGAGTGGAACATGGAACGAAGTTTCGAAAGAGGCAATTTTAAGTGGTTTTAGGATGTGGCATACACCCTTTTAATGAAAATGTGATTGCTGAAGAAAAGTATGACCCTGCAGCATAGAAGAGATGGAAGGAATTTCAAAACCAAAGAAATTTAAATGATAACACTGGATCAACTATTGAGACACCTCTAGAAACTAATGAACAACTTAGTGAAACAACTGATGACCAACAAAATAAGACACCCACAACCCACAGCTGGAACCTCACAAGAGACAGGAAGGAACGACAGAAGCCTGTTGGAAGTAAAGCCACAAATACTTTTGAAGAATTACTCCTGCAGACATTAAAACAGGGCAAACCTCTTCTAACTCTAAAACGTAAGCGCTTAGCTCCAGGTGCCGAAGTCATAACTTGCAGACAGGAAGAAACAAGCACTCAGATAAAAGTGACAGAAAATATGAATAAGAAGGAACGCAATGATGTGAATAACACTAAAAAGAAAATTAAACCAATTACAATTCACAGTGATACTAGTAGCTCTGAAGAAGATATAGAGTATAATGACACTGATGATGATGATGACTTAAGTTCACCCGAAGAATGTGAAACTCCAGATCTTGTATTTGAAAACGTCAAAAAAGGACAATGGATCCTAGTTCAATATCTGACCAAAAGGCTGTAAGACACTTGGTGGGCAAATAACAATAGTGAGGAGATAGATGTTAAATTTGTTAAGAAGTATAAAACCAAATATGTTTGGCCGAAATTTGAAGACATGCATAGCGTAAAATTTGAGAATATAATGAAACTTCTACCTAAACCAAAAATTGACAGAAGAGGCATGTTAGAATTTGCAGTTGGATTTGATGGGTACAATGTTTAAACATTTGTTAACAGGTGGTTATTTTATTTTTGAGAATTTTACTTTATTTTTGTGAAAATAAACTTATTTTTTAGTTATTCTCTAGTTATATTGTGAAATGTTAAGTTAGTGTTAAAATTGTGGATTTTATTTTTTCATCGCTCGTTTACAAGTTTCCAATAAAGGTTTATAACTATTGCGTTTGAAAACATTTTTGTAATTGGGAAAAACTGAGTTGCGTAGATTTAACTCGTGCAATTTATACTTGCCCCACTAGTACATTTAATGTATATTTTAAGGAAAGTCGCCCGGCGATTTTACACAATGCCCCAAATTGGGGCAAGTGTAAAAATAAAAATCCAAAATAGTTATTTGTATACTAAGGCCGCGAAATTCCATTTTAGCGTACCGAGAGAAAAATTGTTGCCGAGGCCGCTTGCGGCCGAGACAGGACAATCTCGAGGGCGCTAAAGAATTTCGCGGACGAAGTATACACAACATTTTTTGTGCAGCTGTAAAAAATACGTAATTATAAATTTTTATCATAAATGAATGTAAATAGAGTCGGCTTTCACGTCACAATGTTTCTATGGAAACAACATAAATAAAACGCGTTTCGTGGCCGTTACTAAGGGTAACGCAATACAGGCCGCGAAATCGGATCTCGCGTCCTGTATTGCGTACGCGAAATGACCACTTCGCGTCCGGTTGCACAAAAAATATTTTTCCGTATCCATGGTATGTAATTGACAGATTATTTATCTCAT